>CM042748.1:37499525-37506459 GCA_022496165.2 Catalaphyllia jardinei | reverse complement strand
TCGTGAATCGCGGCGAAGAGAAGGTAAGGGTACATATGAATGTTGTGTCGCGTAGCACTATGGACACAAATGATGTAACAGAGAATTAACTCTGAAGTGTAAATTTTAGTGCTAGTTTAACCCATGAATGCTACGCGGCACAGCATTCATATGTACCCTTACCTTCTCTTCGCCGCGATTCACCATCTTAATCGACCCCGACTTTCTCTGTCTGACCTCGTAGCTTAGTCGGCAGAGTGATGGTAGATCTAATCCGCAGGTTGTGGGTTCGATTCCCACAGAGGTCAAAAGATTTTTTCTTTACCTCGTGTGGTTCCCTTATTCCCTTTACTAGGGCTAACGCCCAGTGGGTTATTCATGGGTTAAACTAGCACTAAAATTTACACTTCAGAATTAATTCTCTGTTACATCATTTGTGTCCTCCGGAACAGATATTTGCAAACGGTTTTGATGCTTTCATGGAATTCTATGTGATACGTTCAAAAAAACAAGGGGTAAAAATTTGATCATAGTGTACCACTTTAAGTTTAAGTTAGTATTTAGTACTCAACTTGATTGTCATCCTATTCTTGCTTTCAGCTATTTGCCATGGTTTAAGATCTTTTATGAGCTTTTGAACAGGATTTCAGACTTGAAAAGAGCAAGTGAGGTAAATAATCTTAGATTAGATTGGCTCATTATTTGCATGTCAGGTATATTCTATCCAGTTTGTCTTTGCCCCAGATAAGTTATATGTATGTAGACAAAATAGGTGCAGAGGCAAACCTACGGCAAAATTTACTGGCCTTTCTGTGGGGTGACCCTTGGGTGTTAGAGCTCTTGCCTATGCTATGTTTATTTTGAAATATTTTTTTTTCTTTGTTTCAGTGGCATACCTGTAAACTAGCTAAGCATAGTACTTGTATAGCTAAGTGCATGACCACTTTAAATAAGATTTTCATTTTTACATTTACTATCAGACACAACTTTCTTTGAAACTGGTACCATCAAAAAATTATTACCTATGTACATGTCGGCCAGACTCCCCTCCTCCCCTAAAGTTATACTGTTGTTGCTGTGATGTGCTGACAAAAAAACATTTCTGTTTGTGTTTGTAGGTTAATTCAGTTCTTCCTATACTGAATCAGCTTTTAAGCCAGGCCCCTCCAATGTCAGGTTCCCCCTTAACCATCACTATGGATGGTAAAAGAGTAAGTGGTTCCAAAGAAAATCCAGTTGCTCTTTAGCAGGTTGGCACCCTTGCATGTCACCTTTGATGGTCCTCTCTCATTGGCCTTACTGTCCAGTAATATTAATTACATGCTTAAATCTGGTGCAAATGATGGATACATGTATAAAATTCTTTAGCCTGACAGGGAAATCTGTTAACCTTGCATAATCAGGCAAGACTATATTTGTACCTCAAACAACATGTACACCTCATAATGAGGCTGAAAGCTTGAGTCAGTAGTCACAAGACCAGCTGGTATTACTTTGTATGTGTGCTTCTTTATCTTCATATGGCACTGATGATGAAGCAGCAAATACATATAGGCATACATGTATCTTACTGTGTTTTTGTTACATTTTTAGGACTTTTCATTTGTTGCACCAGACAATACTAAGCTGCCAAGCATACCAGATGATGTAAGTAAATAGTAAATTCTTCATTCCTTGTACTGTACCAGTTACATACAACAAAGAGATTTGATTAATATGCAGCTGTAGGTGTTTAAAGCTCTCAACCACTTAATTTGTCTTAACATATTTTTGAACCAATTTACCCCTGAAGAAAATGTCATTATCTCTAGATATATAGATATTTCCCAACCATTAACTTTCCAGGCTTTCATGTAATGTGGGGTTTTAAATAAGTCAGATATTAAGTAAACTAATATTGAAAAGCACTTTTACCGGTATTAAGATGGGTTATTTTTTTCTGAGAGAAATGATTTGTTTCTGTCATGCAGAGGAACCTAACTGATTACTTTGCTGCTGTGGAGCCATCCAACATGATTTGTATTTTTGCCAGGTAAGATTGTTCATTATGCCTTGTAATGATACATGTACAGTACCAGTCAATTTAAGTTGACATTCATTCAAAATTCAAATGACTTGACTCAACTCGATTCCCCATCCTTGAAACTCCGAAACTGTATTTTGAATCAATTAGTTTGGAGTCAAGGTGTTCAGTTTTTGAGTCAAACAAAGAAACTAAGAACTTGTCTGCTCATGTAGTTTTGATTGCTATTGTCATGTATTTAAGAATTCAATCATTTCCTTGAAAACGTTTTTGAGTGTCTCAAAACTAGAAACTCAAGACTTTAAAACTGGAGACTTAAGACTTGAAAGTGGTGACTCAAGACTAAAAACTTGAGACTCAAAACTCGATTCTCTGCTCTCAAGGATTGATTATCAAGTTTCAAGAGACTGTCAACTTACCTTTGGCTGGTACTGTAGTGTTGTATATTTTCTGTAATTGTTTAATTAAGTACATATAAACCTCCTGCTCCAGGTTTTTAAAAGCTTAATGGTACCTAAGTGTTCATATTGATTTCATGGCCAAAGGGGTTTTTAGGGGTTGTTAGAATTTAATAATTTTATTTTTTTGATGGAGGACCTCCCTGAAAACCATGCATTTACGTGACGGGTGCTTCCTCCTTAAAGGTCGTTTTTTTTATTATTTATTATTTATTATGTATTAAACCATATTACATGACTGGCAATAAATTAAGCTTAGAGTAATGTTAATAGTACTTTACATCATTCATTTTTTCAGCATGTTCTTTGAGAGGCGAATAATAGTGACATCTAAGAAGCTAAACTTAGTAAGTATACTTGTAGCATTAAGAAAATAAGCAAGGTCAAATTAATTGAGGGCAGTCAGCTGTTTTACATGCAGGAATTTGTTAGTACTCATACAGTTGAATAAGAAAACGGAATATTGACTGTAGTTGTCATTTAGCTCTGTTATTGAAATATTTTTGGTTGTTTCAGCTAACTGCCTGTACTTATGGTGCAGCATCTCTGTTATATCCCATGTATTGGTAAGTTCTGAGGATCCTACAGTTCGTAATTAAAATTTTTCAGTTTGTTGTGTTAGACTAAAACAAAACTTGACAAAGGATTTGGAGCGAAGTTATTATAATATTAATATTTATTCATGTTTTTCTAGTTCCAAGATATTCAAGTTCACACCATTTGAAACATATGAATGTGTTATAATGCAACTAATATTGAATTCTCTTTGTATGTGTTCTTCAGGCAGCACATGTTTGTTCCTATCGTGCCTCCTCATCTCCTAGACTACTGCTGGTAAGAAACACATTGCACTACTGCAAATCATTTGAGAGTACTTATATTTGCCATTCACACAAGTTTACTTTGATCAAAAGTTCACCATCATAATAATTATTGGGAATACTCCATGATTACAGTCATAATAATAATAATAATAATAATTAACATTTTTATCGTGCAAATTCCATGTAACAAACAATGCATGTAACAAACAATGCATGTAACAAACAATGCATGTAACAAACAATGCATGTAACAAACAATGCATGTAACAAACAAATATGATGCAAATTAAACATAACAAGTTAAGAATCCCAACTGGAGGGAGGCTGACCAGTTGGTTATTTACAAGGCGTGGAGGAGTTGAATTCAGGGCCACCAAAGACAAATGCATGTAGTGGCAGGGAGGGGGATTTGAACCTGGGACCTCCGGATCACAAGTCCAATGCCCTACCCCTAGGCCACGCCCGCCTCCCGTCATCAAAACATAATAGGCCTACTGTAGCCTAAACCTTTGAAGCAAAACCAAGTAAGACACAAGCAAATTCCACGATGATTGACTCATTGATATATTTCTGATGGTATTATTGTCAGAAGAAGTTTTGCCTTTTGGATTCAGTTGAATTTGCAGGAAAAGAGGGTGGTTGGGTGATAGTGGTTTGATATTTTAACTGTTCCATACAGCAGACATAATGAAATATCTGTTTTATTTTCATGATAGTGCACCAATGCCATTTTTGGTGGGAGTGCATGCATCACTAATGCCGGTATGTGCCAAAATAGTTGTAAATCGTCAGTACTTACAGTAATTTGTCTGTAAATCCCATAACACTTCTATTTAGTATGATGTAACCTTAATTCAGTGTCCATGAAATTCTCCTCCACAAGGTTATGTAACTACATGTATTTTATATATGTAACTTTTTTTCGTAGGGAACAAAATGACAATATAACCAAGTCTGTAGCACTAATTTTCATAGTACCTTATTCTAAATTCATTGTAGTGTTAGTTGATGTTAGTGGTAGATTAGACCATATTCTGGCATTTATTTATCATGATTGCCTTCATTGTTGTTACCTACTAACGTGTTTGCCTACATCTTATATGTCTACAATATTATGGCAGGATTTTTGCACATTTTGTTGAGGCTTAATGTCAGGATCTAACTTTTAAGTTTCACATTTCTTATATGTCTGCTATGGCGTTTCTTTAGAAAGTACGCCAAATGCCATTAGATGAAGTAGTTATCTTTGATGCTGATGCAAATATAGTGGAGAGTCCATTTGATGATGTGTCACAGCTGCCACCTGATGCTGTAAGTCAGTTATAATTATGCATTATTTTGCCATCTCCTAATAACATGAGTTTCTTTTATAGATGTTTTGCATGTTGCCTTATTCCAAGTTTTGGGCACTTGTTGTCAGTATTGTAAAAGTAACGTAGTTATCGTAGAGTGGCATGTATTGTAAAGAGTAATGTAGTTTTGGTAACTATAAAACTAAAAGAAAGATTTTGCAATTAAGCGATTTTAAGTGTTAATAAATGTTGTTGCAAAAAAGGGGTTTTGGGCACTGGGTCAAGTAACATAAAGTCTGCATACTAGGCAAGCAGGCCAAAGCAGCCCATCAGGTCCGGCAGTGTTTATCGCTGGTTTCTGTAGCATAAACTGTCAAGGAGTATTTTTACTCTCCCTGGATGGGATAGTACTCCATTGCAGGGTTACCCCGAGCATATAATTCAGCAGGACCCATTTGTACACCTGGGTGGAGAGAGGCACTGTGAGAGTAAAGTGTCTTGGCCAAGAACACAACACAAGTTTCCTGGCCAGGTCTCAAACCCAGACCAATCAATTTTGAGTCAAGCACAGCAGCCATGAGGCCTCTGTGCCTCCCACTGGGTCAGGTGTCTGTGGACTGTTTCGAAAAGACCAACAATGAAAATCCCTTGAAGCAAAATTTGATAGACAGTATGTTTTAAAGTTCATTTGTGACTATTGTAAGCTTACAGAAGAATGCTTGACCGTCATACATTTTAGGTGTATACTCTGAAGAACACTCTCAAGAAACCAGTTTATCCAATTGATGACAATGTTTCTAGAGCATTTTTATGTGCCATGGTGTCACTTATTGGAAGTTACAGAGACGCTCTACGACTCAAGCCTGTGAGTGTACAGTTTCACAAACTATTTCAATTTATTTTTCTCTGCCACATGTTGACAAATGGCTGGGTTGTGTGAGGAAATTGCGTGGGGTATATTTTCAATGGCTTAATTGCAACTTGTTCACTGTGTCTGTTTTCTAAGATAAGAAAATAGCATTTGGATATAGCATTTGCTAATTAACAATTAGACTACGAGCCCAAGTTTTCTACGAGCAGATAGTCAACGAGGTACAGCCGAGTTGACTATCGCTCGTAGAAAACGAGGGCGAGTAGTCTAATTGTTTTAGTATAAATTTGCCGTAGGCTTATTGCATAAAAAGAAAAAAATGTCAAGTAACGCGTAGAAAAGAACTGTTTTATTACGTTACATCAGGTTCAAACGTGACGCGCGATGTGCGCTGATGCGTAACTGTTTTCTATCAGCAGATAGAAAACGGTAATTTGGTCAATCAAATTCACGGATTCACAATAGACTACGGTAAACTTATACTAAAAGTTAATAATCTGTGACCTGTTGGTATTTGTTTGCTGTTTTCTTGACTTTCTCCCCTTTTTTTCTAAGTGAGTTCATGGCTGGGCATTACAGAGATGCAATTTACACCTACATGTACTGCTGTACAGACTAAAACAAACTCATATGTTTTAAAACTAATCAAACGTTGACTTCATTTATTTTCTAAAAGTCCGTGTACTCTGTTCTTGTCAGTTACGTACTATATTTATAATTTTATGCCCTCCCATATTTTGTGGAGCTGACTGAGTGGTTTTAAGATTTTGTTTTATACTTTTTGAACCAACTTTAGGGTGAGAAGATCTTCTTTGATAGAGACGTGTAAGTACTTTGTGATTGTTAATTATAGCCTGAATTGATCTCAATTATGTTTTAACAATGACGTTACTGTAATACATTATGCTGTCTTGTTAAATACATTATGTTTTAGTTTAACATTATTTTCATGTGCATTTTTACTTTGCTGGAGGCAAATGGAATTACTTGAAACATTAGTAAATTGTTTTACTAGACAATGCGACGAAATGGAGTGTTTTTTTTCAAGTACACGTGTTAAAAGCATTTCATTACCGAGTGTTTGCCTGCAGTAAAATACACATCACTTGTTGCCCTTTGTTTTAGTGTAAATGCTCTTTCTGTTTGTCATCGTAGATTTGTTCAGTCGAAATCAAACAGTACAAGACAGTTGTTGGAGTTCATTCTTCAGCTGCAGATCTTTGAGCAGGTAATGGCTCAATATTTATATGCTGGTTTTCGTGTTGATCAGCGTAGTGTGACTGAGTAAAGACTGAGCTATCCTAAATCTCAAAGTGAAGCCATTTCCTCTATTCTTTTACAAGCACGTAATATGACGCGTATTCTTGTTGTCTCAAAATGTAACTAAGCTTAAAATTTTTAATTAACAATTAGACTACGAACCCAAGTTTTCTACGAGCAGATAGTCAACGAGACGCATCGCTCGTAGAAAACGAGGGCGAGAAGTC
>CM042748.1:37479525-37494525 GCA_022496165.2 Catalaphyllia jardinei | reverse complement strand
CCCAGACGTTAAAATGTTTTCAATGCACAAACTGTCACCTTTCAACAAGAGAAGAACTATTTCACCTTCTGAGGTAAGAAAGTGATGGTCGACTTCCGTGTTATGTAGAGACGCCCCTTCACTGTTTTCGATCACATCTTAAGGATTTGTAGCAATACAAATGAAACGGAAGATGTTGAACTTACTTTCGAAGTTATACGAAACCTGCGAAGTATGCCAAGATATTTACTGATTTCGTTTTTGTTTGGTTCTTCTAATTTAGTTTGCAAAACTCAAAATGGAAAGTAGCCCCAAAGAGCGCCCTCCCAGACCTCCTCCGCCCAAGCCCTACAGTGCATCTGCCAGGCGTCCTCGCACTTCTGCTATCTCGACAGCAGAAGGTAAATCATCCCCTAAGCTACAGGCCCGTCGCAGTGCCCCTCATCTAACGGTGGAGCCTCTTGTAGGTGAACTTATCTCATTGGACGATAACCCAGAAAACTCAAATGAAAATGAGAGTGACATGGGCTCAACAGATTCAAAGGTAAGCACAGGAACACCAATCGATATCTCACTTACCCTTAGTTTCTGTGGTTAATATTCCCAGTACTTGTCAAGGCATGGAGTGACTGGGAGTGCATTTCCCCCCCCCCCCTCCCTGGATGGGACGCTATACACCGTGCCCCGGTTGTTCGAAAGCCGATTAGCGCTAACTCACGATTTAATTGTCCCAATCCACGGAATAAATTTATCTTTCGATTAAATTCTGTTCCTCGATTAGCACTATTAAAGGATTAGCACTATTTAAGGGTTAAACATAGGTTTAATTTTAACACACCTAGCGAGGTGGATTAACTCGCTAATCGGATGAAAAAGGCGCACAAACAAATCAAAATGGCGGACTTACAGTTTGTTGATTCTTCTTTTATGAAGGGCCCAGTGATGAAAGAAAAGCAATTCACCTTGCTTGACGACATTTCTAAAATAGTTTATGGCGTCCCTCTTTTGTAGTATTTTCTCCTAGCCAAACTTACTTTATTAGCTTATCCGAATAGAGGCCAAGATTCTAAATTTCGAAATTACAAAGTAACTAGGCTGAAAATTAGACCGATGGTCGTTTTTAAAAGCTCACTGATCTTCCGACTGATGCACGATTCAGTGAGCTTCGCCCTATCTTGCCCAGATTTTTTATCATAACTCTAATTTTAATTTAAGCATTTTTATTAGTTCTTATAGAAAGCAAATATAGTTGAAATATAAAAATCGGGCTTTCTTTTTCTTTTTATTCAACAAGTTCGTATCAATTTTGTAGGAGCCGTCTTAGTTATACTTTCTCTCTTTTAGTGCTGCAATATTTCCTACAATCACAGACCGGTTTTTATCGGCTTAATCTGAGTTTAATCGAAGGATAGTTAATCGAAGATTAAATCTGTTTTCAGAAACGCCGTTTTGTCCCCTGATTAGTTATCCGGGGAATACAAAATTTAATCGCGGAATATCTGCTAACCTCGGCTTTCGAGCACCCGGGGCTTTCAGGAGAGGGCTCGAACCAGGACCCCTCGATCGGGTATCGGGTACCTACTAACAGTTACGCTACAGCACCTCCCACGTGTTATATGTCAATTCGTGTAAAAAGCAACTGAAACAGCACACTTCTATACAATGTATATAAACGTGATCTTCTTCTTGTTACAGGAGTTAGCTTCGTTAGATGCATCTAGTGAAGATTCAAACGGAGTAGAACAAACGCAAACACACCACGGCACCACAGGAGTCGTCACGCCTTCAGGAACTTTCAGCGTGGAGGAGCTGGGCACTAGCGTACGGCGCACAAGCTCGGCGCGGCGAACTTCAGAGAGCAGCGATGTGTCTTTAGAACGGAGTAAGTCATCACCGTCTCGGACGAAACCTCCAGTTCCAAAGAGACCACCATCTGTTAAGAAAAAGCCTCATGGGTCAGTAGACGCCATATTAGAAAGTGCGCAGATAGAGGACACTATATCTCCATTGAGACCGGTGTCGTTGTCATTGTTACAAGATACAATGGCGTCGCTTCCTATTGATGCGCAAGAGTTTTTGTTCTCGGATACGGAAATTAGTTCGCTTCCACTCAGTAGTGGTCGAGAGAGTGACATGAAAACAAACTTGAATGCGGAAAACAACAGAACAGAGTCTGAACTTGAAGAACATATAACAGCTCAAAATCACATAGGAGCTGTGGATTTATCGCGCCTGGAAATAAGAAGAGACAGTGGGCCTTATGATAATGTACCAAGAAACAATCAAGGGCTGCTTACACGAAATTTAGATATGAATTCAGAAGAGAGCCATTGTGAGAATTCAAGTAAGACTTGCAATTCCCAGCAAAGCTGGGTTAGTTTTGATTAATGTAGCTAATATATCAAGGACTGGAAATTTGTCGTGGTGGAGTTTTGATTGCCTGCTCACGTGTTTTCATGCCTAATATTTATACATAGATGTAAAAATGGAAATAAAATCCTTCTTTACACCACGGCAAATTTCATGTAAAAACAGCGTATTAAAATATTCGGAGATCTCGATGGTCAACTGGCGATGCATCGTTGAATAATTCGAGTTCGCTGCAATATTATAGTTTATAACAAGCGAATGTTATTAGGAAATAATTGTATGTATCTAAAGAAAATTATATGCCAATTTACTTTGGTTCTATATTTGATTGAAATTTACTACTATTTTTTTAAGGTCGATGGCGTGTAGAAATCTTCGGGAACAAATTTGCTTTATATTTTAAATTTTCAATCCTTCCAGTCTCGACGCAGAAAGATCATGTTGCCTTTAAAGACAATAGTTTTGGTACAAATATAAGATGCAATCTGGTATCGCAATTACAGCGTTGTACTATAACTGACGAATAGTGTTTTTCTTTTTAAGAATAAAATATATGACCTTGGTGTCTTTCACGTTATTTTAGGCCTGAAAGGGATTAATCGATTGTTTCTCCTTACTGCTTTGAAATATCATTAAGGAAAGTTATGAGAAAGTAGAATTTTATCAACCAGGCAAGGGTGTCTCGATGTGCCGGTAAATGTTTATAATTTAGTAGACTTCTTTACCCTCTTTGGAAAGTATCTATTGGCTACGAGTATTTCTACCAACATTGAAGGATTAACAAATTTAGTAGTTGTATTATAAATGAAATATCTTTTTTCATTTCTCTCATCATTTGTTTTGTTGAATGTTTTAAGAAAGACCAGTTGACTTTGTTTATCCTCCCAACTCAAATAACTTTTCCGATTGGAGGGGAACGTGTCACGTGTCGTGGGTCGAAAAATTCATTAACTCCCTAGGGAAGCCACAACGTGAACTTTCTACGGGCACGTGATCAGGTCGTGTATCCAGAACTCGCGGCAAATTTGTTGTGCCAGCTGGCGTCAAGCAAATAACTTTTTCACAGTTTTTTTCCTTTTTTGGGTCGGCAGGTATAACAAAACAACGGGAAACAGTAAGCTTTGTTTCTTGGCGACGCTCAACAATGCTCAACATTAAGTGAAGGGTCTCGGAAAAACAAAACTCCGTTTAGTCAGTTATTAAGTGCTTATTAACGTCTAATGCTAGAAGAACTCGAAGGCGGAATTCCAAAGGCCCCGGGAGGGCTGGTGATAGCTTCAGTAAGTTTCATGTAACAAGATTGTTTTGTCTTTAAGATAATTCGAACAAAAACACGGGTGCAAGAAACAACTGAAATGTATTTCAACTTTTGCTATTCTAAGGTTGCAAAATAATATCCAGTTTGTTTTGTATAAAACTGAAAAAAAAACTCTCAAGCACTGGAGGTTCGATTAATGGCTCTCGTTGAGTAATCACATCAAGATTTCATCCAGACGTGGAAATTAGAACAACATTAACTTGAAAGTTTACCTTTGGAGTGGGCGGGTTAAGAAGATATCTTGATTATTGCTCCTTCAGGTGTTACGGACATGTACGTTTCCTTTAGCACGGTGAACACAGTAGTCAATAGACTGGTGCAAAAACGAATCCGGCTAACTTTGCTAAATTTCAAATAACGAGTTTTTACTACTATACAGAACAGTAGCTGGTTTACCCTTATATTTGCACCCAACAAATGACCTCGTTATAACATCAGAATGTTTATTATATATTCTGTGGGAAAGAGATATTTTTAAAAGGTAGGGTATGTGTACAGATGAATTATCAATTAAGAATAATGTGAAATAAAGGCGGTCGTTTGCATCAATTTCTTTGACTGTTTTTTTATACTTTAGCTAACGGTCTCAACAGAATAGCCGAAACATGTGTTGCGCCGTTGCCTGTTCAAGTGTTCAATTAGTTAGGGCGCGACCCGAAAATAGCACATGAATACCGCAGGAAGGCTCCACGCACCAAACCCCTCTCTTCTTTTTTTCTTGCTTCGCCGTTTTTCGCGCCAAACTGAACGCCCGGAAGAGGCTACTTGTCATAAGCAAAGTCGTTTTGCGTTTCCTGCACTTGCGCGATGTTTAAAACAACTGATGTCATAAACACGTGCAGCAGGATAGGCAGGCTTTGCACTTAAATCAAGAGAAAATGAGGGGACAGAGAGAAACGCTGAGGGCGTGGGCTGGGATATGTCGATTCCACTAAAGTTATTTTTAGTTTTAGGAAGAAACGGAAATTTCGCCAGACGTCCGCATGACACCTCTCACCCATTGATCTGGGAATTTTGAAAAGGCGGTCTGCGTGGTAATACGTTTCGTCAGTAGAAGCGCCTAAAGAACCACAACCAGCCATTTGTTTAATTACCAGAGTGATCTTGAGTGGCAAGTTTTATATTTAGGAACCTCTTATTTTATTATTATTATTATTGGGGTTCAAGATCCTCACTTTATTCAGTATGGGACAAGAAAATGTGGTGTTTACTATATCTGTAGCTTAGAAGAAAGGAAACCATTTCGTATCTGAAGCACCCAGAAAACGCCCACGCTGTGAAATTCAGCCTGTGACAACGACCAATCATAGGTCGCGTGATATCTTGAGAGAGGTGTGGAGTATAAAGAACGTTAAAGTCCAAGAAAAGGAGATTACTGTTCACAGTCTACATCAAATACTCGTGATTTTCTCTCACGGGAAATATATGGTGACTGACCGATTGTGTGCGATAAACTGCATGATAAATGTAGTAATTTAAATAACGGGATTTTTCCAATAAGGAAATGGGACGAGGATAAAAGACTAAACTATGCTTCCCGCGGTTTGAGTCAAAAAATCGGTTTATGGTGGAGGGGAAAACTTCATCATAGTTCCTAGCTCTCCTCTGGGAGAATAGAGCCCTTGTTCCATCCAATCTGTTCTGTCCTCTTGGCAACAGTGCTTCGTTCCATGTGACAAGACCCATCTTCTCCCCCTACAGTTCTTCTCCATGTTTTTACTTTGGTCGACCTCTAATCTTCTTTCCCTCGGGTACCCAGCTTAGGGCAATGCGTGGATCAGGGTATGAAAACAACGCAGTTTATTTGCGAAATTCATCGTAAGCCAGGATAACACACACGACGATAGATAACAAGAGACAACGCAGAGTCCAACATGCACAGAGTCACCAGACAGGTTGGTGGCTAGGATACATCCAATTACCTGCGCTTATAAGATTATCAGGAAAATTTATGATTGTCTAGGCGTGGCAATTTGAATGCAAAAAAAAAAAAAACCAAAGAAAATTTGAATTAAACAGAACACTGATCTTTATCACACATAGGAAAAGACAGATTGAAACAAGATAAAGCAAAATTGGGATAGAACTCTTATAAATCTATACTGGTAGAGAGTTGTGGAACGATCATTGACGAACTGACTCCACTTATTCTATTTCACCATCGCGCATGAGGTGAGAGTGCGTGCTGCTTGTCAAATGAGCCCCTTTTCTATGACCTTTTAGGATCTCTGTTGACTTGCACGATCAATAAGCCAGGTTCTAATTCGATGAGAACGCGTGAGAAGTCAAAGAGAATCACTTCATTTTCACCCGACCTTGAAGAACTAGGGACCTGGCAAAGTTTATTTCTGTGCCATTGACACTGATTTTCCTCTGGCAGAAATGGAACGTTAAAAGCAGCTTTGTCCTGTCAATGAATTAAAAGAGAAATGAAAGTTGTTGATGATGTTGATGATGATGATGATGATAATGATATTGGAATTATATTCCGCATCGTATCATATCGGTATTAATGTCAGTTGAAGTGGAGTTCGCGAAGTTCTCCACGAGTACCTATTTGATTGTGAGGTCCCCTGAAAGCAGTGCCCACTAAAGTTTAACGAAAATACATTGACATAATCTGCGTCCTTTACACAGTTTAAAGTCCTCGGACATTTATAATGTCCAAAAATGTAATGCGCAGACTCTGGGTGACCTGCAATGAGGGTCGAAAGAGCAATATATAAGCTAAAGATTAGTTGTTATAGCCCTGGGCCGGTATTGTTTTCATGGGACTTGAACAATGAAAAACAATCCCTTTGTAATAACTGAGTTAAAAAACGAACTCGCTCTTGTATAAAAAGCTGAAGAATTCTTGTTGACCCTTGACGTTCATTATGCGGCTTAAAGTAAAGCTATTCCGTATTTGTCGAGAGGATGTTTGCACCACTGAAATCTTAAGATGATTAGTCAAGTAACCAATAAGAAATTGGGTAGTCCTTACATAACATTCCAAGGGAAAAAACTAAACTAAATTGGATTCATTCCCGCACTTAATGTAAAAGGCTGCAAGCAATTCTAGAATGTGGCTGATGGGTGAAAGTGTTAATGTTTTATCCTGTTAGCCATAATAGGCTTGTTTTTGGAGACGTGAAATCTCGCACAGCAAGTCTCTACATTGCTAACATTATTGGCGTTGCGATGCGTTCTTAGAATCCTCAAAGTACACATGTTTAACTTATTAGACATTTCAGTGTTATTTCTTTGGATGTTATTATGCGTCCTTTGGCGAGCCCAACTGGAAATGACGCAATGTACAGCGCTTCTACAGACCAAAGTGTTTTTGGTATCCGATGTCTCGCCGCTTTCTCGAGGTCCTTTCCGTGTTAGTGGCAAGAAAATTGAAGAAAACCTGTAAAACCGGTCTTTCAAATCAATGTTTGTACTCGCTTTTTTAGGTACTTGAATTTGACCGAGAGAAGTTGAATAACATAACGACACGATTTGTTAGTCTAAACACGATGTGGTGTAGTCTCTGGTTATTCAACGACCAGACAAGTAATTCCGCATATGATTTAACAATGTGCAGTGAGTAGTCGAGCACTCGATTTTTTTTCATCAACACTTGGGACAAGAAAGTTTTCCGTTTCTCCCAAGCGTCTTTTTTGATCCGTCTAGAAAACAAAACAAGCGAAAAACGTACTAAGCTAAAACTGACGACGATGTACTGCTAGAGGAAATTTACCAGTCATAGCAATCGATATTTACTGTATTTGTTTGAAAATATGTTCTTCTAGTGAGCACATTCCAATTTGTTTTCATTTATGTATGGTCGTGTACGTTAAGTCATGCAAAACGAAACTAAATCGGGATTAAGCAGAACATTGATCTTTATCACACAAAGGAAAAGACAGATGGATTCAAGATAAAACAAAACTGAGATAGAAATCTTTTAAATATATGCCAGAAGCATACCACCTGTGTATACTGAAAGAGAGTTGTGGAGCGATGTTTGCCGGACTTCATCATCGCGCATGAGGCATCAGTACGTGCTGCTTGTCAAATGAGCGCATTTCCTATGACCTAGGATCTCTGTTGACTCGCAAGATCGATAAACTAGGTTCTAATTCGATGAGAACGCGCGAGAAGTCAAAAAGAATCACTTTCATTTCCAATCGACCTTGAAGACCTAGAGATCTGGCAAAGTTTATTTCTGTGCCACTGACTCTTTGATAATCCTCTGGCAGAAATAGAACGTCTTTTAAAAGCAACTCTGTCCTGTCGTTGAATTAAATGAAAAATGGAAGTTGTTGATGATGATGTGAATGATGATAATGATGATGATACTGCAATTACATTCCGCATCGAATCATATCTCTATTAATGTCAGTTGCAGTGGAGTTTGCGCAGTCTTCCACGAGTGGCTATTTGATTGCGGGGCTTCCTGGAAGCAGTGCCCACTGAATTTAAGGGAAATACCTTTACATTTAATCTGTGTCTTTTACACAGAGCTGAGAGTGCGTGCTGCTATAATATCGAAAAACTCGGTTAAGTAATGCTCAGACTCCGTGCGACCTGCAATCACGATTCAAGCTTAAGATTGGCCGTTTTTGTAGCCCTGGCTATTGTTTTCACAGAACTTGTACTATAAAAAATCTCTTGTAATAATCGAGTTAAAAAGCGAACTCGCTCTTGTATAAAAAGCTGAAGAATTTCTGTTGACCCTTGACGTCCATTATGTGGCTTACAGTGAAGTATTCCATTATTCGTCGAGAGGGCGTTCGCATCACTGAAATTTTGAGAGGATCATTGAAGAAGCCCATAAGAAATTGGGTAGTCCTTATACATGACATTCCAAAGAAAGAAAGCTCATTATAAACTAAATTGGATTTATCTCCGCACTTGAACCTTTTATCACTACCAAAACATTAAAGGAGTGACTGACCAACTCACTGCTGACTGTCTGACTGGACGACCGATAGACTGACTGACTGGCCGACTGACTGACTTACTATTCGAATGTATGGGACCATGGCCTGAACTCTTCCACACTTACTGAATATATCATTGTTTTTCGACTAACCCTAGTTCGGTTTCGTGGTCTTCCACGTGCATGGTTATTTTGGATTGCATTCTACGGAAGCAATAACAGTTAAAACACTTGCCTTAATTAATAGCCAGATAGTATTCAACTGTTGCGACTAAACTAAACTAAAGCCTTCAGTAAGGTAAGATAACTTTATTTAGAGTCGTAAATGTAGGGAGTGGTTACCCAATCTCCCGAGCCAGAGGCTCATGACAAAAGCGCCCGACTATTGACAATACTATTATACACGACTATCAAAAATACTATTTCTAATTAACATTACTTCTTAGAATTACTATATTCGCTAAGATAAATTCAGAATAAAATATAAAATATGTCTGAGGGAAACTATTCCTAATATTAAAAATTTGAGTTGGAAAATACAGTTCATGCACTGACACCCTGTAAACTCGACACCTTTCAAACGAGAATACAAATGTAAAAATAGATAAAAATATATACAGTTCATACACTGGCACCCTGTGAATTTAACACTATTCCGACGAGCAAGAAATTGTGCTAAAGTGGGGGAGGATTTGGCGACAACTAGTAAGCGATTCCATATTTGGGCAATCATATACAAATAGGAGTTGCGCATGACAAGGCTGTTAT
This sequence comes from Catalaphyllia jardinei, assembly GCA_022496165.2. NCBI lineage: Eukaryota > Metazoa > Cnidaria > Anthozoa > Scleractinia > Caryophylliidae > Catalaphyllia > Catalaphyllia jardinei. The sequence continues at coordinate 37,485,181 of CM042748.1, read as the reverse complement.
ATGGAAGCTGCAACAAATGAGCCACTGCCTAGTAAATTATATTTCGTTAATTTAGGTGTGTAAAATTGAGAAATGTTATTTGGGCCATCTAATTTAAAATACGTGAAAAAAAGAATAAGCGATTGCAGCTGATACGTCTTTCGTGCTCAAGGCAGAAGTCATAGCTAACCGAATTACTAAGATTCAGTAATGTCTTGATCGCATAATGATTGGTACGTTCTTTTTCAGGGCTTTAATTGTGCCCAGGAGTAGTGGGTAACAGTATTCTAAATGCGGTAACACGTAGGCCTTATAAAGAGAAATCACTTAATTCTCTGTAGTGCGATCTTAGCATACGCGTTTTTCAGCATGATCGTAACGTGGAGCTTGAAGGACAAATTCCGATCCAATGTAACGCCAAGAATCTTGAGAATTCGTTAAATTTCGATACACTTGTCGCTTTTAAAAATATTGTATGGGTACTGAGATTTCCCTCGTGTCATTGCCTGAGTTTTAGTAGCGTTTACTTGCGGGTAATTCGCAGTGAACCAGTGGGTTAAAGCTTAGACACGAATTACTGGGCCCATAATAACGATTACAGCAAAGAAAAATGCTAAACGCGAAGCGAGTAATTCTTTATGGTCTTTCTGTTATTGAGACAAATCTCTAGACAAAAATATTTCCTTAAACTTAAAACAAGCTTAAGATGGCGATGCCCATAACAACCTAAGCCATTTATTTAGCTTCACCGTGAAGAGTGGTACGTCAGAAGCCTTTAAACGCCAAAGATTCCTGAGTGAAATAATTGGGAAGAGAAGACTATCACTAGCATACGCGAAATAATCGGGAAGAATTTTTTCTTAAAGTTAAATCCAACATCTAACACTGTGATGAACTCACTTAGTTGCGATATATCCAGTTAATTTGATTTTTTCGCAGTGTTTCCCGTTTCACGGATCATGTACTGTACTTTCAGTTCCACACGTGGCTTGGTATTGCATTACGTTTTGTCTTCTCATCACAGGCCGTACTTATTCCTTGTTGACCTCATCAGGCACAAGTCTGCAATCATTACTTCATCTCCCTTTTAGACTCAATTTCCGGCAAAAAGCATAAAATCACTCGTCAGTTTTTATGGTAAACAATTTAGTTTTATTTTTCCCACGCTTCAGTCCAGCACGCCAGCCCACCTTGACTAAATTGGCTTGTGAGAAGCCAACTCGACGAAAGATGCAAACGGCGTGTTCAGTTACTCTAAAGGGCCGAAAAATGTTGAACAAGGCGAATTAAAGCGTGTTTCAACTTTTTCGTTTGAAGATGTTTTCTGTATTCTGTCAGTGTTCTGTGGTGGGTTAATTTAAGACATTTGGTTGCATTTAGTCAAGAGCAAAGTGAAATATAAAAAGTTAAAATTTCCCATATCCCAAAATGTTTTCACGAGTCTGTGATGTGTGGATAGATGATTTGGGCAGTTTGTAGATAGGTTGTCAAGGTGTCCAAAGTTTCTGGAAGATATTTACAACGATGGTCAGGCAGTGTTTTTTCAGATGTGTAATATTTTTCACCTCCCTCAATTAAGTTACTTTTTTAGAACAGAACAAAAGAAAACTACAGTTTTGTTTCCACCAACGTGTTGTCAATTAAGCGATATCAACAAAACAAGAATAATTCCCAAACGATTAAACTGGCATTAATACCCTCTAGACAAGTTTGTAAACATATTTGCAACACCAGATTGACAGCTGAAAGAGATAATAGATTTCCGAAGTATTGCTTTGCAAATATTTTCTATCAAAACCTTTATCTTTATGGCACGTATGTTATCGATAATTCACGATTAGAGAAAACGTCAAAAAGTATTTATGTAAACGACTTTTTGAGAGGTATTTAGCAAAACCGCATACACTAACGAAACACGAGAAGTGTTTTTATGTTATTATAGACGACCTCTCAATAATACCTCGCAGAATTCCCTGTGGAATGAAGCAAGCGCCAACGATGGTGCTTATGTAAGACATCACGTAAAGTTCCTGATAAGTTGATTTGGAGGTTGTACGTTGTTTTGAAGAAGTGCAGACATGGCTCCGTTGCCCTCGGCCTCATTCTCCCAATACGAGTGGATCATATAACAGACCCAGCTGATAAAGCGATGAGATAGTTCACGCTAAGACATTTGAAAGCACACTCAGGGAAAGATTAAGACGGCTTTGTTTACTGCTCAGTTGGTGGGAGAAGACCTGTTAACAACAAAAGACGTACGACGAAGCAATGAGCTGGGTAAGCGAACGAACTTTTAAGCTTAGCCTTTGTGGTATGACTTGGAACGATCAGAAGTCGCGGCCTGTTCTGTGGGGAGGGGGAAAATAGGTTCGTTTACCGTCGTCATGAAGTATCGTTCGCGCCAAGTTCCAAAAAAACGCTTCAGCGATTTTATTCCAAAGCATGCACGAGATCAAACGTTTGTAATCCCCTTGTTCATACTTGTTCACTTCATTCTCATAGAGTGAAGCAAACGTCTGCACTGACAGCGTTCGATTTCCGTTGATATGATATTCTAACTGACTAACGTTTGTTAGCGTAAAATCATGTCATTTGTAGGAACAGGCAGGTATTTGAAATATTTTCTCACCTGATCGTAAGCTTAAGAGCTTTATGACTGTTTTCACAACACTACAACCAACTCATAGCTCAATGGGAAGTTTACCTGTAGAAGTATATAATCTGCATGATAAACAAGTCATTAAAACATGCCTGACCCCACAAGTTATGTGGCCAATGGCTGATTGGTATCTTTAACGCAAACTCGCCTCCTTGTTTTATGATGTTTTGACTAAGAGCGAAAACAGAACAGGCTGGGAATATGAGAAATAGTAAGGCAGCTGAATTGTGATGTAGTTGCTGTTACGTTCTGCAACAAAATACTGATTAACTGCCTACTTGGTATGTGGCGGTCTGCAGTCAAGATAATCAGACTAATTATGGCTGGTACAAGGTACAAAGTTATTGTTATTTTTTTAAAATCACGACATAGCTCCTAGGATAAACAAATACAGGTTTTTACAAACTGATCAAGTCAAAATAATGACATCTGTCTGTTTAGAATTATGTTACAAAGGAAACACTTCTAAAGATACAATCTATAGACCCAATTCCCGGGACAGTGGATCTTCACAGAGACATTAGTTTTGGCAATTTATTTTGTAAGCAGACTTTATTTTGCGAAAAGCAATTGGCAAGTGATAAATTAATTCTGTAGTCGCGACGTTTGCGGTCAAACAACCCTTGATGTTGATTGATTTGGACTAATTTGATAAGATGGAATACTGTGAACGATATTTGTGCAACCGATAAATTGCCCACCGTTTCATGCATGACAAAGAGAAAGCATCGAATTTGAACATACATCCTGTCCTATAATTTACAAATTTAAACTTAGGCTTAATGAAGTATTGATACTTGTTAGTAGCTTGTGTAAATAACAGATAACTATAATCATGATTTGAACAATCGATTAACTGTGAGCTCAGCCTAAACACCTCACTTAAAGTTATCAATCACTTTAAATCTTGAGATGGATAAAACATGTTTGCAATTCAGTTTGTTTTCGGGCTAAACAGGAAATGTTTACTGCTTTAAGTTTGTAGTTTTAGATGGAAAATTAGCAATGGTATGGTCACAAAACATTGCTATTGAATTCAGAGCCGTACCTAGGATTTTTTGTCTTCTAGGGCAAACCCCACAAACCTTCACAGGGATCTCCCGTATACAGCCCAACAAAATCAAACACTATGTTAGAAAAAAAAATTAGTTTTCCTGGCGGGGGCAACTGCCCCCACCCCCTGCCCCCCCCCCGCTATGTACGGCCCTGGAATTAAGAGAGGAAAAATGGATTCCATAGCGTTTGGCCTCTGATAGAATAATTACTTTAATAATTATTAGAAAACAGTCCTAAGGAAGCACGCGCGCTGATTGGTCAAAAAGCCTGTTTGTATAACTCGATGGAGACACAGAACTAAGCGCGCGCTGTTGACGTAGTGATGGCACGAGCAAAGAGAATTTACATTTTGATAATCAAAGTTTACAAGTTGTTTTCCTTTTTCTCGTCGTGGTGTTTTCTAAAAGAAATAGAAAACATGTACTCCGTGTTTGTATCGAGTTATACAAACCGTGACTCGTGAAAGTTTGGGAGAACTCGAAAAAGCTGTGGAAACACTCGCCTGCGGCTCGTGTTCCCACAGCATTTCTCGTTCTCCCAAACTTCCACTCGTGTTTGTATAACTCGATACAAACACGGTACATGTTTTCTATTTCTTAAATAACAACGACAAGATTACAAAGACATACCCACGAAAGCCCTTTTAACATTTCCGAATTTCCGAATTTGAAAGTTGAATACAAGAATGCAAATTTTGTAGCTGTTTTTGGAGAACTGGCAACATGTCGTAAGGATTACACTGTACTCGCAAAGTCCGTTTCCGCGTTTTCAGATAAAATACATAAGAAGGAAATACCAATTTAGCTTTACCATTTCCTGTCTTAAAATTGCGCGGGAGGCGACAGGAAATTGAATCGAAGATGAGCTTGTTACATATTCTGAAAGGACGTTTGTTTACAAAATAACCCTTGTCATAAGTGGCCATTAAGGTTATTATTAATCATTTGTGTATTCTTTTAAATAAAATCGACAAATGTATGTTCAGTCTTCATTTCGTCACTCGTAAGTTGCAGGATTGAGTTGGTAGTGTGAGACAAAGCTACATTGTCGTGAAAATTCCATCACACTTAAGAGGATAAAGCAGATTGAAAGTGCAACCAGTAGGTCAATCAAGATAAACTTTTCTAAAGCGGTGAACATTCTCAACCCTTTCAGGGTCGATTTCCAATATTGATTAAGATGTTTTGTCTTGCGTTTGTCTTTGCCAGACGATAATAATTTTGAGTGCACACGGGTCGAGAAACAAAGGAATATTTATCTAGTGGTGCATCCTTGAAGTTTTCAGTCAAATCTAATCTAAAGCAACTTGGAATTAAAATAAGTTGCTCAGTTTCTCCTATTTAAGGGATGACTTAACTTAAGAATGAAATTAAACAACCTTTTCAGTTCTCTATCGCATTGCAGTTCCATTTTTTCAATTTGTAATATTTTTGTTCCTTTCTGTGACATGACCGCGCAGGTGAAAGTTATTTGATTGTAATCATTTGGCCAGGCACTTAAAATTAAAACCTATTATAAATAGATATTGGATTTTTCTGTGTAATCAGCTTTTTTGCTACTTATCATGTCGCTGTCGAGAGCCGCCATTCTCTTTTAAGGCAACTAATTGCATTATGTATAGAAAATCTCATTTTAGCTCACCCGAGGTACTTTACAATTTCCTTGTTTCTGAAAATGTTTTATCATTTATTTTACCTATTTAAGTTATCTTTCGACTAATATCTTTATCTATTTTTTGGCCTTATCCCAGTTTTGGACGACTCTTGGGCCACAGGTTTCTATTTAATCTTTTACAACCTTATCTGTCCATAATCCCCGCTTCCATACTGTCCGATAAGGCTTTCGTGACGGGCCTCTGTCCTTACACAATACTTGAACACAATGTCCTCCAGCTCTAAGACAGCGGCATTTTTTGATTGGGTAAGCTGCACTTTTTCAAACGTGACCAAAGATACTTTAATA
>CM042748.1:37463669-37474515 GCA_022496165.2 Catalaphyllia jardinei | reverse complement strand
GTCTAACGCCAGACGATTTTACTCGTCAAAGGGAGACCCCTTGCGCATTAAAGGGTTAAACAGTACATGAAGGACTAAAAGACTGTGTCGCGTCATAGCACACTTTAATTTGTTGTTATTCCTTATCCACAGGCGAGGAGACATTCGTGTAGCGGTTGTCTCTTACAGCAGCAAACCATTCACCGAAATGAATTTTGCATCTCCTTCAGACAAGGTGATAAAAAAGATTGGCTCTATCAAAAAACCGGGGGGGTGTGGTACTTCTCTAGGAAGGGCCATGTATATGACAAGACGCCGTATAGTACCGAACACTAGAACTAACAGCAACAAAGCCATGTTCATAATAAGCACTGGACTCCTTAACATGGGAACAAGTCACCCCAAGGCGTCACGTTTATTGGAAAGCGAGAAATCGTTTCAGATATTTTCTATTGCAATTGGGAAGAACCCCAACACGAGAGTTTTGTCGTCTGTTACCTCACAGCCAATCAAGAGCCACCTTATATTTCTGAGGTATTATGGTGACGTGTTCGATGCTGTGCGACGCACCGTGACTTTGAAGAAAAAAGGTGAGATACCTAGTACTGGCAAACGTTTCACGTACATACATATATAGTATGACTGGATCTTTCAAAACTGTGTTGACACTTTGCACCAAGAGATCGAATTGTCTCTTGTTTGCACCAAATCATCGATATGCACTTGGATTGACATACCTTTTAATTGTTATGTAGTTTACTAAGTTTTGTTTTATTTTTACTCTCATTAATCAAGACTTGTATTTAACCAGCGATATCCGCGCTCGACATAGACTTGTGCTCTTGTAATTGCTGCTTAAAGATGATGCAAAAACTGGTATACATATATAGTGTACATATATATTACTGGCCTCTAAGGTCTTTCAGAGGGAACGAAATAGGGCAAAAATGTTCTAAATATAATTTTAGGGTTTTCTCTTAGACAAGGCGCGTAACTACGTCTTCCAAGTATTCTGTTAGTACGCAAACAGCGCAAAGGACGGCGAGTCGAAAAAAAAAGCGGGAGGTTTGGTTTCAGGAGGTAAAAGAAGGTATTTAATCGCGTCTAAGCGACTGACTTTCGTCTTTTTAAACGCACGCCACTCTATGCGCTGCTTTTCATGGCTGACCAGGCTACATTGCATGGCAGATTGCTGTCTTGTATTGAGTAAGGAAAATAGTTTGCTTTCCTTTGTGATTTACCTAATTTAGGTTCCATTTACAGTCAATATCGTATGGTCCCGGTTGGAATATATTGCATTTACAAGTAACTCATTAGTGCACTTATAAAGTTCAACCGACTCTTGGACAACAAGAAGCTTTCTTTTGTTTTTTTTTCAGATCCAAGTGAATGCGGTGTCAGTGTCACTAAACCAAGAGCGCGAAATGTACGCGGCAACAAGGCGACAAGTGGTGTATGGCCCTGGCAAATTCATATCTTCTGGGACGGTAAGCACGAGCGTGCGACATCTGGGTTTATCTGAGTCTTTTGACTCTTCCAAAACTTCTGATCAAACTGCCTGACTATTTTGTGTCTTACCATTTTTATGATATTCTCTGTAATTCATTGATGGCTTTTGTTCGTTTCTGTTAGGAGTCCGTGTCTGCAACGGAGCTCTTATTAATAAGGAATGGGTCATCACTGCAGCACATTGCTTTTTCTCTAAAACATGGAGACCCATCGTTCGGCCAGCGTCCAGGTAATCCATTACCATTTAGTTCCGCTTAGTCAACAAGTGAGGTTAACGTGCCTCTCCAACACACATCTCCAGAAAACTAGGGGGAGTGGAGAGGGGGATGTAAAAAAAAATCATTATTTTTAGCAATAAAAGTTTTTATCATTAAACGCATTTTTTCTTCCTTTCCATTGGCCGAGAGCCCACCACTTGACCTGCAAACAACTGCCTGCAAATAATGGTCTGCTCATGCTTAGTACCGTCTAAACGTGTTTTGCTGCAAATAATATTCTGCCCACACGTAATTGGAACCACATTCTCCAGAGAAAAATGGCAGCTCCTTGACCTGCCAGGAAGTGATTAAAATATGAAAACAAACTTGGCGATCGAATGCTAAAACAATTATTAAACTCGGTTATCGCAAAATATCGTGATTTGTCAATGTCAAACAATTGATCTGCTTGCCACTGACAAATCACGATATTTTGCTCAACCTCGTTCAGTAACTGTTAATTATGGCGTCAGGTTATAATATTTGTCAGACCAATTACATCAAAGAATTAGAAACTGGCCCCTTAATCAGTCTTCTATCATATAGCTTTTCTGGGTTTGAGTTTCTGGTCTGTGAGAATGGCCAGAGTCTGGACGTTATGTTCTTAGGCAAGGGGTGGGGGTGTGGTAGAAGTCTTTCCATGCCACAGAAACCTGATTAGACTCTAATATCTTTATCTAATGGAGCCGCCATTCTCTCTACAGATACACTGTAAAAGCCGGAGGCCATCACCTGGGTGACAGGAAAACCAGCCCAGAACAAATCATTGAAGCAACTAAGATTCTCATTCACGACAACTACAAACGCCAAAGCCACGAAAATGACATCGCGCTTATAAAATTAAATCGAAAAGTTAAACTTGGAAAATACGTAAGTGCTGTATGCTTGCCGGATGTAGCAATGCCTGGAAATGATTTAGCCACGCCTGGAAAACATGGTTTTGTAGCGGGGTGGGGAGAAAAGCAAACCCAAGTAAAACAAGAGAGGAAATCTTCCAAAAAGCACCGCAAGAAGGGCCGAACAAAAGTGACTGTTCATATTGCTTTGGCAGTATCGTCCAATAAAGTTTGCAGAAATAACACCAGACAGGCATTTAACAGCACCGTTATGTTTTGTGCCGAACATGACAAGGCTGGACAGCATTCATGTCGGGGTGACGGTGGAGGACCATTTGTGCGTGAGCGATATGATTCAAAGTCCCGTGGCTATCGCTGGACTGTGGCGGGATTAGTGAGCTGGGGAGAGGGATGCGGGGTCGAAGGTCGTTACAGCTTTTTCACTCGTGTGGCGCCCTATTCTAACTGGATATCAGAAACCACTAATCCCCCGAAAAGAAAAGGAAGAAATTTGCGAAGAAACAATCGAAAGCGGAACGGGTCTGAATGAAAAATGCACTTCTGTTCCTTTGCGTGAGGAGACAAAGAAGGGTGAAAGCGTCAAGAGAGAGATTCTAGAAAGGAAAAATTTCTGCATAGGGTTTAAGTGGTGTTTCAGAAATGTAAAATATACTGTTTGGAAGTTTAAAACATACTACTAGTTTTTAACAAGTCGCATCGCACGCCACTGAAAACCGAGAAACCCTGGAGAACAAAATAAGGACTCGTACGTCTATTAATGTTACAGGATCGAAATATTGAAGACTAAATAAAGTTATTTACTTTTAACTATGCGGAGATAAGTGTGGTCAGTGTTCAAACAACAAAGAAACAAGGGATTAATTATGAACTTTAAGTTTTATAGAACGAATCGCTTTTTTTTCTTACAATATTTTAACAGAGTAGCGATTTTCGTTGAGTGAATCCACAAAACAAAGATTAGAGTGACTCGAAGTTTTCCGATGACATCTGACATAGAATATTTTGATAATAGTTTTCGTTATTTTTATAGATGTGCTCATCCTGATGCGCGCATGCTCAAAGACTTTTCTGATGTTTAGAGCTTTTTCTTGCGCACAGTCTGCATAAAAATTCCAAGTGTAATAAAAAACGTTTAAGTCAGTAAAAATTGTCTGGCGAACTGAACTGGCTGTGTTATGGAGATTAAACTTAGAAGTTTAGGATTACAGCTATTTCAAGTTAGTGTCGGCGGTTTTTTTTAAGCTATTGGCAAGTTGAAGAGTTTTAACTACCTCCTAGGTGGTCTTGTTCTTAATTCGGATGGCACAAATTCACAAGGGTTATTACCAATTAATCCACGCGCCCATGCAGATGTCTTTTTTTGACTTTCTGCAATCATTTCCACGTCTCAAAGGTCTTTTGCAAAAGAAATTAAAGCAGAAAATTATATTTGTGAAAGGGTGAAATGGTATAAAAACAAAGAACTACCAAATAAAGTGACATGTAACCTGACAGCATCTCATAGCTCACCTACATTTATACGACAACAGAACTACCGATGTAGCTCTGTACTGCCTCACAAGTGACTGCCAAAGAGTTATGTTCATGAAATTGAGCGTCGCGCCTTTAATTACGATTAGCACAGTACCTAACCGTAGGTCGTGTCGTTGATCGACAGTCAACAATGTCGAGAGCTCCCGGCTGCTAATAAGGAAGGCTGCATTGTCTGCAGCTTCTTGCAGTCCTTGTAGTTGTTGTCTGTTGTTTGTCATCTTCCATGATGACTTCTCGAATTTAGTATTCATGTGTGGTCGTGCACCTATTTAAATGTCCACCTCTCAGAAGAAACCTCCTTGGTCCACCATTATGGGTGGTCCCTTTCGGGAGGTACAGTCGAATATTGTAAATCTCGAAATCGGTTAAAATGTAAACTACTTTCTTTGATATACAAAGCAGTTGTGATACCACACAACAACATTTCGTTAAAGACAAGATCACGATATCCCTAACATCGAAATCTCTGTTGGATCGACTTGGCTTTATTTTGATTTGCCGAAAACTAAATGGAGCAATCAAACCTTTGATCCTGATCCCAATACAAAAATTAAGATGAATAAAATACTTTTTCTTAATACGTTAGCCTGAACATGGCTGAGGCATTTTTGTCGCGTGTAGCAAGCACAAAACAAAAATTACTACAGTTAGTAATTATACCTTGTAAGTGGTGAGACTGCCCCGACCTAATCCGTTGTAAATGACGTTAAGAACCTAAAAAAGAAACTAAAGCGTGAGTAGCACATTCTTCAAAATATTTCTTTCAGCTAATTTTGTGTCTAGGAATAACGCAGAAACAATAATTGTATCGAAAAGCCTTGACGCGCCGGTAAAGCTTTTTGTTGACCTCTTGCGCACTTAAGAAGAAAATAATGCCTACGCAGGATACATAGAACGTTACTTATAGCAACCACTACTCAGTATATTGTTTCAAAAAGTGTAAGACGCCTTGGAATTATTAAATTTTCAGAAGATAGCCTGGTGCCACGTCTACAAGCTAAAGACTATCTTTGCTGACAACTATGTTTAATAAAGACTAAAAATTTGTTTGAGCCCGAATGTCGAAATGGGTTTGCCTTGATAACGCGAAGAACTTTCTCATATCAAATTGTTCTCGAGAGATAAATAAAGAATTACTGATAGCTCTGGCTTTTGAGAGTTAAACCACTTTACAAAGTATTTTGAAAAAGACAGAAAAAAAAGTAAGGGACGAGGGCCGGAAGTGTGCATCCGCTAGTCACAAATAATGTCAAATGTCATGAGCTTTCATCTCAAATTCCTCAAACGAATTTTGAAGACGATCTGTTATCCGTCTCCTCTTGTTTAGAAAGTTGTCTCCATCTTGAACAAATTTGATGTCATCCTGCAGGGAACGCTTTACGCCATTAATTTTAACCGCAGCTGTTTCTTTCAAATCACTCAGTCCATCAACTGTCACTTCTTCGCACTTCTCCTGTGAAAAAAAAAAACAAGAAAACAAACAGACAAATTAAAAAGAAAACATTTTCAAGAAAGATTGATTTGGGCACGAAAACGTCTGGAGGAAATTTCAGATACATGGTAACTATGGTGGCATAGTTTTCTCATAGGAAAATTGGTGATATCCGTTGTGTTTGACAGAAAACTAAATGAAAAATATATGTAACAAATAAATGACAAAAAATAAGCAATAAAGAGAACAAAATAAAAATATAATGGCTGTAAAATAGAACAACAAATAGATATAAAATAAAAATAAATGAAAGTAAAATAAAATCAAATTGATGATGTGGTCAGGGGTTGTCATTCAGCTTTAGTACTGCTTTCTGGCTGTAAAAAGCTCATTTCGGCTGCAAACCTCATGGGTTTTGGGAATTACATTAGATTAGCTTTTCCTTTTTCTTTTTCTTAAAAAAGAACCCTTGCTAATGTCCAGCTAATATTTTGGTAAATTGGACCCACACTACAGCCCATTGTTCTCATAGCCCTAGCTATATGCCAGAGCTCGGCTGAGAACACCCACTTATCTCCAACTGGAGAATTATATTTATTTTGTAAACCTTGCTATATGTCGTACCTCATGCAATCCCCTGACTTTGGCGACAAAGAACTCCTGAACTGCATTAACTTCAGCATCACTTGTGGGCCAAACGTACCTCAACCACTCACACAAATCGGTCGACGGTAACACGCTGTTCAATACTGGACCACCAATTGCCAAAGGTAAAGCTAAAAAAAGGTAAAGTCTGCTTACGAGCCAAGTGGCTCATTAGGCCGGATCTTATCCCGGTTTCCTTAGCATGAAGGGACTGAGAGTATTTCTACTCCCCCCTGGATGGGATGCTTGTCCATCGCAGGGTTACCCCCCAGCATTAATTTCGCCGGTACCCATTTATACACCTGGGTCGAGAGAGGCACTGTGAGAGTAAAGTGTCTTGCCCAAGAACACAACCGGGGCTCGAACCCGGACCGCTCGATCCGGAGACGAGCGCACTAACCATGAGGCCACCGCGCCTCTCTAACGCTAAAAACGCCACTTTTTAACATTAGTTTGAGAAGGTTATAACACAGCGTAGATCGGTTTTGTAGCGGTAGTCTACACTGTACATAGGAATTACAAATAAATTCATGGAAAACGAGTTCATTGTGAAGCTGCTTTTCACTAGCACAAGCATAAGCATAAGCATAAGCAAGGAAATAAAACTGAACATAAGAATAATGACATCAGGGGCAAAAAATGGGATTCCCGATATCAGCTGATTCTCTCAGTTTCCTGACTCATCATCGGACTTTGGATGATAATTACTCGTATTGCGCCTTTTAACATGCAATGATCAAAGGCGCATTGGATCTGACAGATGTTTCGATAACTTCGTTGTTATAATAATACACGCGTACGAGAAGTCCAAAGGTTTTGGTTGAGGCGTAAACCCCAAACCTTGAAACCTGTACCCTATTCAGAACAAAACCGTTGTTTGCATATACCATTTCAGGCCTGGGCGAAAACTCGATACCCCATTTCACTCTTCACTTGTCTCTAACCAGAATTGGCTTTCATTTGCGTAAATACTTGAAAAAGGCTAATAATTTATCAGTGTGGATGCGGGAAAAAAGTTCCTTGCAAACAAAACACATACTGCCATGCCGGAAGGAAAACCATACTGTATTTCAAACCAAACTGGCTAAAATCTATATCCTTTTACAGGAGACACACATACTTATATAGCCCATAAAAGAGAGCACGCAACCCCCGGGATTGGATCACCCAATAAGGTAGATTATAAGGGAATCTTAACGTGTGGTTCTTCTCTTGTTAAAATGAAACTGAAATAGCACGTACCTCCTGAAGGGCCAATTACCGCTGCTCCAAATAAACCGTAGCATAGCATTCTGGCTGGTAAGGCTGGATTCACTAAGCAAGCGCGGAGGTCATTGCCTCTGTAATTGAAGGTCTCATCAAGCTGAAAATCTTCATTTCTCCATGTTGGCTGCTTTACTTGAAGGGAAAGTCTACCAGGCCCGTCAGCTACTTGGGACAAACATTTCCAGATGGCAGCCAAGTGTTTCTTAAGATCTCTATCCTTTTCCACCATGACTTGTAATCTCTGATTGAGACCGTCGCGGCATCGATCTAGAGCGCTTTCCCTGGAAACACCATTTCTCAGGTCTTGCTCTATCTGCCTCTTAAATGTGGCCAGGTCCTGGTCTCGCTGGAGACGTCTCATCACGTCGAGAAGGCCGTTTGATATTTGAGAAAGGTGTGAGTTTATGTGGTTTTCAGCATCATTGACCTTGTTCATACGTCCAGATAGCCTCTGTAATCTCAGTTGCTTTCGGCTTTCCATGATTTTGCTCAGATTTCCTGACAAGGCCTTTGCTTCTGCTGTGAACTTTCCCAGGTCATACTTCAACGTGTCAAATTTCAACGCTCCTTTGGAAGCTTCCACCAAGTTGTCTTCGAATTCCTTGAAGCCTTGAAAACCTTCCGTTTCTGCAGTTTCTGGAGTGGTGGACGATGCTTCGTTCTAATTTATGGTTATGGATGGGAAAAGGCTGTCAGGTGAAATGTGCATCTAACTGACATGGAGGTTTAATCAGAAATGGACACGGTAGAAGTATTGAATGTAAATTATACCATTATAATGAGGCTCAAAATGACAAAATGGCGTATCGCTGTTAATTAATCAATTACCAATTTGAATGCCCACTACATAGAGTCCCTAAGCAATCTAGATATCAACCTCTTCTGCTGATCTCTTAATAGTAACCCAGGCCGCTATAATTAGGCTGCAACCTTACCTTGTTGGCAGGTTGATTCCCTGCGTGCCTTTGAGTCTGAGAGTCAATAAAGAAAACTCTGCCTCTGTCCGAGACAGCGCTCATGAATTCTGCGGAACAGCGTGCCTTGATGTCCTCTGCAGTGGTATCGCCATACTCTTCGGCAAAATTGTTTCCTTGGAACATGTCCCACTTGGTGAACACTCCCAGAGTGTATCCACATTTAACGGCCTTCACAAAATCAACAACCTGATTTTATGATAGATGAAAACTAACAGTCATATAAAAATGAAGTGGATATATAATAATAGTCATCACAAGAAAAAACAAAACAAATTTGTTTAACAATGGTGACACTTAACAGTCGTACGACTGAAAAACCTGTGGTTCTCGGATTCCCCATCGAATTCGAAATGGAATCATTGAGGTTTCACGAAAAGCAAAAGACTTTTTGACTAATTATTCTACGACTGCAATGCACTATCAGAACGACAATATGAAGGGAAAGAAAATTAACATGATTAAACAACGGGTTCTCATCGAAAACTAGCATAAATTCATGGAAAAAGATTTTAGTAAGCTAATTATCTAAAAGACAACAACAGGGCGGAAGTAAAATTCGATTTAAAACAAAATGGCGACAACACTGCATCTGTACATATTAAGAAATATTTCCCTCTTAGCTTTGGCACTTCGCTCCTTGTCTTTGAAAGTATGGGCAGATGAAGCGATACCTGTCGCCTTCCTCGGCCCGCACTGATGCCGTGGGATGCATGCAAGAACAATAACTGACTTATAGTTGCGCCTCGAAAAACTCATTGTTTTTGCATAAATTACCTCTTGTGCTACGTTACATGCATGTATTAAATGTTCTTTATATTTTAGCAACTGATTACTCACGGTTCTTAGAGTGGGACTGTGAATATCCATGACGGCCACAATCACGTCTACAAACTTGCAGAGCTCAATAACTGCGTCATCCGTAGCCTTCCGTTCACCTATACCCGGGGTATCGTACAAGACAACGCTTTCCACCAGAGCCTTGCATCGTGACGAAGGCCAGCTCAGATCAATTATGCTGGAAGGAGTAATGCCGAGTCTTTCTCTCTGTTCTCTGGCTTTAAGAACATGAAGAAGTTGTCGAAACTCGGTGATCTCTAAAGCTCTGCCAGTACGTCTTTCAACTGCTGTCCATTGATTTCTAGAAGAGCCGCTCACTGCCACGATACAAAACGTGGTTTCAGCTCGAGTCACAGGCATGATGTCCTCCCCTAGTAATGCGTTTATCAATGTTGATTTTCCAGCGCCGACAGAGCCAACAAAAGCGATTTGTAGCTTGCTGTTCGCGCGCTCCGTTAGTTGAATTGCAGACGCATTCAGCTGGTCTACTCGCTCGGAGGCCCTCTCGAAGTCTCGCCATTCGCTTGCGGTAGCACATTCTTCGTTGAGGAAACGGCGAAGTTCATCTCTCGTTTCAATAAGGTTAATTACTGATCCTTGTAGCTGCTCTCTTACTCGCCTGACCTGCTGAATTCGCGGTGTAAAATTGGCAAACATTTTAGATTATGCGGTTATCTTGCGGAAACGTGGCAGGGATTTCATTTGAAAACGCCAAAGCCGAAATGACGACAATTATCAATGGAAGTTTGCATTTGAATAACTAGTATGGCTGCTGACCCAAGACGGATTTTGTCTGTGCGGTCACCCTGACACAATATACAATGTACACTGAGCTACCGTTTGGTTGTATATCTCAATGCAGCTTTCTTTATTTCATATTTATTGTTTTTTTAATGGTCTAACAGGTATGGAGGGAGGGAGGGGGGGGGGCGTAAGGGTTTGCGGTGATGCAGTTTTGAGTTATTTTTGGTGCGGTTTTTAGGTAATTTTTATTTTAACTCGCTGTATTGCCGTTTAAAAACACTACGCGGTTTGCGGTTATTACAACCTTCAGCGAAAAAGTGTCTGCGGTGATGACACTCTTTAGAACGGTCGGCCTCCGGTTGTTTTGCAAGCGCGAGCCAAGTGTTTTGTTTTACAACGCATCAGGGTTTATTATATCAGTTTACAATTTAACTCTGTTGTTTGCAATTACAGCCTTTTCCACTTATTACTTAATGTGTGGCCAATGATGCGACGACTTCGTGCAATTCCATGCCGGATGTTAGCGTACAGCCTCGTGTTCTCATTGCTTTGATTCAATTGGCGCGACAATGGCAACTGAGGCCGTCAAGGTTGCAACTGAAAGCGAAGAGGACGTAGTAATTTATTGCGTGGTAATCGTTCTATGAAGAAGGAAAGGAAGGGGAGAATTTCAGAAAAAAGAACAAATTTCGTTGTAAGGTGAACAGTAGTAAATACAGTATAATAGTGTAGTACAATATACCATAAGTGTTATGATGGTATGTTATTAGAATATATCATGTCTTGCTGACGTCAGCTTTCATATAGTGG
>CM042748.1:37422879-37463269 GCA_022496165.2 Catalaphyllia jardinei | reverse complement strand
TCGCAGGCTAGGTTGAGTCCTAAGTGGTTATTCATTAGATTGGTAATGCCGTTTTAGTCTGGGTAACAAACACAACAAGTCAGACCGCAACCACTGGTTATCTTTTAATATTCGATTTTTTTAAAATCAGACTGTAACTACAAATAGCAAGATGATCCACAACCTTGGGGGCTAAATGCCTACCAGCAAATTCTGCGAAATAATTTAAGAGGATGTATAAGCCCACACTCGCCGAATTGTCCGTGAGTTGTTACGGGAATCAGGCAATATAGTGAGCTCCTTATATTACGCGAATCTTTGTGATTACTAAATTATTGCTCAAGGAGGCTAGAAAGGGTTTTTCGTAACTGCGGTGTTTGTGAAACGATGGAAGATTGCAAGGAAGGATATTTAATGGTGTGGGTAAACCTTGCAACTCTATTGCTGGGCTATGCCTTGAGGGTACTTGTGACGTCATATTAGTCACCATGGCAACACACAAGGTGCACAAAATTTCAGTTTTTGTAAATTATCTGAAAAACTACTTCGGTGACCTACCATTTTTATTTCTTTGTTGGAAAGTTCCCTAAATTCTATTCTCAGACAGTATGAAAAAAAGTTATCTAGTAGAATTAAATATATTTAAATAAATGCGATTTATGGCGTACAGAGAATTCTACTAGATAATGTTCTCCGAAACTTTTCTATTTGAAGTGCCATCGTGAATTGTGCGTGCATGCAAAAAGTCAAGATAGGTCACCCAGCAAAATTTTCTTGCTAGAAACAAATATTGTCTGCAGATTTCTTTCCGATTCGCGCGATTTTACGCAAGATTTAACTTCCGGTTTGTTAATTTTGATTCATTCAATCTCGTTTCCAGAGGAGGCAATCTTTTGGTCAGCGACGGGCATCGCGACCTCTGGCCAGGCCCAACACCGGATGTCCACGATTCACGGACTTCCCGTGACTGTGCGCATGCCCAGAGTCAAATCTGACAAATCTGGTTGGTTCTGGCCTCAATCTATTGTGTTAACAAAGCCATTCAAAACCGGAATGTCGTTGGACCTGGCCAGGGGTCTCGATATCCAGCGCATGACAAAAGGGACCCCTAGGGACGAGGCTGTGATTCATTCAGCTGACGCGTGTGTTTGCGCGCGCGCGTACGGCTAAAATCCCTTTCGAGCCTCCTAAAGGTATTTTTTTAAGCTTCAGTTTATCCCACTCATTACCAACTAAAGTGGATGCGCTACCAAACGATAGATTGGAGACGTCCTTCTTACTTGAGCGGCTGTATACTGTACTCATTACCCCTAACATCATCGAACATAGCTCAGCGAAGCAGTTTAAAGTCATTCAGCAACTAATTACAGACTCTCCCAGCAATCATTAGAAAATATTGCAAGAACTCAAAGACATGTCAAGACGTTTTAAGAGTAAAGTCAAAATCGATATCATCTTGTACTCCATCTTTGGCGTGTTGTAAAATCTCGTCAATAGTCGCCTCTCGTATGCCAAATGGAAGCTCCTTCCACTTCTTGAACATCTTTCGACGAGGATTGGGATTTGGGAATTCCAGAACAAAGCTGTATATTTTGATACACATCCACTCCACCCCAGAGATGAGAGCCGTCACCCCCCAGTCTTCATGGCACTTTTTGCAATAGATCTTCTTGTTCATAACGACGTCATCAATTGTCTTAGGATTGGGATGGTTTTCAATATCAACCTAAAAAAATATGGAATTTTGAAATAATGAACAAACACAAAGTGACCGATGTCGTTTGATTCGTCCGTAATTGCGATTGATGGTATAGTTTTTGATTTTCCAAGAATTTTAAAGTTGGCAGATGGCTTTACCTTTGAATCCCGAAAGTCTCTGTTGACAACTATGTGGTAACTTTCTTTAATCGTTCGGATGTCATGGGCTTGACATGCCTCAACGTTACACTTCCTGCAACAGAAGGTGACGTCGTCTGGAAGATGCTCTGACTTTTGGGTAGCAATCACGTGCTTCTTTAGGAATCGATCTTGAAGGTTCTTACGTTGTAAGTCCTTGACCTGCATAAAGGAAAATGAATTCCAATCTCAGACATATTTCTTAGGGGTGAGTGGGTTGGGGCAAGAGATTAGTTGGCGGCTGAAGGGGGGAGCCGTGAGGTTCATTGAGGACGAATTTGCGACGAGCATTCTCAAGGTAATTGAAAATGTGGCAAGGGAACGACAAGGAAAATGCTGCTGGATATAACGGAATAGCAACATCAGGTGTAATTTCCAGGGATGGATGTATAAAAAATCCTGCTTCCTGTTGAATATCGCATCGCAAGACTTGCCAGCCACGCCACATTTAGCTCTAAGGCTATTCTAAAGACATCTTTTTATTAGGTATTTGGAAATAACTCCCAGGACCTTAATTTAGACCTACAGAGCTGCATTTGTTTGTATATTGAACAATTAGATAAGCGTGCAGCTGAACCTTTAAATTACAAAGGCATGCATGGTACGTTTTTGAAAAAAAAATGAACATATAAACGCAATTGTAAACTATGTATAGTTGCGAACATACCTGTTGCATAAATGTTTCTGGATCCATGCTTTGCACTTGACTAAGAGCTTCAATCATCAGGCTTTCTCGAAACTGGCTTGTGTATTCCCTCTTCAGCGCTCCCGAGTCTTGTCCCACTAACACGCTGTACTTTCCTTCGTCTGCCCTGATGGGATAAACAAGTATTCCAAAAGGTCAAGTGCCGCATAAATTACGTTTTTTGAGGTAAAAGTAGAAGCCGAAGTCAAACATATCGAAATTTAAATACACGCAATTAAAAAAAAAGACTCAAGTACGACTTCTTTTGCCTAGATTCAGCTGACCAGAATCTGAAATTGACTCAAAAGTTGATTTCCTCTCAAGATGTGAAAACTTGAGTCACCAAGAGCAGTCCTTTCCAGTGCTGCCTGGATTGTCAAGCAAACTTTGCTATTGAACTAATACAAGATAAGAGTCGTATGTATACATGTGTACAAAGCTTCAATGTCATTAAAACACATGACCTTGACCATGCCATTGAGGTAAGACACCTCTGGATCTACAGGAAAAATTTAGAATAGTGAGGACAGACGTAAAGGAATGACAATGGAATGAATAATATCATGTAAAAGTTATGTTCTCAGTTCGGCATAGGGACCTACTACCTTCAAAATTGAGCGACTACTGTAATTTTAAAATTGCTTTGTTATTCTAAGACCATAGTTGAGTCTTTCCCTAAAAGGTCATGAACACTGGATCTGATGGAGGCAATCCATATTTTAGTCAGTTGAACCGCTCCATACCTGACACGGCCACGTGACTGTACAGTTGAAATCTCGTTCCCCATCATATCGTAACGGATGACATAATTACAGTCTTTGATATCTAAACCTTCTTCTGCAACGCTGGTTGCAAGTAGAAGGTTCTTCTCTCCAGTGTGGAATCTCTGAATGACTCGCTCCTGCTCATTCTGGGTCATGCCAACTGCAATCAATAAAGAAAACTATCATTAGACTTCTTTCATCAAATTTAAACTCTCCCGTTGCTTGTTCCATCTATTACCATAATAAGATGTTCTTCCCCGAACAGTGTGTTATCTCTGAGTTAAAAGGTTACCAACGAATAGTTTAAAAAACATAGTAGTAGGTTGTAGGTAATTTTCGAGTTCCAACATTCAATGTTATCGTTCAGGATCCGACAATGGGAAAATAATTCTTCTTTCTCATTGATAAATAGTTCACTTACTATTGCCATCTCCACTCCCAACAAGTTTCTCTGGCCTGAGAACAGCGTCCAGCTCTTTAGTTTCTTTTATCCAGTCCAGCAAGGCTTCAGTGGATTCCCGGGTCCTTGTGAATAAGATGCCTTTTGGACCTTTCCATTCTTTTTGGCCACCATTCCTGCAATCAGCAGATCTGTCTTCTGGTATCATGTCTCCGGAATTACTGACTTTGTCTTCGTCTTGATCTGCCTCTTTCTTGTGTTCTTCCTTAACTTCTGTTTCACCTTTCTCCGCCTCGTCTGTACCATTAGCCATTACAATGACATCGCCATTGCATGTAATGTCTCCTGCCTGTCCTTTGCTGGTACCAACTACCGGCCCATCTCCGCTTTGATCATCGCTATCTTTGCTCGCACTTCTTTCATCCTGTTTGCTAGACGTCGCGTCTTTCCCGTTTTCGAGAATCGTTTCCTCAATTCCATTTTCTTTTTGTTCAGCTTCATTTGCTCCGTCATCCTTTTCCTCGCTGAGTTTGCCACTGCTGTCTTTCTTTTGCTGTGGTTCCAGGTCTTTGTAGTTTTTTAGGATCAACTCTTTCAGATGCATTAACAAAGGATTCTCGGGCTCGCCATGTTCCTCCACAGATTTATCCAGAATCTCCATTGCACACTGGAACAGCTTTTTCAACTTTTCATCGATTGCTAGGAACTTTTTTTCATCCAAGGAGTCAAAATATCTTTTCAAGCGTTTCTTTGCATTTTTCATTGTTGTGCTGGCATTGATTGTCAATGCAACGTGATATTCACGGAGATGCTCTGCGTAAGTGACAAGAAACCGCTCTCCTTCAGCGATAGAGTCTTTGTAGAGTTCTTCCACCCACTGGCGATACTGCTGACCAGCTTTGTCTTGGGGCCCGGCTTTGAACGACTTTCCTTTAGCCCTTTTAATCAAGGCTTCTATTTTATCCATAACCTGAAACGGACAGAACAAGTCATTGTCACTTATGAACAGGTAGAATACTAAAAACCAAAAATGAATTCAGTTTAAATAGTAATCAATGTTGTTTAGTTACATCAGGCATGAGGGATACGGTATAGTTTTTCATAGGCTTGGAGTTTTTGCGATTGTAGATATAAGCAGTTGGTTTTACTTTAGACGTTCACTGAAATATGGATGTCGCTCAAAAGAAAAGTGTTTTTATTTACCTGTGAAACAATCTTCACAAACGGGTGTTGGTTGGACTTTGGTACATGAAATATTTCCCTTTCTGGAACGTTTGCGAACTTTTTCAGCTCGGCCTGATTTTTGGTCACAGTTGAAATTACTTCAGCATCCAGGTTAGCAGAAACAAGAAGTATGTGCTTTTCTGCTTTCTCCACACTCTGGGCCTTTCCTGTACCGAGAGAGGCGGTAAAGCCAACAACCTAAACAAACAGCAACATAAAGGAAAAAGATTTTCTTTACAAACACGGGTGCTAACTGAAGTTCATACCAAACTATAGCCTTCCACAATGTTCTGCATTCCAAATGGTGCCTTCCAGGGCTTACTTGTTGTTAAGCTACGTTTACGAGAAACCAAAATATGGCTCATGTTTTAATATTCTGTAATACTTTGGTTGATTTTCTCGTGATTTGATTAAACGGCCTTTCCACTCTTTCAAACCCCAGCTGGTGTGTTGAATACCTAGTCCGGCAAGAATGCCAAAGTTTTACATTGCACACATTTTGAAATGTATTTGCCGCAATCGTTGACACCATGTCTTGTACTAAAAATCTATATCTAAACGACCAAAAATGAGTCATACCTGTGGAAAGCTGTGTTGGGTTCCAGGCTGGGATTTCAAGGCAAGATACTTTTCCATGATCTTGTTATAGGAATGTTCCTTGTCTGCATGGTGGCACTCATCAAACAGCAAGAGGGTGATGTCACTCAGGTCAACCCTCTCTTCTTTATTCTTACTGTTCAGAGCGTTGACAAGTATCTGAGCAGTCATAACAACGATCTTATGGTTTTGAAGGAGATACTTGAGAGGAATTTCTGTTGCGTTGGCTCCAGATATTTCACCAACAGGGTACTTGTCTCCGAGGAAGGCCTCAAATCGCTCCTTTTGCTGCAGAACGAGGTTCAACGTGCTCACGATGAAGACCACTCTTGGTTCTTTCCTACTGGTATTGCCTGGTGCTGGTTTTAATAACAGAGAGGAATAGAGTATTTTGAGATTCGCCAACTGGAAACCGAAAAAGCAAGGAGTGCGAAGTAGACAATGCACGACATCATAAAGAAACTGCATCACATTTCTTACAGATTGACTGGATAAATGGAGAACAAAGCCTCAAAGCGTTTCCTGTTGTAGCGTAATTGCTAGAATAACTGAAGTACTTTGGAACAGATGGAAAGGGCAATGGTAAAGGGCAGAAGCTGCTCTCCTATCTGCCATCCCCTTAATTACGTTGTATAAGCGGTTATTACTGCTGGCCCGAGCTGATTCGGTCTAGGGCCTTCTAAGGTGTTATTGGGTTGGTCTTTCTTCTCTTTATCAATTGTTTTCATTTTTTTTTCTTTTCGTTAAAATGGATAGTTAAGGAACCAAAATTAGTAGACAATATGTTGTGGAAAAGGGATTTGCAAACGCTGGCTTAAAATTATCATAAATCAGCTACTTGCCGGCACTTCCAGCGTCTGTTGAGAAGGAATCAAGATGCTGTTTAGCAATTTCTATCGCTACGTAAGTTTTGCCACTGTTGGTGGGCGCGCAGATGATCGTATTCTTTCCTGCGATCGCTGGCGCAGCCAATTCCTTCTGATACTCTCTGAGCTCCAACTCACATCTGCCGAACGAGTTGGCATTGCTTCCCAGGAACACTGCAAGAGAAAGAGAAAGAGGAAATAAATATATGATACTTCTGAAATTTTTCATTGAAGACTAAACCTCATATATACATAATTTTTATGTCATATTGAAGTAGTATACTAACAGAGAAATAACAACAATATGATATTATGTAAATTCTAGGAGAAACGTAGTGCCAAAAAATGTTCCTCACCCATGTTAAAATCCAAATATTTCCTCCTATGTGTTTTTTAGGTAGTATCTCAGTGATTTAACAGTCATTAGCTCCTGATGGATTTATTTTGTTGGTGCAGATTTTCTATTGAGCAATCAGTGTTTCCTCGTCTCCTGAATAAAAACATCGACATTTACCTGGTGGGATATCAATTTCTATGTCAGGCACAGATCCATCATCGTCAGCACTGTCTTCTAAAAAAGGAAAAAAAAAAAGATAAAGATGTAAACAGAATGATACTTTCTTTGCTGTATTAGTGTTTAAAGATCGTAGATTTGGTAATTGAAGATCTCAATGTTCATTATCATATCAACCGTAAAGTATTACCTTCCTTGCTTGTTAAAATGTTTTGTAAATTTCCCGCGACTTCCTGCTCAGACTCAATCTCTATATGCGACAAAGATAAGAACAATGATAGTCACCACGTAGTAACACTGATTTGTAACGTTTATTGAAATGAGCACCCATTACCAGATTTATATAATATTTGCTTGATCAAAAGGGGTAAGAAAATTTAGAGACAAATGGTAGCTCACAAACACCAGCATTATTCATTGCTTCAACTTTAAGGAATCAATGCTGGCAGTCTTTGCCTCAAACGGTCATTTTCGTAACGTAAGAGCATAAGTCGTTTGAAAAAACCTCAAAAACGAGTCTGGTAACCCCAATTTCATTATTAAAACTTATTCAAAAAAATTGTTCATTAATATATAGAAACTGAACAATTCATGGAAAAATTAAGTTGCATCCTTACCGTGTTAACTCACGATTCAAAAATAACGATTATAACGCGATAGCCAATCATAAAACTTTTGTTTGACGCCAATGTTGTAGCCTCAATTACAAAAAACAGTGGTATTATAACTATTGATCATCAAAATTTACCGGCAAGTTTCTTTTGGATTTGGTGAAACCGATCTTCTCCAAGGCTGAGTTTTAGCGCCATTGGTTTCTCAGGGACCTTTTGATCTTCCTTCAACGTGTTTTCCACTAAAACCTCTTGAAGTGTGCTTTGAAATTTTCCTTCGGTGTACATTTCCCACAGTTCCTTGGCAGCTTTTTCACTTGACAATCGAAAAGTGGAAATGATGGATCCTTTAGCGGTGTTAACAAACACAGCACCCTGCGGAAGAAGCTAGGAGGAAAATCGACAACATGGTTGAGACTCAAGTTTAACTTTTTATTCAGCAAGAACAGCACAAATATCAACAACTATCACCATATTCAATAATCTTATGCAGATTATATTTATAAACAAATTGGCAAACAAACAAACAAACAAACAAAAAATAAACAAACAACAGCAAAACGATATATACCTTTCGAAGCTCTTTGCGCATTTTCTTGCTCTGAGCTGAGGAGGGCTTCTTGAATTTCTCAGCCAAATATGTCTCTAACTCGCAGCAGGTTTCTGCTGGCTCTTCGCTGTTCTGTGGTAACAGGTTTCCTTTAATCGTAACATCTGATAACAAAGGTGCAGGTAGTAACTTATAACTAAAATCGAGAAAATGATTATGAAATAGTTGCAGCTCTTTGCACAACCGGCGTCAATAAAACCAGGATCGGGCAGGTTCGGACAGATTACGGACCGGACCACGGATCGTATCACGGATCGGATCACAGATATTCACAGAAAAAAAAATCTAAAAAAATCAAATCGTTTATAAGAATTAAAGTGGAAAACTAAAATATGTTAAATGAGATAGGAAATGTTACATGCCAAGCCAAAATAAAGTCTGCGTGACACAATGAAGCGCAGGCCCCGCTAATTACTCTAAACACAGTAGAAAGAAATGTTCGTTCATTAATGGAAACAAATTGTTACATTATACAGCAAACGACAACTACCTTTTTCGGCAGAGCGGTTTAGCGTAATCGCTGACCAGAACGGCGCCGAAGGACGTATTGTTACCCTTTCTGCGAGCTAGGTGGAAAACACGCGGCCGGGGTGCCGCCGGGGTTCAGGGTCCCATGGAGTCTGGTGGAAAACACGGGGTCTACGTGGAAAAAGCGGGGTTTAAGTGGAAAACACGGGGTTCCATTTTTTTACCCCAAAATATCAATTTTCCTCACTAAAATGATAAGGTCCCGGGGTTCTGGGGTGTGGAAAACACAGGGCGTGGAAAACACGGGGTCTGGTGGAAAACACGGGATCTCACAGTAGTCACGCACCTCTTCGGAACCTCTAATTTTATTTGCTCCCGGAGTCATCCACCTCTATTGTTTTCAGGACTAGGGCCATTGTTTCTGTTGTTTATTCTATTGTTTTCTCGGCCAATCCTGTTAGACCTTACGAGAGGTGCGTGGCGCCTCGGATCTCAGTGTAAAAGACGGGGGAACCATTATTTCGCCCAACTATGAATTTTCCTAATTAAAATGAGAAGTCGATATTTTGTTATTTCAAATTGCAATGAAAATCGATCGGCGTGAAACGGCGTGGTCCTGGTTTTGTGGACGCCGTTGCATAACTGAATAGCAATTAATGCACAAAATACTTGAGATTCAAATCACTCACCAATAGCTGTTCCAATCTTTTTGAAACCGACTCCAGACTCATCCGTGTCAGCGGATTCATCATCCGCGGCCTCAACTTCGTGTAAATGAAGCAAAAGATGTACAACGTAAGAAACATACACTTTTTAAATTATGTTTATAGGGATGAGTTTGAAAGTTCTGAACATATATTTTTCGCGTGAACAAGTGACAATGCAGCCATAAGTGTTTCAAAAATAATTAATCATGGATCGAGAAGTATTCTTGTATAATAATCAATCAGTTCAGAACGCTTCGTTTGACTCGTTTTAATCAAGAGTAATGTTACAAGAATATTTAATACAAGAATATGTTATCGGCGCTGCCAGTAACGAAGTTTCCTAACATTTAAAAGCCAGCGACTTCATGGAAGACTTGATATACAAATTAGTTTTTGACTAAATTTGACAAATGATATGACCTTAGGCCGAAACTGAAACTGATCTATTTCATTTTGTTTACATCGAAAGCGGCAACTTATGTTGGAGATAAAATTTGATGTCGATAGTGTTGACACCGTTTAAGACAATAAAATAGCCCCACATTTGATCAATTTTGTGTTGAGGGGTCTTACAGGTTTTTCTGACTTACTTTCACTTTCGATTATTATAACACGAAAAATAGTAAACCCGTAATCGTAGAATACACTTTGGAAAGGCTCACCTGGATAATGGTAGTAAGGGTCCAATAACAGGGCAGTATGTTCGAATCCGCACCTTCTCAACGCTTGAACAAAATCCTGAAAGCCTTTATGTCTTCTTTTGATCCGATCAACAAGAACAGAATTTGCCCTCGTTGGACCCTCAGTTATCTGTTTGGCTTCAATGGCTTCCTTGTCTACCTTTTGTAGGCAAGACAAGTAAGGAAGCACGTCCACTGGGATGAGTTCCTCTTGGAAGTCTTGAAGTCTTTTATCCAGGATTATTTTCTCGTACTGCCTCTTCATGGTAACTGCTTAACTTGAAATGTCGACTCGAAGGCGTATCTGAAGTAAAATGAATCTTAGCATGGCCAGGCCAGTTATATATATAGCAGTGATGCAAATAAGCAATGACTTAGAACCTGCAAGGACCGGGAAATTCCCGGAAACTTCGCGCCGTATTCCCGGAAAACGGTGCCACAAACTTCACTTTCATTGATTTGAGAGAAACTAAAAGTCGAGTTTCGAGAAAATGCGAGTCAGCCAATCGACCTTTAATTTAAAAGCTAGCTGTATTATCTAAAGCAATAGCAGAGAATGATTCTGATCTCGATATTTTTGAACAAAAGCAGGGCAGCCGGTTCTCAATTCGTAAGCACTTCCGGTATTGGCGCTGTCCTCACGTGTAACTCATTAATATTAAATTCAGCAAAAAAAAAGAAAAAAAAGAAAAAGAAAACCCTATTGCGCTTTCGATTTCTGGCGCTCTTTCAAGAAATCTATCTTTGGCTTGAAATTCGAAGAACATTACTTTGTCCCTTCGGCTTTTAAATTGATATACATGAAAGCTTCTCGGTTCAGTGCTAAATGCGACAAAAAGGTTCCAAGCGTATTGAGTAGATGTTTGAAATACATTGTTTTCTTCAGATTATGCTAATGCAGGTCAACTTTGGGAATTTACAAGGGGTTTTTCCCGTGCCAATTTGCAAAACATTGACTGCACCTTGGACAAAAAATTCCCAGGGACAGAAACACACTTTGAAAGCTGGGATATTTTCTGGGCTGATAAAGGTCGTAAAGGAAACGGAGTAGAAAATCGGAGTTTCAATTCCTGTTTTGGTGGGAACTCAACTTCCTCTACTCGTGTTTCACGCAAGCCATAAGGACTTCGTTTTTTTTTCGCTGAAAGGCATGAGCAACTGCATCAACTGATATGCTGTCAAAATACATTTATAACCTACAATCGCAGACAAAAGTCCTTGGGACACTTCGGTAATCTAACAAATTATCTATGTTTTACTTGGGAAATTTGAAAAAAGCGCTGCTTTGCTTTTAAAGATAAGTTACTGTTCCCCCTCCCCAGCCAATGCAATGTTGAAAATCAGACGAACTAGGTTGCAGGTTTAGTATTGGGAGGCGAGGCTAGGCTGTTGGAATTAAGCGTCTAACAGTGTGAACGGAACGTTTTTTTCGCTTGAAAGCGTGCGGTTCAAAGGTTTTGGTTTCCATGCTCATTGATCATCAATGATATATGATACTGTTATATGTGAAGACGAGTGTTTTACTGGAAAATACATAACTCGGAAAATTCATACGAAACCACATCCGGGACTCGGCTGGCGCATTTTCCATATCCTCACTAGCGAAGATATCGATTACTTCACTGATATAACATCACGTGCGACCCTTAAACTGCACTTAAATTTGGTGGTGTATGATGGAAATAACTTCGGATCTGCCTCGGTTGTCTTCGGAAATTTTCCGTTATTTTCAGGAATGCGCGGAAACGTTCGTGTGGCCCTCGGGAAAACTTATGAAAATCTTCGGAAAGTAGTCAGAAATCTTCGGAAATCGTCAAAAACTTCGTTATCAGTATGTTTAATAATAATAAAAATAATAATAATAATGATAATGATAATGATATTGATAATGATAATTATAATAATAATAATAATAATAATAATACGATATGATAGAGTCGAACTATATGGTTACTGTGCCCACGGACCAGCTTTACTGATATGCCGGCAATTGAACCTTCAAAAGTTAAACCCTAACGGTATCTGTCAATATATTTTTTTACATTCCGAGTATGAAGTCGCTAAATATCGGAAGGTTGTTACTATCATTACTCGCACTTTCGGGATTTAGTAGATTGTTGATGACGTCACGCACATCCGAATAATTTGGAATTCGCAACATTTTCTTTCGCGATTTAAAAATTTCCCAGTCCACAAGTTTTCGGATTCGTTGCGGATTTATTATTTTCCACTCTGGAGAGCGGTTTTAAAAAATAACCGGAGTCGCCAGATGCGGACGGACGCCGTGTAGACGGAAGCCGTAACCGGAAAGAAAAAGTTACGGATTCAAAAATACTCGGATACGTGTGGACGGGGCTTCAGTAGCAAGCAGAATAGACATCAAGCATCTTAGATATTAGGGAGCTTAAGCGCGCGCCTTTTTGAGACGCGGACGGCAACCGCAACTCAGAACATTTCGCAGGCGAGGAAACTATTGTCTCGTCGATTTTTATGCTACTCATTTCTAAGGGAGAAAAGATACTTAGCAATGTGAATGTGGTTGTGTGCGGGCAAGTTAAAAGTGAAAACAACTCACTTCCGGTTACCGTCCGCGTCTCAAAAACGCGCGTGCTTAAGCTCCCTATTAATTGGCTCCAAAATGAAAAGCTCTAGTGAAGCATAGCTCACAGTGAAGTGGTTTTTAAGCTCTTTAGGTGTAATATTCAAGAAGAAATTGTGCGTAGCAAAAGCGCTCATGAACTCATACTTTCCTTCGCACAAAAGGTATCCAAAACATCGAGCACAAATTCCTTGTCAGAGTTAAGCGCACAACAAACCGATTTTTTTATGCTCTAACAGATTTTATGAGACAAATTTTGTAAGTAAAGATTTCCCTGCAGCTACTTTGGCGGCCGTTGGTACGATTTATAAACAAGCAATGCATCATGACAAAATAAACTGTCCAGTAAGCGAAACGTTTGCCTTAACCTTACCAGAAAAACATAATTTTTCTATTCTGATACGAATTCTTATCTTTGGCTCAGTATACCGATATCCTTTTACTCTTGAAATTCCATACCGAATAAATAAACCTGGAACAAATCTGCCCTTTTGTATATGTTTCGTCAATACCATAAATTATTACTTGATTTCCTGATCGATTTTGATTGACACTAAATGATGTAATTAACCCTTTAATGCGCAATGTTGACTTATAGATTTTACTCTGTCTAACGCCAGACGATTTTACTCGTCAAAGGGAGACCCCTTGCGCACTAAAGGGTTAAGCCACGTGAAAAAGCCAGGTTTCAGTTCAGATATTTTAGATTCGAAGATACGTGCATGTTTTGCTGACCTATTTCGCTGTCCGGTTTTCTGTTATACCCTGACCTGTTTTATCTGTTGCAGACCTGTACACCATGTAACAGTCCTACTAGACATTGTCAAAGAAATAGAATAATAAACTAGTTGGATTGCCTGTTTGGTTTCATTGGACCAGTATTTACTTCCACACGTGAAAAACAGAAACCTTAATTCACAGGGAGCTTGAGGCATTTTTTTTGTGCTAATATTGTGACCAAGTACTGTCAGGCATACAGGAGATGCCCTCAAATACCGGATGAAAGTAACAAGAGAACTGTTGAAAGGAGGGGTAACTGTGGTTTTTCGGTTAAAAATTGGACCATGTTGGTATGAGACAGTGATCGGCACATGATATCATAAAGAGATATTTTATTAATGACTACTACAGAAGTTAATTCATGTGAAATAACAAAGCCCTGGAAACCAAAATGTATTAAATTGTAATATACAGACTACATTTAATATCAAAACGATCGAGACCTAGGAATAAAACTTGTTGGAAATCACAAAATGGCTTAGCCTACCTAGTGAATACAGACAACAAACACTTATTACTTGTAAAACATCCGGCATGCAACACGGACATGTCGTTTATTCAAATAATCTGGTGACGCGAACGAACACTTGACTGTGATTGGCACTAAGAGTCAGGCGAGAGCATCGTGACTGCTCAATGCTAGTAGTCGTTGAAAAAGAATCCATCGTCTCAAGATAATTTGAGACTGCCATCCTCGGGAGAAAACATAAAGCTTGCACGACACCACAGCTGTTCCAGTTGTAAGACTTAGCTCGAGTCTGGAGTACATCATTTCAGCTGATTGGTCCATAAGGAAGCCTAAATTATGGAGCATAGCTGCATTTCCAGCATCAACACTGCGATCCACGCAGGGCTAAATGATTATAAAATTTATAATAATGTGCTTGCAAGGCAGGCGAGTGCTCTCCCGTTTCTGAAAATGAAAACCAAATACCAACATAAAAACCATTGTTTATGATTACTTATTAATTTTACATTGCATAAGTGTAATAGGTAAAAAAATGTTCAATAGTTCAGCGAGCATCCACAACACACTAGGCAATGGATGGGTGCTGTCGAAACCGAAAGGACGAGGGGATGTACCTTTGGCCTCTTTGGCCTCCAAGAAAATATCAGATGACTTCAAGGTTTTAAGATATTTAGCTTTGTTTAACAGCTCACCTTTTCAGTATTTCTTTTTCTGTTAGCAGTCATATGTGATTCACGTCCACTGGTGTAACCTGTGGCAAGTATAGAACACAATACTATTTGGTCAATGGGTATTTTTCATTCGTAGACTTCCACTTTCATTTTCATTTGCTCTGCTTATTCGGATTTTGTGTTCATTATTTCAACAGGAGCGTTGTCGTTTGTGTAAGATGATTGACGCCGATGGAAATACAAAAATTCAAGTTACATTGAAGAGGATATTCTTTAGCGAGCTGATATTTATTTTCAGTCTGCAATTAGAAGTGACAGCAAAGAGAAACGTTTGGGCGCGTACAAGCCTTAAAGACAAAATTAAACGTCTGTGGCGATCTCAGGTGATAATGTAGAAACCATTTTTTGGACGTGACCCCTGAAGAAGGTTTAGCAGCGAGCGACGTCAGGTTATAATACGTGAAGATAAAAATATGGAAGAGAAAAATAAATAGTTTCGAGAGTAGTAACATAGTGAGGATCAGGGAGTTGTCCCAAACACGACGGAATTGGTTGAACAAAGAAGCAACGTAGATCACGTGAGAGAAGCGAAAGCATCGATTTAGAAAATAACTTAGGTTTTGATTCGCGGCTATAAAAAGCTGAAAATATTCTAAAAAGTAACAAGTTACAATGAAAACCATGTAGCGGTACTTCAAGAAAAGTAGTTCAAACAGAGCTAAACCTACTACTTATATGTCTTACTTGTCTTGAAAACCCTGTTTCTACAGCGTTTTCTTCGTTTCTTATGTCTTCGTCAGTAGCTTCTGCGTGTTGAACAAATAAACCATTAGCATAACAGGAAAAATGTAAATCGTGTGCTTTATTTACCGCTTGCTCCTAACCAAGTACCCAGTAACATTGTCACACTCACAGTGGTAATCATACGGTTTTGAGTTCAATTTGAAATTGATTTGTATGAGTAAGTTTTTCAAAATGCTGAAATTGCACGTGCAATTTTAGCTTTTTGAAAACTCACAAGGGCAAATTAATTTTAAATTGATCGAGAAAACAGTCTGATTACTTATTAATAATATAAACATGACATATTCGCGTGCAGGAAGTGCCGGAAGTTCTTTCTTGAAGCCATTTTTCTCATTCGAGAAAACTTTTTCCTAAGTTTCCGTACAAAATTTTCCTCGTCATTTTACGTGATATCATTGGCTAAGAAAATTCCCTATTGCCTTTCAGCCAATCATAATCCAGAATTACCATGTGCTATTTGCACTGCTGTATCGCTTTTTGCATTGGTGTTACACTTCAACTGCACTGCTCTCAGCCAATCAGAATTTAGTAATTTTTTCGTCTATATTACTACGTTCTGCAAAATAGTCGATTTCTGATATATTTTTAGTCTGTAAACAAATATCTGTAAGACAACAATAAAAGTAAGTCACACACTCAAACACCAATCCACAGTCTGGCCTGTCCTTTACGCATGCTCACAGACATATCACCCCGGGCAATGGCAGCCATGGACAGCTGTTTCGGCCTTGTTAGGCCTCATCAGCATGGCTTGATGTCGTCATGGATTCGACATATCAGTCGGAAATCATAGCAATTTCTTAAGAAGCAAACATTTCGTTTAAATGGCTGTCATGTTAATTTAAATGTTTTCGAGTAGAATCCCACCTGAGTTCAAGTGACCGCTGTTTTCGGTTCTTTTAAATGAATTTTGAAAAAAAAAAATGTCTTTTCTCGTTTCTTCAATAGCCAGATACTAAACAGAACGTTCACATGGTCCTGGAGGAAAAGCAAGTAAACGAAAATTAACTACTTTCCGCAATTCTACACTCGTAACTCTGAATTTTACAGCTTTTCTATAGCAATTTCCTTGCGTCACTGAGCTGTTGTTCTCCGGCGATAGTTTTTTCTAAATAGATTTATTTTTAAAAAGGTGGCGAATTAACTAACATAGCCTTACGACGACAAATTTTGATAGGCCATGATTTTTGGAAACCAACACGATGTCAAACAATTATTATAGCATGACGTTTACGGCAGACAGCAAACGGCAAAGATTACCTCTAATATTTTCTTCTTTTCTTAAACCACACAAACATAGAAACTGTCACTTGCTATCACCGCAAATACAAATATTTTCACTCTACTGTACAGACAGCTGAAGATAGTCGGCAAGAGTTTCAGTTTTTACCGTTTGACGCAATGTCATGCTAAATATCTCTATTGGCACGGAAATACGACGCAATGAACCTGTCTTTGATAAAAAACTAACCTACAGGGCTTAGTTTTTAGCATGCCTGTCGTTTACATTGTATTTCGGCGAGTGCGCTCTTGTCTCGTTAATTGGAAGCTGAAAATTGTTAATTGGTAAACATATTCCCCATAAAATGGAGAAAATTCCCTGTAACATTTGCTCGACTGATTTTCACTTACCTTCTTCCTGTGGATAAAGAAGTTCCGCTAAATGTTCACATCCCGTTTCTCTGAGCGCTCTAATGAATTCGTGAAAAGCGTTTGGTCTCCGAACGAGTCTCTGCACTAATTTTTGGGTCGCTCGCATAGGGCCATGGTTCGTCTCTTCGCATTTGATCTCCTCCCTGTCGTTCGACGTTAAGCAAGACAAATACGGTAACATATCTACTGGGATGACATCGTCAACAAGATCGGGTAAGTATCGGCTAATAAGCTGTCTGTGGTGCCTTTCCATCTCGAGACACTGAGGAAAAATTCGCTTCTCACCCGACAACAATAACGCGAAAAGCAATCCAGGCCAGCTACGACCAAAAATTGAAAATGTCGTCAACTATTTATGACCGAATGTCGACGGTGTTTCACCCAGGAAGAAATGTGAAGATTAGTCATCATAAAAAATTTCTTTTTCAAATGCTTAATGTCACCTGCTATTTAAAAAAAACTCGCTGAATAATGTTAGAAACACGTAATAAAACGTTTTTCCGCGCTCAAAATATATACGAGAAACGGTTATTTTCCCTGTCGAATCAGATCCACGCTTCTACTCGAATGTCAGACTTGTATGACATTTCTTTTGTTTACATTGACATCCAATTGAAAAGGAAAACCCCGCGTGATTGCGGGAAAACCCCTTGAGAACAAGCGAGGGTTACATCCATTTCCTTATGTTGTATTGAACCATTTATAATACTTAATTAGTATATTTAGCAGAAAGAAAGTTCCAGTGTATACAAGCCGATTTGTTCAATTCACCCACAGTACCAACCTTTTTTGTTTAGACAGTCTGTATTGATTATGAGGATATTTGGTAACGCGCCCGCTTAGTCTGAAACGACTGTTACTGTACAAACGTTTTTTAACCATCCGAAAGTGACGGCTACCCGGAACTAACGGCTATCCGAAAGAAGCGGCCCCTTTTGCCTACTAATCCGAAAGTAATGGTCGCCGTTACTTTCGGAATTCTTCGGTATATCTCAGCTCTATTCTTTTGCTGGACCGCTGCATTGTGATCGGTACAAAATCCAAATAAGAAGCTCACACAAGTGGAGCTCTATGTCATGCTAAGGTCGTGTAGCGCGACTGAGTTTGTCGTGCTATCCGACTCTGGTCTGTCGTTGATTCAGACCGATCGAACTACAGTCGTGATAAAGTCGAACGTAATCATCGAACAATTGAGTTAGCGCGACGACAGAGCGGATTTTTTGGGCTTAGTGTTATGTATGTTGTATGTTTGAATCAGGGCATATAAATATTTTGGATTCTCGTGTCTTTCAAGTTAATTCACTTTCACTGAGCCAAACATAAAGATGAAATCACTGTAACTATGAAGGTATTTTTTCTTGTCATACTCCCTGGCATAATGTGCCCTTTAGGTTTTTACAGTTTACGTTGGTGTTACGAAACGGAAGAAACTATAAAAAAGCTCTCTTCAGAAGGTATTGCGAGAACCTCGGCCAAAATGGTGTGATATAGATGTCGCACAAGTTATGATAGTAAATGTGTTAAGGTATTGTTGCCCTCTTTGTATTAAGGTATGACTGGTTTCATACAGAACTGGGTTCGTTCCGTAAACATACCAACGACATCCTCAAAAATGGCGTGTAGTATAATTAACACGAGACGGGCCCACCGACCTGCCGATGATAGAGAGCCTAGCAGTAATGATGCTGGAATCTTATTGGACTATCCGTTTTTAGAAAATGGATAGCACGTTGGGTTCCGTCTATTTCTCGCCTAGTCAAAACAGCCATTCTCGGCACGCGGAAGCTTCAACAAATCTGCATTCCTGGCGTTAGGTAATGTGACCGTACAGACCAAAAATGGCACTCAGAATACGTTGCATAAGGTCATTGAAAAGGAGCACAGAGTCAACGATGCAACAACAGTGTAGCCAAAACGTAGCAAATATTAAATATTAGCTATGTGTATTTGCTAGACAAAAAGAAGAAACATCAAAATATTGTCATGAATGTGGTAAAAAAATGCTTCCCTTCACATTCGCTAGAGTGATATAAA
Organism: Catalaphyllia jardinei; assembly: GCA_022496165.2. Classification (NCBI taxonomy): domain Eukaryota; kingdom Metazoa; phylum Cnidaria; class Anthozoa; order Scleractinia; family Caryophylliidae; genus Catalaphyllia; species Catalaphyllia jardinei. The sequence goes on along the minus strand of CM042748.1, from coordinate 37,444,258 downwards.
AATTTCACTCACCTTCTTCCTGTGAATCAAAACGTACAACTTAATGGTCGCAGCTGGTTTCTCTAAGCGCATTAATAAGGTCTTGAAAAGCGTTTCGTCTCCGAACAAGTCTGTCCAACAACTCTTGCGCAGCTTAAATTGGACCACGGTTTCTCTCGTTACATCATTTTTAAAATTCTTTCCTTGTCGGCTGGCGTTGAACAAGAGAAATACGGTAACATATCTACCGGGATGACGTCGTTAACAAGCTCCACAAAATAACGGTAAATAAGGCTCCTTTCTACTCTTTCCAACTCAGGACCAGAAATTTCTTCACTTTGTACTTATGATTGAAAAGCAGACCAGGTCTGCTGAGGCAAAAATTTATTGCCGTTTACGAGTTGCAGGAAGGTGTTCACCCAAGAAGAAATATGTGTCGAAAAAAGTTTCATTTTCAGATGTCCTTAGTCATCTACTATTTAAAAACTCAGGCACAAGGATAGCATGAACTATAGTATTAGAAATGCGACTTGAAAATTATTGCAACTCACGCTTGACCATGCAATTTCTTTTCTATATGATGCGGGAAAGGAAAACCCTCAACAGTTTCCGGAAATTCCTTGGCCAGACATCGTGGGCGGCTTTAAACAACCTGCTTGTGTAATGTTTACAAAACAAAAATAAATACCTCGTATGGTATTGATTCCACTTATTCATCTTTAAAATGAAACAGAAATAACGATTCTGTGTAACACTTGTCGATACCAGAAACAAAGGCAGAATGATACTCCTGGAATTAAAAATAACCCGCTGGTATGGTGTGGTTGGGATATTCGTTAGTACTGCGTTGAATTACGTACGCGGGGACTACACCAACGCAACAGATATGAATTTAATTTTAATTATGGACTAAGTTTGGTGTTTGAGTCAGACCAAAATACCCGCTTTTTAGGCTAACTTCAGTGACATTTTATCATTCCTTCAAATCTTGTTTTAAACATCATCCCTGTGAGAGCTTCGTTTCCATGGCGATATCACAAGTTGACTGTCAAAGTTGTCAATCTCGTTGGTAACAAGTCGTTGCCAGGATTCAGTTAGCCGGCATTAACATAAATTTAACTTATGGCCGTCAGTTTGGACAAGGCACGATATTCCGCGCGGCACGATACTGTCATAGAGATCGAATGCCGCCAACAAGTCAATTAAGCAATAGACCACGAGTTTCCGTGGGTTATATACTACTTATTAGCTGATAAACCACACGGGATGTTGGTAGAACACGAGAAGAATTTGTAAACCACGAGCCGGGGGCGAGTAGTTTACGAATTCTTCGAGTGTTCTACCAACATCCCAAGTGGTATATCAGCCTATAAGTCATAGAAAACTTGTGGTCTATTGCTTTTTTATAATAATTTAGAAGACGCGCGATTTTTCGTGGGTTTACCGGCACAATAACCCACAGCTGATTGACCAATCAGAGCACGCGCATGGATTTGAATTGAAAATTTATAACATACATTCCCTCGCGTTCTGTGCAAAATTATAAATGCTAACCGTAACCGGTCTTTAAGTTGGCTTGTTTAGACCAACGAAGGCCGAAGTTCTAGTATCCTATCACGTTTTTCAATAGGTCACGTTCGACATATCAATACTCTATATCATGGCTTCTAGGCTTTGGGTCAAACTTCTAATTTTTCAAGTTTCTTTTGTCGCTCAATTTCAAAATGAGACTTGGATAAAAAGAAAACAAGACTAAATATAGAAGTTTGTCCTAAAAGCCTCAATGTTAGAATATTGATATATATTATTATACGATCTGACTTAAAGGGGCATGAAGGGCGTCCGGGATATTTTTCCTTGGAGTTTTCTTCCCCGTCACGATCCACGGACTAAGTGAAAGATGGACTACTTGTAGTCAAGGATGACGTGCCTAAATTGGACACTCTCCCAGAAGGACTAAAACATAACACGCCTTTACCATTTTTACGTGCAACATTTCTTAACCTACTTACTAGGGAGGTGTATTCCACTAATGGTCTCCGCACTCGACTCTTGATCTAGTGGTTCAGTTTCTAATGCCGCTGGGAAACACTGTGGGAAACGAGATGACTGGTTATGGAGTGGAATACTATCCAGGAGGAGGCAGAACCTTCTATAAGTCCTATAGAAAACCCTATAAACCAGTATGGGGCATTCTAATGTAATAACGTTTCTTACAAATGGCGTGTAGTATTAAGCGTAAACAGGAGAGGGGTAGGGGAGGCAAAAGCGAGGAATCTTCCTCTCTCCCACTCCTCTTCCTTCCATCCTCACCTTCCCTTCCTGTCTCCCCCATTTCACGCCTGCGTACAGGCTAAGTAGGTTGCAGCACGAGCAATTCCTATTTACTCTTTCTAGGTTACGCTATTGGGCCACTGTTAAAATGATAATGGTGAAGATTTTCAAGTCCCGTAGATAAATGTTATATTTGTTTTCGTTATCGATTACATTCTACGCACAGTTTCTCTGCATCTAGAGGTGATCAGAGAAAGGTAGGAAGGAATTGTCACTTGCCTTAACTGCACACAACATGCCTTAACTGGGGAGACAACATGGACGAAAAGGCACACTCCATGATCACCCAATGCCACGAAACATCCGGGACTTTCATGCATGGGCCGCTCGAAAATTCAAATGATCAATTAGCTTACCAGACGCAAAGACAATAAAGAAAATGACCTTAACGTGGCCAAAACCGTCTGTTTTTTTGCTTTTATGGACTTACAGCCTTGCTTTCATGTTAGCTATCATGTGGGTATTGTAGATGAGACATCGATGAAAACAGGGAGACCTCTGAGGTTATAACTTAAAGTGGTACTATGACGAAAATCGCATCTTTGCTATCGAAGCATTTTAAAACATAAAACAGTGGTCTGCATGAGAAGAAAAATGCTTTTTACTATTCTCAAATATCCTTTTTCCTTGCAAAAATATTCAAGCTTTTAAAATATGCAAATTAGAGAAAAGATGACGTCATACACTCAACCTAGTTTTGGCCAAATATGATGAAAGAAGATATCTTAGCCAATTTGTATCAGAAATGTTTGATTCTTTGTAATACGATTCTACTTAATGTACTCCATAATACGAGTTCAACAGTTTTGTTACCATGGCAACTTACTGGGTTTCAAACCTTCCCTTTGGCGTTACATTTTGATAATTGCTAATGGTGCCTCATATGCATGATTCAGCAAACATAGTAATTTGTGAGCTCAAGTTTATGGCCCCGTTAAACGTTTTTAGAGCTGAAAATCACCCGTGTAAGTTTGTCATCAGTCATTTGTCGGTTTCGATCCGTCTCGGTCGGCTTGAGAGGATCGAGAATCTGGTTGATAAGCAACTGATTCCAGATTCCAGGCTGGAAATGTGCAGGCAAAGCCTGGGTTTTTTTAAACAATGTTTTGATAACAAAAAGGCATTTTCAGGGCTTAATTTCATATCTGACAAACTTAGGGAGTGCGGTGTTTGGTGTCTCTGTCCTGTCAAAAGAGCCAATAACATAACTAACTTGGGAGTCAAATCTCTCAGTGTAAGAGATTCTAGAGGGTGTAAAGCTGGCAAATAACTTAACACTTGTTTGACGTCCCATGTCTCAGAATATTTAGGAAGATCAGGTCTGGCTTTAAAAAATCCTGCTTTGATGAATCTGCTCACTAAAGGATGGCTTACAGCCATCATTCAGGAGCCACGTTGACAAAGCACATTTAGCAGTGTTAATAGCACTTTATCCTAAACCAGTATGGTAAAACTCAACTAGGAAGTTCACCGACCTTCTACAGAAGCTGAATTGCGACCCATTTTCCTTTTACTGTAGTCCTGCCTCCATCTCTTCATGTAGGGTTCATACTTCTTTTTTCTACTGTTTCACCACGAGCCCATAACCAGAGCTGTAGCCTGCTCTGATAGTCCCTGACTTTCTAGTTGCTCCTGAATACATGACATAGGAACAATACAAGCTTTGGGTGCAGTGGGTGGTCTAGTTGACTTGGCTGCAGTATCAGATCCTTTTCCCGAGGTAGTTCCAGAGGGTTATGAGTGCCGGTCATCCTGGCTGAGTTGGCCATTCGGGTACTGATATGAGTCCTCTGGCCTTTCTGAAGTGGTAATGCTATGAGACCGAAAGAAGGGAAGGCATAAAATAAATATTATCCCCACGATAACGTAATTGCATCTATTGCAAAAGAAGAAAAAATCTATTGCAAAAGCTTCTCTTTGGCATCATAGTCCTAACTAATGCTGCCTAGAACGCTTGTTGAGGGCTCCTCGACTTCGCTTGAACTTTTTGGTGGCTCCGAGGCTTGTAGAGCACGAGTGACCTGAAGCAATAGGCTAGTATCTGTCGAGTCGGCTGATTCATCCACAGATGCCTCATCGCTGGGTTCATCGCGACGAGCAGTAGTGTTTGTTGTCTTTTAACATTAGGAGATGATGCTGAGTCAACATGCATTTTCTTCAATATATTTCCCATTGAGGAAATATTTCCCGTCATCGCCGCCATTGGCGATCACAGCGGCGAGCGAGTCGCCCGAGTTCATAGTGTTTTCGGCGTTTTCTGTGGTGTTGGTCGATTCCACGTCGCCTTTTAAAAGGGCTTCTTCATCTTGGCAGTAATCTTCGTCTAATCCCCTAGGTAAGGTAAGATAAAAGGACCGAGAAACGGCACAGCTCGCCAGATAAACTTAACCTCCCGAAGATCACACACAAAATCGATGTCCCAGGTTCGCGCGCTCTCGCAGGTGACTCCTAAACGGCCGATGACCAATGATGAAGTAGAATCGCTTCCTCGTTGCTGTGTCCTGAGGGTCTGTGTAACTTGTCATTGCAGGTTTATCGTGGACTCAAGAAATAGTGTGGCAGATAATACACGATGACAAAATCGATAATCGTCGATTAGATGAAAGAGTTCCGTTTATAGAAGGAATGTTTGTGCCTGTTAAATCTTATCCTCACACCGTGAACGACGTGGAGTCCATAAAAAAGAGGTTTCCCGGCTTTCCTGCCCCACGTGTATTCCAAACCTATGTCCCGTATGACCAGGGTTCCCAAGGGCCACAATGAAGCTACCAAGCCTGGCTACATTTATGTCATGCGCAATCCTAAAGATGTCTGCGTATCTCTGTATCATTATTTGTATGATATACCTTACATGAAGGAAATTCCTACTTGGAATCAGGCATTTGAACGTTTCATGAAAGGACGAGGTTAGTAAAGACAGTTATGTTAAACCAAAAGCATGTCTTGTCCATTTGAAAGTTTCATTCGAATTCCTAGCTTTCCAATCAATTAGAGTAGCTCTATTACTTTTCACTCCGGAGGGCAAGTGGGTATTAATTATATCGGCTTATGCAGGTATAGTCTCTGCCCAAAAGGAGTACCTTTTAAGGCTTCAGGTATATAAAAGGGCAGGGATTTCACAAGTTGAGGTGCATGGAAGGGCAGGGAAATCTGCCATTCAAAAGTCTTTGATTAAAATACTTCAAAGGACGCACCTTATGACTATTAGGCACTAATGACAAGGACTTTCTTTTTCCCGATTTTTTCATTACACGAAAGGAGTACCTAATTCAATCAAGGCTATTCAAAAAGAGTATTTTTTTCTGTCAGAACGGCATACAAAAGATTAACTTTTTTTTCCAGTTTTCTTTCTGTTTCCGGTTTAAAGGATGGATAAATAAATGCAACCTATCCTCAATAAAGATTAGTATCGTTCATATCTTTTAGTCATTCTTCCACCAGGAAGATCACTATCGGATCGTTAAAAATTCATAGCAAAAAGGCAAACACTGATACCACGTGAAAGACGTTCGAGGAATCAACATGAAAAGAACGGATAAAGCAGGATCGCAACAATGGACAGCTGTTTCGTCTTTCCTAGGACTCATCAGTACTATGTAGGGAAGATATGTAACGTCAGTCCAAGAGCCAACGCATATAAATTGCAGAATGACCCGTTCACTATATATCTAGTTAAGTACTCTGAACTCACTTATGTCCCGGAACACGCGTTGTCACGCTGGCGTTACATATCTTCGCTACACAGTGCTGATGGGTCCCAAGAAGGACGAAACAGAAGTGCCCATGTCCCCACCCCCCAGGCAACCGCGGGGCATTTGGTTGCATTGTCAGTCCCGGGGGTGGGTCATTCGCAATTTTATCGCGGCCCGGGGGCTGGGCATTTGGTTTTATTTCTATATTATGTGGAAATAATGTTAATTTTTCTGGAAAATGCCACTAAAATGCTTGAATAATGCTCAATGCTTTTGCCTAAACCCTAAAAGCCTAAACCCCGGACATTTGACACATGTGTTTTCGAAAGTACCAGCGCCATGGATGAATTCATCGGGAAGAACGAGATGTTTGTCAAACAATGGCGGCTTGTCCGAGAGGGACTAGAGAAACTTGTAGATGTTTTTCAAGCTATGTTTTCTTAGTTTTAGATATTTCGCCATTTATGCTTGTAAGCATATAAATTTAGTCGACGATGTGAACTATATTTTGTTTATCACAGTCACATGAACACGACTGTTGCGCATCATCTGTAAAGTAGCGAGTGAAACAGTAGTCAGCAAAACAGGCGCCTTATCAGGACAGAGCGCGGAGCACGGAGAGAACTGAGCGGCAAAACTTTGATGCCCATTTACACTCCGCATTCTGACCGCGGGGTTCTGACCCTCTTGACTACCCGCCTTGCAAGCTGAAAAGAAAAACGATATTAGAACACTTGAAGGTTTGTTCAACTTGTTTCGGTTGTTTTATGATAAGCAAATCCACACTCTTTACAATGTCCTAAACATTTCTACATTTTCAAGTCCAGTGCTAAAGGCATTCAATCGTCTAGTTGCTCAATGGATGGTAAGTTTCTTAAGTGTCGAATTCTATCCCAGTTCCTTCCATTCTTTCTTTAAACACTTTATCAAATAACTCGTTCTGTTCCTTAGTGAATAAGTCTTTCCATTCTCCTACTTGTCCCTTTCGAATAAAGCCATCCCCCTTTACTCCTTTAAACCATGTAAAGTTTGTATGTTCAGAGCTTTTCATAGCACCAAATGAAGTTCGTTGGACAATGAGATCTCGCGTTTCTGGAGAGATTTCTTTACCAATGAACTTGGCTATCTTTTCCACGGAATCTGCTGGATCCTAAATAAATGAAATATTAAATGATCAGCAAAATTAACGAGGCTATCAACCGTGTTATTTATTAGGGATAACTGTGAAAACGAAACAAAAAAGGGAAAATGTTACGCCCACAGATACAGACCCCCGCCCCAGTTTCGAAACTTGTAACATTTTTCAAGAAAAACGCTCATGATTCTGGCAACAGCACTTGAGAGAAAACACTCCAAAAGGTTCAAGGCTTGTAGGCTACTTTTACTGACTTCTCTGCCGTTTGCTTCGCCAAGACGGACTTCACGCTAGCTATATAAAGGATCCAGTTATTCCGTTTTGGAAAATACACCTATCGATTGGGATTAATTGTGTATCGTGGAAACCCCCAATATGGATATTACTTCCATTCCCAGTTTCCCATCAACGAAGCAATCACAAAAACATCAAAATGAACGAAGACCAAGACTTTTGTGTTTGTGTGGTGACCCCGAAAAGATCCGTTTTGAACAAAGTTTCGCAAGGGGGAGAAAATAACATTATCTTAAGTTTCTGACTTTCCTTGACCGAGTAGATTGTCTATCAAGGCCATAGAGTATGCGAGGTTTTAAAATAGCAACTTTTGGAAGATTAACTCTTCAATTTGAGGTTAGAATTTTTTTTACTGCAATTTAAGTGCCGTAGCATCTCAATTTTAGAATCCACTCATTCAGGCGTTAAGTAATTTTTTCCCGCTCCCTAAAGTACCATACTATGCCCGCACGCCTATGGTTACGCTTAATTTGGTGTAAGCCGTCGTTGAAAGTATTTACAACTTACACAAGGTGGACGTAAAACAGAGGTGTCAATTGTGGGAAACTTCTCGCAAATAAGTCGTGGATAGACTTCAGGGGAGAAAATCGCCGTCTAGTTTCTTTCATTACCCAGGAAGAAGGTGTACTTTTCGGCTCTAATTACACAATCACGTATGCAGTGCAAGGTTCTACACCGTCTAATTAAGTCAATGAAGCCAAAAGTAAAGTTCGGCAGAACCACTTGTAAAAAAAGTCTACTTTGTTTTTCCCCACAAACATAGTGCTTCATTTTCATACATACACTTATAGCTACAAGTTTAGCATTCTCGTCCTCATAGCCCTTTTCTCATCTCTTGGCCGGCGGAACCTTGGCACGAGAATCGAAGGGCTCTGTCGAGTGGGAGGGCCTTCAATACAATCTTGAAGTCTTGACACATCATGTGAGTTATTTTCACCCTTTAGATTTGTAGGAAACTTTGACACGTTGATCGTTAATATTCTATTTATCCCAGACGTCTGTTGAAATGGCTTTTTTTCCAGGCCGTTGCACGCAGGGGTGATTTTAGCCGCGGATCCGAAAAGAGCGATCACGTGATGACAAAACTGTTGGCTACAGTTTGCCGCAAAGTTGTTCAAAAGTAGTAAGAAACAAGATACTGAAGAAGAGCCAATGTTTTAGCGGTCAAAGCCTTTCGATGCTGTTATAGCGCCTTTCTAAAGTGAATGTGGCGGTAGTCTGTTTGTCACGCGAGCTTGGGCGGACCAAGTCACGTGCCAAAATATCTCCAGGGATACGGAGTCGAGAAACAATTTCTTTACTAGATCGTCAAAAGTAACAATCTTGTCCATGCGGTGGATTTTGCATTGTTAGAACTCTCCTCTGTATCATATCTTCAATTGTATCTTACTGTGAGAAACTCAACAAACTTGCAAACAAACTGTGAAGCACCTTCCACAGGTGCAGCATTCACTCACCACCGGATCATAAAATTGTTCATCACGTGATCACTTTTTTTGTGAAGCCATGACCGAAAAAAAATCAATTTCAACAGATGTCTGGAATCAGTACCATATATATCTTTATCAAATGAATAAAGGGGGCAAGCTGTTAAAGAAACTGTGGTGCGCCGACGGAACGTCAGCTTTCGAACGTCAGCTTTTGAATCTTCATTAGTTGTTGCTGTTTTTTAACAAAAAGACTCTTAACAAGGTTTCAAGTCGTACATCATCATAAAATCACGATGGTGTTTTAGAAAACGACTACTAAATCTACTTTGTTACCTTTATTCTGTCTTCGTACGCAAGAAACAAAATGTTAGGTTCGTCTCTGTGTTTCCACCAGCTTAGCACGTGATCAAACCAGTCACCATCTAAGGCTGCATACAAATCTTGTGTTTATATAACACATTTTGCTATTCCTGTTATTGCATTCCCTCGTTTTCTAATTTCGTAATAGTAAAAGTCAATAAAGTGGCAAATAAAGATGACATGACATGACATAACATAACATAAGATAACATAACGTAACGTGACGTAACATGACATGACATGACATAACATAATGTTTTATTCAATATATATTTGTTGGCTTCAAACTAGAGCTTGTAAGTATCTAAGAGCATTTGGTACCTGCTTTGAGTGCGAGGGGTTTAAATGTACTCACTTGGGCTTAACTAAGTGACCATGGAAACGTTCGTAGTTTAAAGAAGCCGAAGTGCGCTGCCAAGTATGGTCTACACCATACTTAAGAACACACTTGACCAATAGGAAATGGAAACCAACTGAAAGGAAGTGGAGCGTTGCTACAATTCTGATGGACGGACGGACAAAAGAACGACTTCCTTGAATTTCGCTTTCATTGACAGCGTAACCATCGTTTTTCTTATCACCCGACACCAAATACTTTTCTACAAATTGCAAACCAGCTGCTGTTTCAAGGACATTGGAAGAGTCACACGGAAATAAACTTTCTGTGGCGCATCCATGCCTCGGTTAAATTAAGCACCAAGGCAATTTCAGGCTTTGCCGAAAACCGCAGTGTTGAGCCATTCTAGAGAAATACAGAAGATATTGTTTGTTCCTTTGTGCTGCTGCTATGTACTCTTTCCCAACAAAGCAACTATATGCATTCCTTCACAATTTTAGAGCCAAACAATCGTGTTTGTGATGTGCATGAGGTGTGAACCTAAATTTTCTAAATTGCGACTTGCGATGTTCAAATGCAATTTAGTAAAATGCTTTTTCGAAAGTAACTTAGCTTCTAGTGTGAAGCCAACAATTAATAAACACAACATGAAATTACAATTACCATTACAGTGCAAATGCAGTGCCAAGCACTTTGGCACAAAAAAAATCAAAATAATTTAAACATTACATTGATTGATCTGTATTTAGCACACCTATTAAACTTTACCGTCGTGAATTATCTGCCAAAGTATTTCCTGAGTCCATGTGGAACCTGCAATGGCAACTTAGATCATTAAGGTAGATTCACACACTTCTAGTTAGTCTATAAGTCTTCATAGACGAGTGTCCTCGAGGGGTAAATTTACCTATTTCTCAGCCTGGAATTTGGCCTCTGCGTCTAAGAATCGAAGAATATACGCAGAAACTGGAAACGTTCTTCCAGCGTTCCAACGTGACTGTTTTGGGAGTCTAAAAATATCTTCTTAATTGGGAAACTGCGCTTCTCGGATGTAAGATTTTCTTCAAGCATACGGGAGGGGCGGGATTTACATCATGTCATAACTATCCTTTATTTGTCACGCATACGCCGCTCTCCCCTAATTCTTAACTCCATGGCGAAGAGGTGAAAGGTACAGTTTAGATAAATGAGTTCTGATCCACCTTTTGCCAACCTTGTTCATATATATTTGCCTAAAACATCAATTTGTTTGCGGGTAAATGCTTTGAGTTTAGTCTTGATAAAAAGTTTCCTTACTAGCAGTGACCAAAAACGCGAGGCTTTCTTTACCCCAGTCCCCTGCTTACTCTTTCAGCTGTACTTTGTATTCATCAAAGAGGAGATTTTACAGTTTGGTCACAATTACATTGGAACTGTTCACATTTGCATCAAAGAACTACGTTTTAGGAAAGTACTTAAAAGGCTTTGAACCTGATCTGGGGTATGACACAATGAAGATATCATCCTTCCTGGCAGGCAATCTTGTTAAAGCTTTCACCTTTTCTTCTGTGATGCCCAGACCAGACTGCCATAGACATCCATGTACCATCACCACGTCATCCATATGTCAGATTACTCTTTACTCGTGTTCCTGAAAAGTCAATGTATTTATAAACGCCCTTCCTAGAAATGTCTCAGAAAAATAAAACGCCTAAGAAAAATAATCTGACTTTGTTCCTTCCTTGAGGGTTGTACCTCTGGTTGATGATGGGCTTGGTGATCTTTAGTCCTATCCTAGGCTTCCAGGTCATTCCACTGTTCACTGTGGTACCTTAAGGTTATCTTGTTCACACTTGTGAGATAAGCACAAGAATAAGTAGCAATGATGTTCACACTAGAGATATACGCATGCGCGATGCAGGATCACCTCTGAAGCATTTTCATCCTCACTTATACTCATTTTAAAATGTCAAAAGAAAGTATAGTGGTTCCGGGAACGAAAATGCGTCGGTTGAGAAACAAGATTGTGGACGAAGAAGAGTTGTTTACTGTGTTTATGTTGGTATTGGTCTTTCCACAAAGAACAAGGTGTCGAAGACTAAAAAACTCTAAGTGACCTAGATGTTGGGCGACTTCGCACCAGGCCTACTCCTTTATATGGGCATTTTCAAAGTCAGACGGCATCGGTTTGCCGCATAGTACTGCTCACAATCTCCGCCAATTTCGCATGTCCCGTTTTTATTGACCGAGTGTAGATCTGGAATAGTGTCATTCGGATCATTTGAATTATTGCGCTGTCAGGGTCGTAACGAGGTATATTTTTTTATAACTGATCCCATATTTTTACCCAAAATTTGGATCCCTGATCCCAAAAACGAGGATAATTTTGATCCCTAAACTTGCAAAAATTTTTTGCCTCGATTTCATAAAAAAACGTAATAACTAATCGACAGAATCGTACCAGTGCAAGGTAGAGCTGTGTTCATTTTCATTCTTTAAAAACCACAGAATACCGTTACCCTCTAACAAATCCTCTCACTGTTTTGCACTTTATTAAGAGTTTTACTTTGTGTGTTTGTGATAAAACCGAACTCGCGAGATTCCCGTCATTTTTGCTTTAATAGCCAATCAGATTATTGCTCTCGTTCGTGGATTGGTGCGAGTAGGTTATTGAGAAAATCCTCTTATCAGAAAGAGTGTTTCTACGCCTTTAGTACAAAGTAGGAAAATAACGCGTCTTATACGGGATTACGCCTTACAGAATTGTAAATATATCGACCATATACCAGAGAAAGTTTTTGTGTTTTCTATTTTTTGATTGTATCCGATTTTTAAAGTTGCTATAGTCGACCCACATGTATGCCTTTCCATTCAGTTGACTAGCTAGCTTATGCGGCAATAAATTAGTTCAAAACTACTAGTAGATCCTGTGGAGCTTATTTTCCTCGTGTATCTTCAATTCAAGTAGTACCTTGCCATTCGCAGTGCGAAACACTCACTAGTGAGCTTATTGAGGATCTATTTGGAGATAACGTGTGGGATGAATGTATTTTTCAGTTACATCAAAAACTTGTTATGCTCATAATCTCGATACCCCAATTTACCATGTAGGTGGCCATTTCTGTACAAGAAGAAATGGTCTATCGTACGAGATGTAACGATTGAGCACTTGCATGTTTGATATCGGTCAGAATCAAAGAATCAAATCCAAACTTTCTAGCAGTCTGGAATGTTTACTGATCAATAAATCCACCGTTTTTTCTTAGCTGTAGCAATCATGCCCACCGTGAAATATTGACAAGTGAGGTCATAAGTCACGGGACGTAGCCCCTTTACCTTGATGAACAGACACATGGCTACAAATTTCGTGGCAAATGTCAAGTCTGAAGGGCTACCTAAATTACCAATCCTAGATTATCAATTACGGAACAAATTGTTCCAGTCACAGATTAAATTCGGAACAAAACAGTCCTAAACTACCAATCATGAAACAATTTGTTCCATTTACAGAATTATCGAAGGGAATTCGGAACAAAAGAATCATTAATTACCAATTATGAAACAAATCGGTCCATTCACAGAAGGGAATATGGAACAAAAGAGTCCCAGATACATAATTTGGGAACAACTTGTTCCATTTACAGCTAGGAAGACAAAAAACAATTTGGGAAAAAATAGTTTCATTTACAGATAGGAATTCGGAACAAAGCAGTCATAATTTATCAATTTGGGAACAATGTGTTCCATGCCCACATAGGGACTCGAAACAAAACAGTCCTAAATCAGTTATCAATTTGAGAACAATATGTTCCACTTACAGTCAGTGGCAACGAAATGTTCCTGTTTTACACTAGAGTGAACGTTTTGTTCCTATCTCGTGAAAAAAGCTGGTCCTCTTAAAGCCAATAATGAGGAACAGTCGATACTAGCGGAACATTTCTTTTGAAATTTCGAAACAGCCAACACAACTTAAAATCAGTTAAAAAACGAGGCAAAGACTTAAAGAAAACTTTAAAAAAGTGCAAGATGAGCGCTTACGTGAAATGAAAGCAACCTTCAAAATCTGGTGAACTTGATCTCGCTCAAAGGCAGAAAAACATGCCAATATAAATGAAATCCTAGGAAATGTATAGGATGGTTTGCGTTGATAAAGGAAAATAAAAATGTCCAAGCAATAAAAGGAATTGGAAAACTGCCCTATAACAGAACTAGCAGCGGCTGTTGACGCAATGATGGTACAGTTTCTGAACTATCGGTCTGATAGTTAAATGCCCCTTGGAAATTTGATGTTCCTAAACAAGCATATTTGGATCGAATTATACAACCAACTTTGTAGCATAGCAAATAGTATTTTATTTGCTGACAACGCCATATGATTAGAGCTAGCAACGCACTTCATATGTAGCAATGGCCGCCTTTGCTCGAGAACAATCACGCGAAAAACTAGTACCCAGTCTTTCTCAGACTATTCATAGTTCCAAAGCTCTGTCATGTGACATTACGTCCTCAAGTTATGCTGGCTTATTGGACTAATGCATGTATAATACATGAACCCCAGCCATAACGTTATTAAATAAGTTAATAAGCCAAGGAAACATTCCATATGATAGCAGTGGTAGCAATACACCAATTTCGATATATTAAAATTCAGCCTAAAACAATAGACCTCAGTACGAGGTTCTGGGGAATAAATACAGAGTTTGTGGGGTTTATTCCCCAGAGCCTCGTTCTGAGGTGTTTTGTTTGAGACTGAATTTTAATATATCGAAATTGGTCTATTCTGCTATTTGAAAAGACAATTCATTGTTAGACCACACCAAACTATCTGCTCGATGAGCTCCTTGAGCTGCACTTGTAACGTTCAGATGACAAGGAACGTGATCTGGAATGATGTTAGGATTGACAATAAATCAGGAATGAATGAAATTACATTTGGCTAAAAATATTGCCGTAAAACCAAGATTACCGTCTCCCCATGGAGAATCGACGAATATGTACAACTCGAAACTCTAGAGTACAACCGGCTCTACGTGATCATGTGAGATGTTATTTGACATGACAGCGTGAGTGAGACAAAAAATTCTGGAAAGTTCAACGATTGTGAGCCTAGTCAGTCACTGACTGTGTGTTCATCCTGAAATGCTGTGGGGTCCGTGTGAAATAAACTGTTTTTAAGCTGTAAATCACTATAAAAGCGCATTTTTATATTTTTATCGGAGGGGGACATATGGGGGGGGGGGGGGGCGGTGGTTATGAACACCGCAACACCGCAAAAAAAATAACGAACACCCCATAACCGCAAGAAAAGTCAAGGAAACACCGTCACCGTGTCACCGTAACACGCATTTTAAGCATCATAATTCGTTCATCTACAATTACACACTGTAAAATACTACTTTTACACCTCAACAATTTTCTATAAAATAAACACATCATAACGCTCTTCATTGCCCGTGATGATACTGCTGATGCCTGTAAATAACTTTTCTTGCTCTTCTGGAGAAACCTTACGCGAAGGAAGCCGACGAAGGAAAAAAAAGAGAACAGCCTAACCCTAACCCTAACCCTTTATCCTAGATCCCTCTCAGTCTTCTTTTACTTCGTTTACTTTTCTTGGTGTAACCCACCGACTGGAGCTCTATCCTGACTGAGAGTATTGCTTTCCGGAGCTAGTAGCGTTGGTGTTCGATATCGTTAATCGTTTGAAATAATTCTTCGTTTTCATGTGACGCAATCATATTCCAAAATTAAATATTACTTGATGTATCACAATGTTTTAGCTCGACAGGGTTTTTCTTATTGTAATAGAGCACGTTTGAATTTCCGAGCTTTTGCGTTGCTTAGAACAGCGATGTATAACCGCTATATAAATTGTATTATTATTGTTAATATTATTATTATTATTATTATTATTATTGTTAGGGCGGAGGTATCCTTTGCCATTCTATGATCAGCCTTGCTGTGTCTCAGAGGAACCAGGAGAAAGAAAAGAGCAGCCAATATATCTTGCATTGACATTACATCGGAAAGTGCGCAAGCCAGAATTTAAGTAGTAACTTTTTTGTCAGTTTGAATTATTTTTAGATGGTTTTTTTTATATATACATTTTTTAAAATAACTTATTGATGCTTTTAATAATTGTTATTGGTAGTGGTCTTAGAATAGTCATTTATCGACAATTCTCTTTCGTACACAAGAAGAATGTACATAGGGTATATATTTTAATATTCATATTCTTGAATCTGTAAATAGTCTATTTTTTTTGTAAAGCTATGAATAAAGTTTTTATCATTAAAAAAAATTATTATTATTATTATTATTATTTAATTAATTAGGTTAGCTCTACTCTGTTTTAGAGGGTCAAGAACAGTTAAAACAACAATTACAAATAATGTTCAAGAAGCGAAGCAACAATTATTCGCACCGGTATCGCGGAGGTCATGGGTTCGAATCCCGTTGAAGCCCTGATATCTTTTTTCAGGCTTCTTCTTTCCAATTGCTTAAATTGGAAAATTTACTGCGAGGATCATCCTTCACTTGCAATTTTTCGTTTCAGTAGCAAAACTCAGGGACAGATGCTTTTGTTACTTTGTTACTTCCTTATAACGTATAGTAACAGTCAACGCAAAACCCACTAGATCGCTCAAATTCGCCATTTAGAGCTCCAGAAACGACAATGCACAACAACTGAGGTAGGTTTACATTTATTTTGAGCTTTAACTTAGACATTTCTCGATATAAGTTTACGATTTTATGAGTCTTCAATATTCCGCCATACATTTCTTTATATTTCGAACATTCAAAATGGCGCTGAGCCCGTGCGGGAGATCCAGATTGCTTAAAGACAAAACTCACCGTCCGACTACACCCCCAGGAATCCATTCTTCCCCAAAACCCAATCACGCATGCGCACCGAGATGGGTAAAAATGCGAGAAAATATTTCCGAGGGTGTAGTCATAACGGTTTCGGGCCGCCATTTTAGTAGCCTAAAGTACAAGTTCTACCGAGCCTGGTGGCATCGCCTTGCTAGCAGGAGATGCTTCAGTGGATTCATGGTTTACAGAAATTTATGTTCTACGAGCTTGGCGTGTTTATTTAGCGACTGGATTCGATTTTCGGGAAAAAAACCGTGTTTGTTTTGGGTCGATTGGAGTCCGAGTTTGGCTTCAGTCTCCTACCTTGCCACTTTATTTTGAAGGAAAGGTGAAGAAGACTATTTTCCCCAAAACTTCGTGTACGTATTAAGGACCACAAGAACTCGCCACATGGTAAGTTTCATCGATTTTTTTTCTCCACTTTCTAGCAAATTTTCAGACCTAAACTTCGCCTCATATGTTCTCTATAATTTACCCGTGTTATGTGACGTGTCACACACAGTGAGCCAGGGTTACCTATGCTATCGCATGCTCGCATATACATATATTCCTTTCAGAAACGAAACATTGTTATTTTCGAAATGACGTCAGAAGCCAACTCGTCCCATTCTCCGCTATTCCTCGGTAGTGAACATGGAAATGTGCAAAATTATAAACTTAAACAATTCGTAGAAAATTAACAAAAATAGCTACAACGATATTTTTTTCGCTGTGGTGATCAGGAGGAAAAGGACATTTATATTAGCGAAAAAACATTTTTTGGGGTTAGTGGCACTTTAACTTCTCCGGTTTATCGCTGTCGCGTCGATCAAACAGTGAAAAACTAATAAGGTTTAAAATAGCAACCGACACTTTGACGACATTTGCTGGCGAATTTTTTACTATATTTTGCTATAATGTTGTTCAAATTGAAGTTAGTTTTGTATCCACCAGACGCGACAGCGATATAGACCGGAACATTTCAAAATGTCTCAACTTCAAAACAACGCACACACCTTAAACTTGGAGAACTGCTTTCTTTATTTTCCCTCTATAATATCACAATTTCCTGACTTTATCCACTGCATGCTTTTTGATATTTTTTGAGTCTACGGCCGGAGGATTCTATGTCTTCGAACGTGTCCGTTAACCCAAATTATTATAAATCAGACTCACTATGAAAAACCCGATTGGTCGAGAGCATTCAATCAATTCACAATAGCTTGTGAACTTGACATGATAAATGCAATATCTGCTGCAGATATTGCATTTTTCAAGTTCAACGTCTGCCTGGTTACCAAGCCCGTTGAAGTGTTCTTAGAAACAAAATGGCTGAACGCCAAATGAACGCCTAATGAACGCCGTCATTTGCGCTTCTTTCATTTAAAATTCGAATCAAATGACCTCTAGGTTGACCGCAACCACAAGTTTTTCGAGGGTATTTTTCCAACTCCTGTAATTTTCAAGGCAACGTCTAAGCTTTTCGGCTCACAGGGCTGCTCCGATGACAAAAACTGACTTGATTTTTCCAGCGTTTTCTTCAAGATTTGTAGATTTCGCAGTTCATTTCTGCTTTCGCTGTAAGTTAACGAAGAGCGCGGTTCGAGTCGGGTTTGACAGTGACGTGATTTTTTTCGACCAATCACAATTCTTTGCTACGCATAGCAACCAATAAAATTGCTTCATTTTGTATTCATCATAGATCAAGGCGGGGCAAAAGGCCGGCTTTCGCGTTATTTAGTAAATAAATCCCTTCAGGCGGCTGGTATTTCGGGTGATAATGTCCGCGGCTGAGAGATTGTCCGAAAAATGAACATTTGGCCGAGAAGCGAAGCTTCGAGGGCAAATGTGAAATTTTGGGGACAATCTTTCAGCCAAGGACATTATCAGCCGACATACCAGCAAGCCAGAAAGGGTTTTATAACCCTCCCATTAATTTTCATTTCGCAATAAAACCGCTCGTAAACATGGTAAAAACGCCAGTGGTGATCTGATGGCGAATGCACGTGATTGACGTGAGGGAGCAAAGTAAGTTTGATTGGTTTAGCTAACTTTATTTCCACTGTGATTGGACCAAATTTGACAAGCTGTCATGTGAAATTAATTCTCGTAACGCCCCTTAGATCAAAAACTCGAAAACTTGGCGTTTTTGGTTCAATATATCCCGATGTACTGTTCAAAAACTTGACTAGAAAGAAATGTGTTTCAGTCTCAGAATTTACATCCGTGAAACACAGAATGTGTAAAATCTGGAGCACTTGAAGGTGGACTAATTTTTCGTCGCTCTCTCGCTTGAGACGAAATACTTCAGCCGGCTTGTTGTTGTTTCGAGCTGAAGGTCTCCGGGTTTCATATCGCGTTGGTTTTCACGGCCTCTCTTTCCGAAGTAGAGAATGGTGGTAAACCATGCCGAATTTGCAAAACTTTCTGGAGCATTCAGACCAAGCTGATTTGCTGCATAGATGACTTCAAGGTCTTCGATCGCTGGAAATTGGACGCTTGTGCTTTGTGTTTTTGATGGATCTAAAGTTTCGTTTGCCGGCTTGAATACTTATTCCAAATAATGGCAAACGGCTTTCTTTGAAGGAAACCAGAAAAGAAACGAATTGGCTTTCACAGTGTTACGACTTTATGGTTTTCTTTCCACTGACTTTTCTGGCTTCTGCGTAAAAAAGGTTTCAACATGGTTGACAATAACTGCCGGCCCCATGATCAAGTGCCACTGGAATTTTTCTCTCCTTCCTCCACGCTAAAGTTGGACATGAACGGTTGGTTTATTTTATAGTTAGTTATCACATTGTATTAAATCTCTATTTTATTAAGTGAATCGGTTTAAATTTACGTGGGACTAAATATTAAAAGTCTATTTGTGACTTTCTTCACCTTCAAAGACATTGACAGCGTATTTTGGTGACTTTTTTGTACTTTCCGGAATAGCACTTTGCATCAGCTTTTTAAAGTCAGTATCGCTAGACTCTAGACACTAGTTTGGTTTTCTTTCATGTTAAATAAGAGAAAAGAAAAGTTGAAATTTTTGTGCTGAATATGCTTCTCCTCGACGGAAACAATCGGAGGACAAATATCAACGCGGGCGGGGGCTATTTCGTGATAACTGTCCGGCGATTTACATCACGTGACGTAAAGTAGCCAATAAAATCACGCAAAAATTAATGGGTGGGTAATAAGTTGAAATATTTTGAAACAAAAAAAGGCTTTTCGTTGTTATATAAAACAAATAGATTCCATGTTGCCGTGCGTCTGATTCAGTAATAGATCACGGAAGACGTCAAAACGTGGTAAGAACATCAGTGACACACTCGGCTACTCCTCGTGAGCCACTGTTTTGTTCTTACCACATTTTGACGTCATCTGTGATCTAATACTGAACAGACGCACGGCAACATGGAATCTATTTGTTGAACTGATGACTGCGTTTTTGAAGATTTTCCGAAGATTTCCGACCAGTTTCCGAAGATTTCCGATGGCCAGATGAACATTCCCGAACATTTTCCAAAAATTTTCGAAAATTTGAGATGTCCGAAGATTACCGAAGACTTTCGAGGAAGACCGGAAGATGCTTCGATGACACACCAACGAATTTCAGTACAATTTAAGAGACAAACTTGATATCAGTGATATAGATATCTTCACATGTGAGGTTGTTGTATTACTCTTCCTAGTAGACCGCAACACCCACGAATTTTTTGCCGCCTTCAAAGCAACGTTTTTGATGCCGCGAGTTTGTTTCAAATCAATCACGTGGTACATTGAAATGCACCACGTGAGGACATTTTTCTTGCATGTCGCGTCATGACTTTTTCGTACTACGTGATGTTCATTCACAACATGTTTATCTTCAAAAGGAAAGCTTATGGTGGTTTTTGTCTGCCATAGAACTGTCAGCATAGCCGCTGTTTATCAGCTGAAGATAAAATATGATCAGGACAAATTCGGAGTGGTCTTTTTAGACGCAAAACGCCCGGTAAGCTTTCCTCTTGAAGATAAACATGTTGTGAATGAACATGACGTCGTACGAAAAAGTCATGACGCCACACAGAAAAAAATGCCCTCACGTGGTGCATTTCAATGTATCATTTCAATGTATCTGACGCCGGGCAGTAAGTTAATGGTCCCTAAAAGCATTCCAATAAGTCGAAGTTTAAAATGACGCAAATTTTAGAACATTTGTTCAGTAACCTGACTTCCGGCGAAGTTTCAAAGCGGTGTCATTTCAGTCTAGAATTTTTAAGTTGAGTTCGCTGCAGCGATAGAGTGCCTGGTTAAGGCTTACATAGAAACTTATATAGTCAGCTAAACCCTACTTTTTTCGCTGTCCGATAAGCAACAGAATTTCGCATGGAATAGATAACAAACTGAATGAAACTGACATAGTGCACAACTTGTCACCTTGTCAGCACAAAGACTGGCCTATGGTTCAATGCCATTAGAGCTTGCTGAGCCTGGACCTAGATCCAATTTTCCTGAGTCGAGAAATGCTTTTTCCAAGGTACGATCAGCTAAGCTTAACACCGACCTAAAAATATTAATGCTTGGCTCAGACTAGACCAGACTGCGAAAACGCACTTAAACATGATATCACATACCTGTCAACACCATGCGGAAATATCACACACACACTTTCGCTGCACTGGTTCAGGCGTACATAGCAACTTAAATAGTCAGCAAAACCATACTTTTTTCGCGGTCCGATAAACAACAGGATTTCGCATGGAATTGATTTCTACAGTTCAGCATAAAAGACGCCGTTTCGTGACATTCCAGCCGAATAATCTTTCTGTATTTCTAAACCCACACCTAGAGAATTTGACTTGTCACTGATAATCTTGATACATTTCTCTCCCAGAGCTAGCTCTCCACAAGGCTTATCGTAGTTCAAAAAAAGGAAATAACTCTTCAAGGGGACTAAATTCACTGTGTTTTCGATGAATCACGAATTGTACAATTTAATTAACAGTACCCTGGT
>CM042748.1:37404712-37422779 GCA_022496165.2 Catalaphyllia jardinei | reverse complement strand
AAATATCACATAATTTGTCTTTTGGACGTTAATCGAGAGCTTATTGCATCTTAACAAAACATCAATATTTAATAACTCGTTATTAAGCACATTCTCCAGTAGTGAAGGATGTCGGTTGGGAACGTAAAGGAATGTGGGGTCAGGGGTCACACACATTCCATGCCTGGGTCACGCCATCCGTCACGCCATATGTCACGCGTCACACCATCAATCACACAACACCGTGTCACGTTTCAAGAACTTTAATCAAAAAAACGGACGCGGACTGGATCGTATGAAATCCAGATAACCATATGAGTAATAGGGTTTTTTGCAAAACAAGACAGGGTTGCGATAAACATAATTGAACATGATCCTGCCGTACGGTTTACACCTTTTCCTGAACCAGGCCTCAGGGTCGGGCACCGTCTCGGGCGGCGGGTGAACATCGAAGGCGTCCAGACAGAAAACGTGAGCCAGGTGGTTCCCTTTTTCTTTTGTGTAGTGAATTCCCAGGGACACTGCAAAGATACATATCACTCAATGAATCACAGCACATCGTGTCACGTTTCAAGAACTTTAATCAAAAAACGGACGCCGACCGGCTCGCATGAAATCTAGAAAACCACATTCGTAATAGGGTTGTTTGTAAAACAAGACGGGATTGAGAAAACACCAGTTGTACATGATCCTGCCGTGTGGTTTACACCGTAAGACGAGCCAGGCCTCTGGGTCGGATACCGTCTCAGGCATGGGGTGACTTTTGAAGGCGTCCAGACAGAAAGGGTGAGTCAGGTGGTTCCCTTTTTCTTTCGTGTGGTGGATTGTGAGTGGCACTGCAAAGATACATATCACACAATGAATCACACAACACCATGTCACATTTCAAGAAGTTTAATCAAAAAACGGGTTCCGACCATGGAGAAAATCTAGAAAATTACAATCGAAATAGGGTGTTTTGTAAAACAAGACGGGGTTGCGATAGGTCCAATTGAACATGAGCCTGCCGCTTGATCTGAATCTGTTTAACCAGGCCCTAGCGTCAGGGTCAGGCACTGTCTCAGGCGTTAAGTGAAGGTGAGCCAGGTGGTTCCCTCTGGAGACCGAGTAGTCCAACTGGAGTGGCACTGCAAAGATACATATCACCAGTGTAAAGGATCATAGTGTAAAGGATCGTAACACCCCAGGTGGACTACCCTTGAGATTCCAGGGAAAGTAGCAGGATGTTATTCTTAGACCTAGGATCAAAAAGGGAATCTGTCAGGGCTCAGGATCAGGAAACTGTATGGTGGGTAGGAATCTGTCGCATGTTGCGATGGGACAAAAAGTGTAGGGAAACTGTAATCCGTCTTCAGGAAGGGTGGGGTCGTAGCGTCGTTTGTTGTGACTGTTGCGAGCCACAAATTGCTCCGTGTACCAGAAGTAGTATACGGGTCTCATCTCTCTTCCTGGAAGAAATGAAGAGGTAGTTTTAGGAGGCGTTGACAGCCGTTGACATGACAGTAAACGCGAACGTGGGAGAAGTCGCGCAGCAGGAGAGCACGGTAGGAGTTGGGTGGGGTCATGTAGTACCAGGGTGGTTTGTTGTAGAAACGTGTTAGGCCTCGGAACGTGTAGAACCAAACATAGTGCACGGGTCTGATCTCTTCATCTATACACGGAAAACATGTCGCGTCAGATCTCCCTTGTTGAAGAATTCATGGTGGGAGGCTCTGTAACTGATTTCTGAGGTGATATCCCTAAAGTAATAGGGAACGTTGACCCTTCCGGTCAGTTGTACTCGACACTGACGAGAATCTACAAAGGTGCGCACGATTCCCAGGGCGTTGGCGCAATGTTCATGATAGTGCCAGTGGTATTGCATGGTAAAGGACTGAATTGCCCCGTAGACGTAGGGGAGAGATGTGAAAAAGGGAGCTGTGAAAAGAAAAAGGGTGTTTTAGTCAAAAAGGAAAGGGTCGCCTTCGGGAGGTAAAAAAGGGGGTTCCTCTCTTCTTCGGGATGCAGAGGGACGCCAAAGATGAAGATGAACCCCCCGTCGACGGCGTGACTCAGGTGTTAGTCCTCGGGAAACAGTCCTCTTTCACAGCTTTCTTCACTGTGACACCACCAACGGAGACCCGGAGCTTGCAGGATATTGTCGTCGGGCAGTTGGTAAGTGGGACCGTCACAATAGCGTGTGAGGATGGTGTCGGAAACGCGAAAGTAAGTGACAGGTAACATCGTGTGGGGTAACTCTGAAGGAAAAAAGAAAGAGAGGGGTCTTAGTCCGAGCCCCAGAAGGGGTCGTCGGGTGGTGGCCAAAAACATCGATAATGTTGGTAAAGGGAATTCTTCGTCACTGGTGAAGGTATGTGTCCGCGGGGGCATGGGGTTACGAGATCTTCTATGTCGCAACCGGTGCTTAACTCCAATCGAATGGAGCAGTAGGGATGCAGATGTCTGTGAGGTTCATTCTCTGTGCCGTAGGGTCTTGAAATCTG
The DNA here is from genome assembly GCA_022496165.2 of Catalaphyllia jardinei. NCBI lineage: Eukaryota > Metazoa > Cnidaria > Anthozoa > Scleractinia > Caryophylliidae > Catalaphyllia > Catalaphyllia jardinei. Next base: position 37,420,317 of record CM042748.1, on the reverse strand, counting down.
CAGGGGTTCTAGGGTGAAAACAAAAAATTGTCGCAGGTGAGGAAGTATTGCAGGGTATTGTGTTGCTTTGATGAGACAGAAGGAAAAACCGAATTAGAAGATTGTTTTATTTAGAAATGGAAAACCGTTTCGTATTGTTGTTACATAGTTGGTCTGAGTTTGCGCGGAGACAATTGGACGGGAAAGGGGATGGGGCTTTTTTTGTATCCTGCAAGCTGTCGAGGTCTGCAGAGGTGGTGTAGGTGACAGTGACTCATTACTCTGTTGGCAATTCGGGAAGTTACCAGAGCTAGTGGTACTTCTGGGGAGATAACAAAAAAGGACTTCTATTGCAAGTTTAATCTACTTTATTCTCTTTGCTGCGTTGCGGAATGTTTCCGCATCGTAAGGGTCCAACATAGAGAAGAGAAGACAATCATTACATCTTTCCAGTAGGCAAAGGTCCGCCATTAGTTGCAACGATATCATTTCTATTTCACAGTCGTAGTGGACATGAAAGTGATAAGGGTCTCTGTTTGGTTTGGGAGGGTAACGATTCATCCAGCGTGTCGTGGGATGTTCTGAAAAAGAAATCATTTTACTCTTTTATTCTTCTTGATTGCATTGCGGAAGAGGGTTGTGTCCGAAGGGTCTAGACCGGACCTTTGCCATGGAAAGAAATCTTCTTGTACCAAATAGGGATGGTCACATATTGTGTGCTTTTTGTGCAAGGCATGTACTTCCACTGCACACAGTGCGTGGGCGTGGTAGTGATAGGGGTTGCGGTCTTTAGTCAATCTCGTGTATAACCACGCTTGCATGGCTGTTTCGTGTCCCGAAAATTGCATCATCCACCATTGGAGGGGTACAGCTATGAATGATAGAAAGAGTAAATCGGTTTTTGTTTTAAAGCGTTGCGAAAACTAGTCGTGTCACAAGGGTCGAGATGGGAGCGTCTTAGAGTGATGAGACCATCCCTACTTATTTTCTTATTACTACATAACATGGCGGTTCGGTGAGCTTGGTTCACTTCTCTTTGACAGTCCCTGTGAGTATGAAAGTGTACAGGGTCTTCGCGCAGACTGAACATGATCGTGCAGAGGGCTTCTTTTGGGTGCCAGTAAGAGTGGGTGTGTTTGCAAAGCCACCGTTGTTCGACAAAGTCTGAAAGAGAAAGGAAACGCAAGCTCACCTCTCCGTGTTTCTTTTTTTATAGGTGAAAATTACTCTAAAGTGTGACGAACGTTGTCGAAGCCTTAAAGATAAGAAACAAGGGTTGAAGTGTATGGCATCTGCTTTGAGGGCAGGCTCTCCAAAAAGATTTAAGGTCAACGGTTCTGCTAGGTTCAGTTTAGTGTTGTCAGAGGGTTGTAGTCGGGATCCTGAGGGGAAAAAAATAATGTCTTTTCTTCAGTATTGGCCGTTACGGTCGGAAGAGACATTACCATCACTCTCCTCACTACTGTCGGAGGAGGAGGAGGTGGAGAATTTGTAACATCTGCGAGGAACGCAACGAAGGATCCCATTTGCATCACGAGATTGTTTGTGAGTATGGCAGCATTGGCATCTGTAGGTTAGACAGTGATAAAGTTGACCGCATCCTGCGGGAGCAAAGGTTACACTCGTGAGGTGCACAACGAAGTCTTTTTGCGCTTTCATCATAAATGCCATAGTGCAGTTTCTTGTTCTGATATGGTACAGGCATATATCTACGTATCTGTTTTGAAGGCACTGAGGAAAACGAGGAGAGCCAATTAGTTCTGGGTACATGGATAGTTATAATGTTTTCCAAAAACAATCATCGTGACCACAAATGAGACCCCTGTGACGTACTATGAATACGCCGCTGCCTGAAAGCAAAGATCGTGACAATAAATACTTGTGAAGTGTTCGAGGTTAATCCAGTAATACCAGTATTCTTGAGGGATGTATTCATTTATATCATTGTCGTCTGCAATAAACAAATTTCATGACAATAGAGGCTGTGGTAGCGGTGATTGTCAATCCAGTAAAAGTCATAATCTATGGGGAGGAGTTCTTCTAAATCATAGTTTTCTGTAACAAGAGTCATGGCAAAACATGATCAGGTATTTGAAGTAGTGGCGGTTCTTAGTGGCATGCCAACAGGGTAGTGCGTCACGGATTTCATAGTCATCTGTAACAGGAACCATGACTCATTATGAGATATTGCAGGTGGTGGGTTATAGGCCAACGGGGATGAGCTAAATGCCAACAGGGTAGTGCCTCATTGAGGTCGCGGTGGTCTATAACATGAGTTATGACAACTGATTATTCCATAGTAGATCATATGATCGGTCTGGTAAATTTTTATCCGGTGTGGCTGAGGAAGAACGACCTCACCATGTCCTATAACAAGGGTCATGACAGTTTATCATCTCATAGTGGGTCGCATAATCAGTCCACAGGCCATACAGTAGAGGAAGTACCACCTTACCTGATGGAAAGATGATCGTGTGATCAAGAGGGTGTACAGGTTGGGGCGGAGGATCGGTTTAGGGGTATGCGTAGATAACCCCCTAATCTTAGAGCAGGGCGGCGAAGTTGCAGACGCAATCTGCACTCTCTATGCATCCGATGATCTTTCCATCGCCCTAGAGTTGAAAATTAAGGTGCTTTACCTTAGTTGGACACTCCCACACAACCATGGGTATTTCTAAAGTACATGTGCTTATAATCGAGTCGCCAAGGGATGACACCACCCGCGGGTACCAAGACATCCATGGGCGGGATGCATTTATCGTGCATTCGATCCATGTGATTGATGTAACGGAGGTGCATCAGAATGATAGGAAAAACTGAAAAGATAATGAGTGCGGTAATTTTGGACGTACCTTAAAACCTCACCCAGTAATGTCGGGTACCCGGAAGTTGCACCAACCCGGTGTGCAGAGTAATGGGACACAGCCCGGGTTCGGGGTCACTGTCCCAAAAAAATTCTGAAAATGAGAGTTGAGTGTTACCTAAAAGCGATGGACGTTGCAGAAGAAAAGGTCAACGTTCCCAGGGTCAAAGTTCTGGAGAAGGTCCTCGTAAAAAGTTCGTACATTGTATACTTCTACACCTATGAGTGGATTAAAATTACCTAAACAAATTTCTGACATTTCATATGAAGGAAATTCATCAATTCCTGCAGGGTGTAGGTTCGGTCAATTTCGTCACATAATTCCTTGTAGCAATCAATGTGTACAGTTTGCACACCCATGGGATGAATTGCAGTCGTATGAGATGGGAAACTACGGTATGCTTTGAATTTACCTGAACTGATGATCTCGTGGTTGGTATCCACTTTGATGGCTAACAAGTTTCCGCAAACACTGCATGGTGCCAGAGCATGGTGGATGAGATCCCAGGCTTCATTGGCTAGTGCCTTTCTGTCCAGGACACGTTGAGCATTGGCCTGACTGATGATTATGTCACAGATCTCTCGAGGCAGCATCTTGTCAGTTGTTTCCAGACACTTCTCCTGTATCACTTCGACCATGTTTGCATTCTCTGAGTTGCTCTTACTCTCAACGGGTTCGTATTCTATCTGTGTCAGTATGGACGCACCGGGTGTAAAGTGACCTCGGGTGAAGCAGGTCCACGTGTCAGGCTCCTCGGGTTGGGTCAGCAGCGTGAGAGGAGTTCGGTAGAATGCTTGCCTGCCTTCACATTTGGCACATCCAGCGTGGCGTTGGCATTTGCTACACTCCTCGGCATGCACCTTGTGAGTCATGATTGCGCGAATGAAGTGCCCTGGGCTGAGGTCTCTGCTTTTATACAGTGTCACTGTGACGTAAAAATGACGTCACCGGGGGGATGGGGGTATCCCACGTGATAATATCCCATGATTCCAACACAATATAAAATGAGTGGATTATTTCTGACAGTTCAGTTGACTCAATCAACATGGCCGCCAAACAAATCATCAACACCACTCTTGTTGTCAAAGCTGGTCAAGTCCGAGAGATGATGGATGAGATACTGTCACATCACAAGGTGGGTGGCATGTACATCACCGCGGAAGAATGTGAGATTCTTCACCAAGTCCTAGGAGCTTTAAGAGATCCTACGCACCTACCCTGTAGATTTTTTGAGTTGGCTGGGTACTTTGCGCGCAGAGGGGAGGGGTGTGCCAAGGAAGAGCAGCATTGCATCAACCGCTTAACCCTGGGGTTGACTAGTCAGCAGATGAAAGAATGGAAGGAGTTGTTTGTTCGTAGGCAGAAGGAAGAGGGAGCAGTCCACCCTATCATTCAGTTTGTGGGAGAAATCATCGAACGCAGTCTCGTTAAGGAAGAACACTTTATTATAGAGAACTGTTTTAAGCTTAACTACTGCGTTGAACACGAGGCTTGTAAAATGATTCACAAAATGTCGGTTAAGGATAAAGGTTGCAGGTTCTGTTGCTGTCGCAATTCGAAATGTGAAGCCTTTTGCAACTTTCATGTCATGAAACGTCGTGACCTGCCGAATGCTGAGGTCATTGAAGCTGTTGTTGCTATCTGCTAGGTTTCCATGGCTTCACCTCCCTGTAAGAGATTAGTGAAAGCGTTGACTAAAACATTTTGTAAATCAAAGTGAGACAATGGCTGTCCAAGTCTCACTCTAGGTTCATTGTTAGAATAAAAATGTTGCTCTATCTCTCTGGCTAGTTTGGGTACCGCTAACAGTTCATCTAACTTTGATTGAAAAGCATAGTCTAGGCGTTGAGTAGTGAATAACACATCATTGTTCCGAAAGTGTTGGGGGGGTGCTGGGGTCCTAGTGAACTCGAACTCCTGTCGGTCCTTTCTGTAATAAACCTCGTAGAAGCTGACGCCATTGAAAAGAAAGCATTCCATGGTCTGTAAATCTTCAACAGCTTGTGCGCATAGCCTGGGTAGCAACCACTCTTGCCATTGTGGGCGTCGGCTGGCTAGCTCGTGCAGGGTCCCCCACCACTCCTCTCCACTTCCGTAGCGAATGAGGTTACTGTCTAGCACGAAGATGTCCCCGGTGTCCTCGCGGTCTTCCACTGTCAGCAACTCTGGTGTCACGAAACGTTGTAGGTACTCGTAGACCTCGTTGCTGTTGGTGTAGATACGTGAGTCCATCGTCTCGGAAAATGAAATGTTTGTGTTCGCTACTGCCTTCGAGCTTTTATAAATACTGGGTAGGATCGAAAGCCACCAATCAGCGCACGCCACGTGGCGCGCGGCGAGTCCAGCGTTGGTTCCGGAAAGGACAATGGACCAATGGGATGTCCTGATTTTTCACATACATGATATCCTGGTAACCATAGTAGTAGAGTGCAAAGTCCGGATATTTTCTTTCAGGGCGGGCTTTGCTCGCTAACGCCCACACGAGTTGACGCACCTTGAAACTATAGCGCATGATCAGGTCTTGCACTTGACGGAAACTGTGACAGTCGTTGATGGCCTCGAAGATGGGGAGAAGATCGGAGTGTTTGTCATATCTTCTCAATCCAAACTTGTAGTATCGACAGTGTCGTTTGAAGGTGGGAAACCACCACGCCTCGCTACGTAACATGTTTTCTTGCGAAATGACGTTTGTAAGGGTTCGGGCTCTCTTTTGTGAGCACTGAAGGATCGAAAACCACCAATGCCTCAACGCCACGTGGTCCTTGATGATTGGTTAGAGACCTAACCCCACTTTGCCTCGCATGATGAGTTTCACTACTTTTTCTGTCTTTGTCTTCTTGCCGGGCAGTTTACCGATGGCCTTGATCATCTTTCGGTCAGCGACCCACTTGTCACGCTGATTCCTGGCCTTGGAGTAATCGATATCATGCTGCTTGGCCAGACGATCCAATCGATTGATCCCCGGGTCGCCACGCTTTAACCGCATTTTGAGTTTAGTGCCAGGCCCCATGTATTGATAGCCCGGCCAATGCCATTCCCTGCCCGTCTTGGCAATCATCTTTTGCACATCGATTAGACCTCCTGTCTGCCTTCTACTTCTTCTTCTTGAACCTTTCTTCGAGGTAGCTTTCCCACGACGGCGACCCTGTCGGCTTCTTTTTCCGCGAGCGTAGGTCATAGCTCGGTTTTCCTGTGGGTGTGTCTTCGTCGCTGTCGTCGTCACCCTTTCCGAATAGACGACGTAGTCCGATTGCCTCGGCTGCTCCCTTTTTGGCTCCTTTTATGGCAGATTGTGTCGCACTATCTTTTTTTCTCTTGCCTGTTAACTGTGCGGCTTTTTTTAACAAGGCGTCTTTTTGTCTTTTAGTGAGCCCTGAGGTTGTTGGAGTCGCTGCAGAGGGTGGAGCACGTCGTGCAGGCGTGGTTGCAGCTCGTCGAGGTGTGGCTGCCCCCGCTCTTGGACCATTCCTGTTTAAAGGCTTGAGAAGTTTCTTCACGAGAGCTTCGGAGGGGGTGTTTACCAGAGGTTCCGGTTCGTCTTTGTTGACACCGTAGGATCCACCCACTTTACCCCCAGTCCTCAGACGTTTGGTCATATTCATTCTTTTACGGTTCAAAGGACGCACCAGATTGAGAGCCATACTTGGAGGTAAGTTACTGTCCAGTATTACTTCCTCTGTTGCTCCCAGATCCCCCACCTCTTCCAGCACCGTATTGCTGGTGGCTTGTTGTTTGAAACGTTGACGTAGGCGCTCAAACTCCCCCGTGGGCACCATCATCATGTCGCGCATCTCTTTCGGCGTCTAATTTCTCTTGCAACTCCCTGACCTGTTGTCTCAGTCTGCTGTTGTCACCTCGTAACAACACCACGGTATCTTTTCTGCTTTGACAGGTGCCGCAATACGTGATCGTCTTGCCCGGAGGAGTACGTGCCAATTGGAGCTGACACGACGTGCACAGGTACTTATCACTCAAGTGATGATACTTGCGTAATATCTCGTTGTAGCGCACATGTTCGTCTTGGAAGTGTTTTTCCTCTTTCAGCAGCTTTTCTTCGGCTTTGTCCAAGGCGCGGTTGAGTTCTTGAATGATGGCCACCAGTCGAGCCAAAGGGGGCTTGCGAGGGTCGATGTCTAATACGGACATTGGCGGTGACAGCAATCGAGTCCTTTCCAAAAGCTTCCGCCCTTTTGCGCGCCGAGTAGTCGTTTCCTCGCTTTCAGAGACGTTTTGCGTTTGGCCAGCTTGCGTAAGGCCTCTTTATGCCGTTGCAGCGAGGTGACGGTCGCCTTGGAGATGGGGACACGCCCCTTCAAGGTGTTGAGCACCAATTCGCTGACTGCGTTAATTTGATCTTTGTTGGCATAGTCCAGTAAGGCTTGACGTCGTTTGTGATTGGCCTCCCGAAGAATGCTCTGCAAGAAGGGGCGCTGCCGCACCATGCGATGGTTGCCAGCCATGGTGACCTTTAACGATATGACCGTTTTTTCTTCCTCATCAGTCTTTTTATGGTCTTTTTACCAGCATACGAGGCTGCGCCGCTCACAGCGCCCAAGCCAGCCGCTTTACCTACTTCTACCAGTGCAGATACAGCTGCTGCTAAAGGTAAGACCCCTCCCCGCTGTCGTCTTCTACGCCTCACGGTTCGTCGTCTCCTCTTCGGCATGGTCGCGAATGAGGGGCCTGTGACAAGTTGCACTCCTTTTATGGAGGGGTACATGCCTGAAGTGTTTGACATAGTCTGTGATCATTGCATCACTCACCGGCGGTGACAGGTCGGTGATGGTCTCTTCGTTGACCTGACACTTGACTAAGAAACCTTCCACATCGTCTAGAACCGCCCCTCGGCAGTAGTTGTGTATCTCGATCATCAATTTCTCGTAAGTGGTGAAAGCGAAGCGACACATGTCCATCTTCAAAGGTAATTTCTTGAAATCCATCCAACCCTTGATGAGAGTACTGAAGGCTGTCAGGGCCACCATGATGAGACTCTCTTGCCATACGCTGCTCACCACAACGCCCAAGGCGATGGACAGCAGGGCCAGACCGTTGAAGAAGGCGTTGAATCTTTTGAACCTCGAGTACATCTTTTTTCTGTACCACATCTTGCGGTGGAAATCCGCATAGAGTTCATCGAGTCGCTCCAGCAGCTCTTTGTCCACCACCTCTGTGCCTACCCCCGTTAGCCCCACTTCTATTGCCATCTCCTCTCGGGTGTTTTCTCAAGAATGAAGGGTAGGGTACCTCGACTCTCTTCATATGCATGAGTTCCGTCAACCGTTTGGCCTTGCACTTGAACCTTCGTATCAGACTGAGAAGCGGAAAGGGGGGTTCCAGATCCTCTGTGACATCATCGTACCAGGAGGAGTGATTTTTCACAATACTCTCCACCTCGCGGTAGCTCTTGCACTCTGTGACCTTCAACATGATGGCGTGCTGATGATGAAAGGGGTTCTTGTACTGTTGAGTTTGCTTGCATAGTTGTAGAAACCTGGGAAACCAGAGACTTTCACTCCTCAACATAATGGCAGCCGTTCCTTGTGAAGCGAATGCGTCTGTCTTCGGGCACGCCCAGTTTTATACGCTCGCCCGAGATGGCCAGTTCGATCCAGTTCATAACCACCTCTCGAAACCAGGTCTCACCATGGTTCCAGCAAATCAAGGCCACCGTGTGCAGGTCTTGGGTGCGAGGACTGCAAACCAGTTTAATGGCCTCATAATCCAAGGGATTATGTACGAGTTTGTACGATTCGCGCACAATCTTCTTGAACTTGGGGAACCACTCTTCCTCGTTGTCGTGATTGAACCAGTCAAAGCGGTAGTCCATGAAATTGATAATGTGCTCGTTGGGCACGCTCTTGAGTAACTCGGCCATCCTACTAGTTTGATCCGCTGGCTCTGGATGAAGTGCGATGCACGGTGGGAGGACGGCCGTCTTTATAGGTGGTGGTAATGGTATCCGTGTGTGTAATGCCCGCAATGTGTCGCCCACCCGTGCGACGACGCAGTGCTCTCAAGAGATCATCGAGATTGTCGTGAAGGTCACGTCGGGCGCGTCTTCTCCCTCCACGTCCTGCCCCACCTCCTCCGTCACCTCCTCCGCCTCCTCCATCACCATCTCCTCCGTCACCATCACCATCTCCTCCGTCACCATCATCTCCACCTCCGGCTCCTCCTGCGGCTGGGGCGTCTGCATTGGCTGACATCCTGTCGGCCGCTGCTTGGCGTATTTGACGTCGTGCTTCGGTGTCCGAACTGGGAGTGTCACTGTGGCTCCTACTTCGTGGTCGCCTTCGGGGTTCTTTCCCCCTAGATATGGATCTTCCTCTGCCACGACCCGAAGGTCCTGCCACGGCGGGTGTTGGGCGGGTGCCGGTGCCTATTCCTGACGGGCCGGGCACGGCAGGTGGAGGTATGGTCCCCGTTCCCACTCCCGAAGGACCTGCCGTAGCTGTCGTAGCGGGTGTTGTTGTGGTAGTGGTACCGGCCCCCAACCCTGTGGTGGTGGTGGTGCTCGCACTGGTGGGAAATGCGCTGGCCAGAAACGCGTCTGGTTCGAACTCGTCGCGACCACTGTGATGTGCCATTCGTCTTCTCGTGGGTGATCTTGGACTTTGCAGATCGCCAAACACTCTTCTGACGTTGGTGGGTGTTAGAGTGACGTCTGAGGCTGCACCTCTGTCCCTTCTTATTTGTAATTGTTCGTTGGTTTCACTGGCGTAGTCTGACATCACCACATGTAACAGTGAGTGTAACCCTCGTCGGCCAACACGTATTCTGCAAGAGTCACAACTGGCCGAGTGGAAATCGAATACCATATAACCAAAAGGTCGCCCTGTCACTTCATTAAATGCGTTCAAAACCTCCTTCCATTTAGTGGGAAAGGACTGGGTTAGAAGTGTGCGGATACCCACTTGATCTCGAGGATTCTTGAAGGCCACGATGTAGTGAGCGTTGCGTGAGATGGTCTTGGCGAATTTGCCCGGCGGGAAAATATCCTGGGTCAAAAACAACACGGTGATCTTGCGATGATGGGACAGTTTGGTGGAAAGGTCCACCACTTGCTTGTCCTTGCTACCCTCTTCCATGAGATCGTCCAAAATCAGCAAACCCCCCTCCTTTGGGTACCACTTGTCGAAATTGGCACTGTCGGGAATACCCTCGTGGATATGCACGTTGGCCTTTTTGAGAGGTTCGAAGGCCTGTTGCCACACCCCATAGCATAGTGAACCACACGGGGTGTGTCGGGCCACAATTCCTGGTTTTGTAAGATGAGTTTGGTGGTGAACACGGTCTTGCCGCACCCTGAAGGTCCTGCAACAATAATGCTGGTGGGGTGACGAAACTTGAAGGCGGGTATCCTTCGCAACAGCGATTGAAGTGTTGTGCGCTTATCGACACAGTTACTAACTCTTTTAACCTTTCTAGGCGCCCGCATCTTCCTACGATATCGGTCTTTCTTCTTATGATATCGGTCTTTCTTCTTATGATATCGGTCTAGATCAGCTTCTCGTCACTCTTGCTGATGCCATACCGTCTTAAGGTTGGCTTCCATTTGCGTCTGGCTCGTTTTCTCTTGGGTGGTGCTGTCACCACTGGTTCCAAACCCAGATCCTCGTCAGCTGCGGGTAGGAGGGGCGTCTGCAACGCCGTTGTAGGGTTGAGTGTCTCACCTCGGCGCGCAAACCATTTCACTTTACGTTTCGGTGTACTCTTCACTCTCACCATGGTGTCGTGTCAGTGCAAAGTGTCAATTGGTTGCCACGCCGCTAGGTGATCACATTATATTACAATTCATGGGTGACCTTTCCATGTATCCGTTGTCAATACCCCACGAGGTGTAACTCTTGGTGCCACCGTTGTTCTTGTACTGCTTGTACTTGTCTTTGATACTCGACACGGTCTTCTTGGCTTTGTTGCTGTCTATCTTGGACCACATGCGTCGGTCTGAGACCAGGTTAAACCCTTTTTTGAAGTCCACAAAGACTGGGTTGACACCAGCACCCTTTTGAGTTCGCGTCCGCCTCTTTCTGACGGTTTTCTTCTTCCTCCCTTTCTTGCATTTTCTCTTCACGCCTGGCATGCTGCGTCGGTTATGAGGGCGAAAAAGTTGCCCTTCTTTTTTATAGAGGGCGAAAAAGTTGCCCTTGCATTTCATAAAGGGTGAAAAAGTTGCCCTTTCAACGCCGTCTGCGGTACCGACGCACGTTGTCGCTTACGCCTTTGAAGGCTTGCCCTGCCAACTTGACACCCATGGTGGTGAACGTGGGAGCGGGACCGGCCAGAAACATGCTGGCCCCTTCGGCAATCTTGTCCACCATACGAGGTTTTCTTCTGAAAAGAGCACCTCCTCTCTGTTGGCGACGCCTTCTCTTTACGGGTCGTCTACCTCTTCGTCTGCCTGCCATAATCAATTGTCACACTCCATATAGGTTTACACATTTTTATTTGTTACTCTGCTTAAAACATCGTTTACAAACTTGTTTCCATTCTCCGTCGTTTTGCACCAAGTCTTTCATCATCTGTCCTACCAGCTCATCGGTGCTAAGATAATAATGAGGTGCAAAGAGGGTCAAAAAATCATACATGGTGCCTCCTTTACTCTTAAGCATCAAATAAAACAGAGCGTAATAACCGCACGTTTGACTGGTCACGGCCTGTACGCTCTCGGCATTCGTGTTCATGTCCTTGCAATGTCTCTCCATCCATTCGATCAGGGGTTGTACACCGGGGTAGGTCTCCAAAGGTAACGCAAAACTGTCAAACAGCTCCACGTGTCCTCCTGCAACCACAAGCCCAACCAATGAGTGCAAGGTTGACCCGCGGGGTCAGTGTTCACGCTGTAAGCCTGCGGGTACTGTACGATGAGTTTTGAGGGCAGTCCATCACTGGGTATGGCACCTCCGTACACGCGTCTCAAAGTGGGATGTTTAGAAGCCAAGTAATCCAACTGTTCATTGCTCAGAGCCACTTTTTCCATCTCAAGTGTGGATGTTTGGCCTCACGGAGCAGTGTAAAGGTTTCTTCCCTCACCTGTTCAACACCGTGGACAATCAGGACTATGAGGGTCCCATTCCAGAGGCTCGCTATTACGATCCCGACGGGATGTCAGCTAAAAAGAAAACAGAATTCACGAGATGGCACAATGAAAAAGTCAGCTCCAATTACATCTTCAACCTCAAACGGGACATGGAGTCATATTGCATTTCTGACGTAAAACTGTTGAAGGCATTATGTGAGAAGTTTCAATCGGAGTTCGAGAGTCACGCTGCCTTCAATCCAATGGAGAAATGCGTCACCATCGCTTCAGCCTGCAACCGGTTCTGGCGCAAAAAATTGTTAAAAGCCAACACCATTGCAGTAGAACCACCCCGGGGTTGGATGGGAGTGCAGACCAATACCTCCGTCGTGGCCCGAGAGTGGTTGGCGTTCGAGAATCACAAGTTGAGACTCTTGAATCAAGACCCAGAGCTCGTGCAGGCGGATCGGATCCGTACAGCCACCAATGGCGGCGAGGTGCGCATCTACACTCCTGCCAAGAGTTACCTGGTAGACGGACTCGACCCCGAAACCCATACCGTGTACGAGTTCCACGGCTGTATCTGGCACGGTTGTCCCGACTGTTTCCCCAACCGAGACGGGTACTCCAAGCTCAACCGTGACAGGACATTCCAAGAAGTATTCGAAGACACCAAAGCCAAGGAGAATCAGATAAGAGCGGCGGGGTACACTCTTCGGGTCATGTGGGAGTGTCAGTGGGCTCACAAACGCAAGACTCAACCCAGTCTCCTGGAGTTTCTGAAAACCTACAAACCACTCCCTCCTCTAAACCCCCGAGATGCCTTCTTTGGTGGACGTACCAATGCCGTGTGCCTCTATTATGTGGTGGACCCCACCACTGGCGAGAAAGTGTTTTACATTGATGTGACGTCCCTCTACCCCTGGGTCAACTCCGAAGCCGAGTACCCCATCGGTCACCCCACAGTTATCACCAATCCCGAGGATCAAAACATCACCAGCTACTTCGGTGTGGCACTCGTCACGATAATACCTCCTCATAATCTCTATCATCCTGTACTCCCTCACCGACAAGGTGGCAAACTGACCTTTCCACTGTGCGCCAAATGCGTCTCGGACGAGATGACCCGTCCCATGCTGCAACGCAGTCATGTCTGCAAACATGGAGATGAAGAGAGGATGTTCACGGGTACCTGGTGTACACCCAAGATTGTCAAGGCCCTCCAGAAGGGGTACCGCCTGGTTCGCATTCACGAGGTTTGGCACTTTCAACGCAAGGTTAAAGGTCTATTCAAAGACTACGTGAAGCAATGGTTGAAGGTCAAGCAAGAGTCTGCGGGGTACCCCGCTTGGGCTGACACTGACGAAAAGAAGACTCAGTACCGAAGCAACTATGCCGAGCACCAGGGTATAGACCTTGACCCCAGCAAGATTGAGAAGAATGCCGGACGAAAAGCCACGGCCAAACTGATGTTGAACTCCTTCTGGGGTAAATTTGGAGAGAATCTAAACAAGAGCACCGTGGTGTCCGTGACCAGCACCGCCCAACTGTTCAGTGCATTATACGATAACAATGCCGAGGTGGAGCGCATCCGCATCTGTAACGACGATCTCATAGAGGTAGTATCGAAAGAGTATGACGACAACCAATTGGACAATGGCAAGAGGAACATTTTCATAGCAGCTTTCACCACCTGTTACGCTCGCCTAAAATTATATTCCTATCTCGAGCAACTCGATCAGCAGGTGCTCTACTTCGACACGGACTCTGTCATCTACAGCTGGAAACCTGGTCAGACCCAGATACCTCTGGGTGACTACCTGGGCGAAATGACGGATGAACTAGAGGGTGGTGACCACATTGTCGAGTTCGTGTCGGGAGGACCTAAAAACTATGGTTACCGGACGGCCAACGGAAAAACATGTTGCAAGGTACGAGGGTTCACCTTGAACGTCCGCGGCTCGGCTCAGCTGAACTACGACATCATGAAAAGAAACGTGCAGCTGGAGGTTCAACAACCCACAGACGCTCGACGCCTCACCAATGTTGACAACCCTCATTTCTTCACGCGCGATCCGACCACCAAACGTATTCGGGTCATTCCTCGAAAGAAACAATACGCCTTAGTCTTCGACAAGAGAGTGGTGGAACCCACCACTTACAAGTCCTACCCGTACGGATATACACCCTACTTCACGGAAGAGGACCATGCCATGGCGGAGGCTTTGTTGGAACTTTAAAACTGTTTAATTTTGATTTCCTTTCATTGTAATGGCAAGGTAGCGCAGTGGACAGCGCGTCAGGTTCATAACCTGAAGGTCCGAGGTTCGAATCCTCGCCGTGCAACCTTTTTACTCCTGTCATGTAATTAAAGTTCTTGAAACGTGACACGGTGTTGTGTGATTGATGGTGTGACGCGTGACGTATGGCGTGACGGATGGCGTGACCCAGGCATGGAATGTGTGTGACCCCTGACCCCATATTCCTTTACGTCCCCAACCGACATCCTTCACTACTTTCTCCAAGTAGTTGGGATTAGAGTGTGAGAAAAAGATGCTGGTGTCGTCAGCAAAAAGTAGAGGCTCAGTTAATTTGGAAACTTTGGGAAGATCATTTATGTATAATATGAAGAATAAGGGGCCTAGGATGGATCCTTGAGGAACTCCACACTTAATAGTCTGCGTTGGAGAACACGTTTGATTGATCTGGACAAATTGCCGGCGGCAAGAAAAGTAGCTTTTAATCCACTGCAGAGCCACACCATGGATACCATAATGCTCTAGCTTGGTAAATAAAATTTTATGGTCCAGAGTGTCAAAGGCTTTGGAGAAATCTAGGAAAACACCTACAGTAGTTCAACGCTGGTCAATTGCCGAAGAGATTCTATTTATCAGATGAATTAGAGCATGGGACGTTGAATAGTTCTTTCGAAATCCAAACTGGCAGCGGTATAGTATATTATATTGCTCGGCGAATTCAGTTATGCGGTTATACATTACTTTTTCAAAAAATTTTGAAAAGTTCGACAAGAGAGAAATAGGTCTGTAGCTCTTGAAAAGACTAGGATCATTTGCTTTGTAAACTGGAATAACTTTAGTAAGTTTTAGTTTATCAGGGAAGATGCCTTTTTCTAAAGAAAGATTTATGATGGTAGTCAGGGGTGCAGAGATCAAGTGAAATGAGTCTTTAATTACACGCATTGAAATATTGTCATAGCCGGGAGCCTTCCCCGAAGCAAACATGCTACAAATGCTTTCCAGTTCACACGGGTTGGTAGGTTTCAGGGTAATAGGAGGAAGGTTAACGTCACCAATAAAAGAACTGACAGAGGAATTAACGTCACGTATTGCACCAGCTAAGTTGGGACCAATGTTAGTAAAGTATTTACAGAATTTATCAGCAATTTCCTCGGGATCCGTTATTGTTTTACCCTCAGATTCAAATGATGAGGGGAAAGGTACTCTGCTTCTACGTTTATTTATAACCTCGTTAAGCAATTTCCAGGTTGTTCTTAGGTCATTTTTGGCGCTCTCAAACTTGGTATCATAATATTTACGTTTGGCGAGACGAATTAAATGGTTCAAATTGTTTTTGTGGGATTTATAGATTCGCTCATTGGATAAAGAGGGTGATCTAATAAATTTTCTGTACAGTTGGTTTTTTTGTTAATGGATTTTAAAAGTCCAGGGCTGATCCAAGGGGAGCTACGACCCCTGCTAGCAAATCGTTAGACTTGCACCTTC
>CM042748.1:37389260-37394260 GCA_022496165.2 Catalaphyllia jardinei | reverse complement strand
ACTTGGGAATCATGTGGTACTGGAGATGAGTTTTAAAGACACGTGGGGCAGGAAAGCTGATAAACATCTTTTCTATGGAGTCCACGTCGTTCACGGTGTAAGGATAAGATTTGAAAGGGAAAATCAATCCTTCGATAAAAGGCACCCTTTCATCCAGTCGACCCTCGCAAACTTTACCGGCGTGAATTATTTGCCATATTATTTCTTGAGTCCATGTTGAACCTGCAATGATAACTTTGATCGTTAGGGCAGATTCAGATACTTTCACTTAGTTTACCAGGCTTCCAGCGACGAGTGTCTGACGAGTAAAAATTGAAGTCAGATTAAGCTGTTTCTCCGCTCTTGGTATTAGGGGACTGGATTTTGGTCCGTTGGGTTCGCTAAGAATAGAAACGCATAGGAAAAGCTGCGAATGTTCTTCCAGCGTTGTTAATACTGACGCGTGCTTTGCAAAATGTACCTCTCGAATAAAAGATATTCTTCAAGCCGGGGATACGTGGGGGGGGGGGGGGGGGGGGCGAGGAGGGGGAGTGGTATGATAATCTCATCCGCATCATCTATTTGTGTGTGACGCATACCCTTCCCACCCTACCCGTTTACATTGAACACTTTAAACAATTTTTAATTTTTCAGGAATTTCTTTCGTAGAATTTCCCCATGGCCAATAAGTAGCTTTTAGTCGACCGACCAAACCAATGACCAATGAACAAGCCTCCAGCTCCCTCTTTACTCTTATAGCTGCATTTTGTATTCATCAACAAGGAGATTTTACGGTTTCGTCAAAATTACATTGAAACTGTTTACATTTGCATCAAAGAACTACCTATTAGGAAGCTAATTAAAGGCTTTGAACCTGATCTGGGGTATGACACAATGAAGACATCATCCTTCCTGGCAGGCAATCTTGTTAAAGCTTCCACCTTATCTTCGGTTATCCCCAGACCGCCCGGCATTGGAAGGCCATGTACCGTTACCATGTCATCCATAATGTCAGCTTACTATTTACTCGTGTTCCTAAAATGTGAATGTATTTATAAACGCCTCTTGTATACGCCTATGGCAGGGCAGGAGTAGCAGCGCAAACTGGCTTAACTCGAGGATCAGCGACTGGAAAAACAGATGAGTGATTCGGTGGGGAGGGGGGATCCACGACTTTTCTTAGGAGGGGTTGCACATCTGAGAAATAACGTAACTGATTAGTGAGGTAAACCAATTTTAAAAGCGAACAAGGAAGAAGACTTCATCTCGAAAAAAAAGGGGGGTTGCGCGAACCCCCTTTACCTTCCCCCTAGATCCGCCCCTGTGATTTGGGGCGCTGAACCCAACTGGAAAATCATCCGTTTGTTTTTGCTTTTGTTTACTTTTGCCTCCCTGGTGAAATTTAAACCTCCCATGCCCTGGAAACGCTTTAAAAAAATATCGCCTTGTATAATTTTGTTCCTTCTTTGTGGGTTGTTCCTCTTGTAAGAGGTGATGGGATTCAGTTGGTTTTGGTCTTGATTAACTGCATTGGGGCCCGTATCTCGAAAGCCCCGAAAACTATTCGGGCCCGCAAGGCCATTTTTAGTCCTGATCTGTAGCTAACAACAGACAGATGTATACGCCTGAAACTTCTTCTATGAAGGGAACATTTGTACATGTACACCTTGAGTCTCCAAATCCAAAACTAAAGAGTCACTTAAGGTTTTATCATTCCCAGACATAGAGGTACTTAATTTATATCTGTTTAATTCGTTTATAGGAAACAGCGAAGTACTTTTATGGAATCCCTGTCGATTTTCACTGGTCATTTTTCGCAAAATTACTTTCTCTTAGAATATCAAGCTTACCAATGAACAAAACAGCAAACTTTATTTAGATGACAAAATTTTTTTTTGCTGCTGTTTGCCAAAAGACGATTGGAAACCAGCGCATTTCGAAAAGCTAAGATCACGTTTGTCGAAAAACATACACTTACCTCACGAGTTTTAGCACTTTTAGGAGTTAACGTATTAGGAAAAGTACTTGTGTAAATGTTTTTTGGTTCGGTTAAGATTATCAGTCGATAGCCAAAGTAAGTTCCAGATGTTTACACTATTTTCCGGCCGCCATATTGGAGGACCACGCTCCACAATTTTGCGCGCAGTATTTCGACAAATATCTCAACTTTGGGGCAACGCACACACATTAAACTTGGACAACTGTCTTCTTTATATATCTTCTACAATATCACACTTTTTGTACTTTATCTACTGAATAGTTTTTGATTTTATTTTTTTACTGCGTGACAATGAACACAGAATAAGAATATGTGCATATAACAACAGCTCTGTTATTTGTTACGGCTTTCGGATGCGAAAACTTTTCGGGACCTTCGAGAAACGGGTCCCTAGTCTCTATCGCTTTTTCTGTCGCTTGGTTCGGTAAATTAAGCCGGATAAATATTATGTTATGCTGATAGCTATTCGTTTTCAATTCGTGGAGTGGGCGATCTATAGTGCAGTGCAAATAAATGTTGTTGTTGTTGTTGTTGTTGATCTTCCATCTTTGTTATACCTGTTTGATCGTTGAAGCACCTGATTTGCTATCTAGAAGGGACAGCTATCAGTTTAATTTGATGTTTTTTGTTGTCATATATAATTCTGATATTGATGAAACCCGCATGCTCTAATTATACACAGTCGGGGATGAGGCTGTCACGCCAGTCTCGAGCGAGTCACGCGTGATTCCAATGTCACTAGATCGAACCTTTTTGAAACATTTTCCATGAAAACTGCTTTCCATCAGCACCCAACAAATTTAAGCAGTTTTCATTTCACCAATTCAATGTTTACACGAGTGTCACACTTAGGCCGTTAGGGATCAGTGAAGTACATTTTGACATTTTCTGCGCGAGTTCTTTTGTTTTGGTAGCGAAGCCGTGAACGCGAGTGGCGAAGCCGTGAGAGGATTTTCAGTCTATATCGATAACAGAGTCACGCTGAAGACTAAGTGAAACTCAGATCGAGTCCAGGTCGAGTCGCCCTTAAAATAAACTTTCTTTTCTTGAGATGTCATTCTTGCGAGATCTGAGTAGTCTGATGCGTGAAATTTCATCGCGCCCATTGCGAGAGCCTTTTCATCGCTTCATTGTGAGCAATGGACCGAAAGGGAGAATATGTTATTAATAACCTCTCTTTTCATGTTTCCTTCAAACTGCCAATGTCATTTCGCAGAACATATCAAGAACTATGACACAAGTGCCGGAGGATCGCAATGATAAAACGAGATTTTTACCTTTTAGACAATTCAAGTCAGTTTTGAATTAGTGAGTCATAAGAGATATCTCTCTGACACCCTGGATTTACATATTTGGTTTTCTTCCATTTCGTGTCATCATGTAATCTAATTTCATTACAGGTTTAAAGACAACGCAAACATAAAATCCTTCCTACCTTTTCGTGATCACGTCAAAATGCTCGGCTTAATGCAGAGGACTTTCTTATCAGGGATTCGATATGTATTTGATTTATTTCCAGGTTGCGTGATATTCGTAAACAAATACGTCACGATCTAATGTTGGTCACGTGACACACTGTTATGATTACGAACACACTGATTTAGTGGTCATTGGTTTGCATGCACTGAACAGTCACAAACAAAGATTCATACAAATTTTCAGGTTTATGTTTGAAAGGTATTTTTTAAAAACCTAAAATCTATCGTTATTCTAATCTTTAATCCACTTTCTACCTCCAGTAGTTATATTCCATTAGCTTCCTTTTGTGCGATTAATAACGAAAATGGGTTTGCAATATTCAAACCGTCAATAAATTTCACCTTTTTCAGGCATTGGTCTGAAAAATTGGTCCTCTAGCTCTGAAACATGCTCTTTCTAGTCTGAAATTCGTAGCGTTCTCGATCACGTGACCAACTGTTGCAAAAGGCCTACAAGGCTGAAGTAACTTTCAGTGCTTTGTAATTTGCAATTAGATTTCTTGGCTGACAGAGACTGGAACCTTTTAGAAATTGACGAGAAAATTTCCGCCGTTGCGATCCGAGATGAAAAAGAGGACTACCTTTGAGGTCTAGTTACAATGTAGAGCCTACACTGTAGGCTATACTTTCCAATGTGGTTGCACTTATCTTTCTGCGACCGGGCCTTGACTTGACCCAGGGCTAGAAACTGATGGACTAGTCGAGAGCGCAGACCATTATGCCCATTCAGGAGCCATAATAATCGGGGACCCCCGGTTATGGCTCTTGGTCTATTATCACACCGCGCCTCCCGTAGGATATAAAGCATAGAGTCCTTAAGCACGCGCGTTTTTGAGACGCTGACAGCAACCGGAAGCGAGCTGTTTTCCCTTTCGCTTTGTCTTCATACAACCACATTTATATTGTAAAGTATCTTTCCTCGAATCGAGATGGTTAGTATAAGAATCTAGGAGACACCACGATCCTGGAACGCGAAATGTTCTCTTCCGGTTGCCGTCCGCGTCTCAAAAACGCGCCTGCTTAAGCTCCCTATATTTAAGCCGACGACGGCGGGCTACATTCTAGCCCTTCTAGGACGGTCCGGTTAATCCGGTTAGCGGGGGCACCATCTCGGGGTGGCTCCCATATAAACAGGAACGGGACTGGGATGCTCGTCGAACCCCTTAGAGGTACCGTGAGCCTGTTTTGTGGGCGTGGCTTGAAATTGTTTTTGCTATAAGCTATAAGAGGTACTAATTCTTACATAACACACTGGCCCTGTCATATTTTTTTCGGGTTCAGTATCCTAAAAGGTACCGTAAAAGCTCCCGCTTTAGACCATTTGAGGCTAAGCACCCTATATCTAAAAGACTGACCCAAACAGCATTTTTTAACCCCTGATAGCTACGCCGAGCACCCCGTCATTTTCATATGGGAGTCTCCCCCTTGGGATCAGCATCCCTCAATTAACAGTATTCTATCTTTTAATACATGGAAAATTGTCTTAAGATGAAAGGAAAAAAAAAACATTTAGTCACGAGAACTTCGGCCTTCGTCATTTTAAA
>CM042748.1:37350791-37381660 GCA_022496165.2 Catalaphyllia jardinei | reverse complement strand
GCGCTCCGAGCGGACGAAACAAATTGCGAATGTTTTAAAAGCCAAATTGCATACCGAACAGATAATCAAGCTTTAAACAAAGCGTGCATTCTATAATATTTAGTTGCTCACAAGAAAAAAGATTCCTATTCGGTGTTACAACTTCGCCTTTTCTGTAGTCTTCGGTGCCACCGAAGAATGCATGCAATGAAAACAACTAGTTGAATAAGGGCACATAAAATAGAGAAAATATGGACTTCCCTGAAAGAGCACATCCACTAACATGTCTTCGTCCTTGCCTTCAATTCAACGGCGACCGACGCTAAAATGGGTGTGCCATTTTACACTTCTTTATATAACTTAACATATATTAAAATTCATTCCCACCATGAGAAATATGCTTTGAACAAAAGAAATGCATCACACGTTGAGATTCTGTTCTTTGGATAATTGTGAAAAATGAGAAACTTGAAACAAAAGCACGCTCCTCAAAGGAATTTTGATCCTAACCGGTTATCTTTGCAGTTAATGAGCCAATTTCGGCTCCGAGGGTCCAATAGAATGAAAAAAATAAACTAATTATATTCATCCCTTATCCTCGATGCTGTTTCTCCCTATTTTTGTTGTCTTATTCCCTAAAGGGAAACTGGTGTATTTCAAATACGCACAGACGACTTCCTCTAAAAATTAGTCAAAGACGCGCCATTTCGGTAGGCTGGCTTCTTCATGAAAAATATGCGCGTGTTTTTCTGGGCTCACCCATCCCCTTCCCTATCATCAACAATCTGTTATCTCTTGACTCGGCTTAAATATCCTCTTTTATTTTCTATTTGATCAAATCAAAATCTTCCGAGCAAGACGCACGTTGTTCAGTTTACATTTTATTACTTACATTGTAGATTTCTTCATCTAGGGTCAAATATCAACCTTAACCGCGCGGCCTATGGCGAGCACGGTTCTTTGTCACCTATTTCTGGCGGAAATTCAAAGAAAACTTAAGAGGTGGTTTTTAATGTTCTTGAGTTGTAGCGTTAAGGCGAAGTGGTCGTCAAGAGTCGCGGTGTTCTGTAATAAGGTGGCGAGTGTACGTGAGCTGAGGACGACTACTTTAGGAATCTGTACCCCGCCCGCTGCAGCTTTTGGGGCCGCCTCTCTTTTTAGTGCAGAGTGTACTATTGGGATGGTTTAGGGGGCTGCCGTTCGCTAAGCCGCTAATTCACTAACGCAATAACGCTTTAAGGTGTAAACTTTAATGTTTGTTTAATATTAATTAATTAATTAATTAATTTTTCTTGATCTGAGGGGGTGGGGTAGTTGCCTTTGATTTAACAAATATAAAAGAAGCCTAAGCAGCGTATTACCCTATGATAAAACACGATGGTCATTTGAGAACACGAGGGAAATGTAGAAAACAGGAGCCGCAGGCGAGTGTTTTCTACATTTCTCGAGTGTTCTCAAATGGCTGGAGTGTTTTATTACAGTGTAATACACGCCTTAGGCTTCTTCATTTGCTTTAAAATACAGATTTTACGCGCGCAAAACAATAAAACACGCTTTTTCTATGTTTTATACTCTGATAAAACATAGGTTTTCGACCAATAAGAGCCCGGGCAGGGTCCTATCTATATATTTAATCTGCGTAAATTGTACTACATCACGAAACTATATATGGTTCCAACATTCTCTTGTTATCCTATTGGTACTGTTCTCTTAAGAACAAAACCAAGTTGCTCGAAGCGCATGCGCAGACTGATTTACATTAGTGTTAACTATGTTAGGTAAACGATACATTTTATACACAATTGCACACGAACATTAAGTGCTTTTCCTTGTGGTAGAACACAACATGTAAGACGCATGCGTTCTAATATCGTCACCATGATACAATCCGTTCTCGAGTTCAGATTCATGCATGCAATACCACACTCTCGTCTTAGCGGGCGATAACAATGGTATTTCAGAAAATATTAGTTCTCCCTTTTAGTGCGAAGACGCTTTTGTGATCGCATATCTTGTGGAATCATCCCTACCTCGGCTAAAAAATGTCGTGTTCTGTTTTCAAAGTATTTCGCGTTTGCTAAGCTTTAAAGAGGAAAACGGATTGATCTCCTGAGCCGCTTGTTTATTTTCTCCCCTATAAAAGAGTACAAGAAGTTCACAAATGTATTCACCCAAACATTTCCGAGTTAGCGGCATTAAAATTAGTAATGTCGTGTCAAAAGAAACTGCTCAAATATTGCTGTAGACACTGCGGCACTTACGGAAACCGCCAATAAATTTAGTCAGTCTTTGAGGGGACTCATTCACCGATGTAGGATATAATATTGGTCAAGTTGAAACGCTTCTCGGTTGTATTAACCGATATCATTGACTATTTTTAACTGGTTTATTGTTAACACCAACGGTGGCAACATAATAAGAATGTGCATCAAGTATTCCGAGACAAGACATGACTATTTGATAATTAGATTAGTAATGTTTATCGATGATATCAAAATTTTCATCGTGAAAGAAACAAAATCATTTCTCTTCCATTTTTTTTTCATAAGTTAATAACATTGTATTTCATTTTTCCCCAGAAGGAAAAAAGCGAGCATATCTTCCTTTGTATGTTTTTGAGAAAACAAGGGTATCATGTTACAAACTTTGGTAGGAAAACAAAAGTATCAAGTTACAAAAAAATAAAATTAGTTCAACGTATTAATGAATTTAAATACAGGCAGCAGATGACTCAAAACGTACTGACAGTCCTGCATAACACTCTGCACTATCTGAGATTGGCTCACTAGTTTAATTTGCTATTAGTAACGTTGAACGAAAACCAACGGGCGTTTCTTTTACTTTGTACCTAGTACTCCTCAACTTAGTCCACACAAAACTCTAAATAAGCTTAAATACAAAAGAGATGTTTTTTTTTCTGCGTTTTAATTCGAACTCAGGCTAAAATTTTAAAGCCTTGGTACGTTAGTTCCGTAGTGAATAGGTCAATTACGAGAACTTTTAGACAGGCTAAATCATATAGTGCTATTGACGTTTTTAATACACTCTTCTTATTGCGATATATCGTATAATGCACCACGTTGTGGTTTAAAACATGTAGCAAGATAAAACAACAGAGGCTACAACACCAAGCTTGTCCCATGCTTGCCCCAAAACATACATTATTACATGAATACAGATATGATTCAATTTTTACACTTTCACTGATTTGCTCACAAATTATCATTCTCCAACAGTTGACCTCACTTGTTCGTGATTTGTATTCCTATAGATAAACATGCATAATCACGAAGTGAGGTTCTCCCACAGAAAGAATGTTCTAAATTAATACCCACGTGACTTCCTTCCTATCCATTCATCTCTCAATCCTGGTATCAGCTGCCGTACATGTTCTGGACGACATGCAATGGTGTCTCTGACGCAAACGATCAGGAAAAAAGGCCTACTTTCAACCAATCAAGAAACGGTGTCATCACTCACAGACACTCCAAAAGTTGTGACGTCAATACAACAACAAGAACGCGACTTGTTGCTAAGCAATCCCTGACGAAAATCGCGGACTATAAGACGGAGGACGAGAAACGGTAGACAACCCAACAGATCTGCCGCAGATGACTTGTCGGTTTAACCGTTGAGCGTATACAATCAGAGTCTACGAGTCCACGTAGTGATTTAACCTGCAAAAATAATCAAAATATTGATCAATATGTTCTATTCTGTGAAGCTTGTATGAAATATTTCATATTTGAACTGTGGTTGTAGATGAAAGTGAAGAATGATCATCGCAGTAAATTTTCCAATTTAAGCAATTGGAAACAGGGTCGGCCAGGGTTTGGGGGTATACGGTATAAAGGGGCATTTTAAATCGGGTATACGGTAAATTGCAGCTTAAATACGGGTATTCGGTATATCACTTTCTTTGAATTTCAGGTATGAAGTATAACTACCTTTCCTGTGCATGTGCTTTTGATTACATATCCTACAACGAACGATATTTGACAGTGGATAAAGATAAGTGACAGGCCTGCACGGACTCGCTTGTTCGTGGTCGCAAAATTTTTGCAGATGCTCGCATGCTCGTATTATTTAAAATTCCGTGCCGTGTAGTGTAAACATAATTTGCATCTTGAAAACAAAAACTGACACTGGAAACAATGTTTCCCGTATGGGAAACTGGGAAACATTAGGGAAACATGCGCGCGACATGAATGTTTCTGGAAAATGCTTCCTCGTTTTGTTGACGTTTATTGAAACTGACCTGCTTGAGTTCAGTCCCAGGTAGCAGGGTAACCCTACCTGGAACATTTCGCTTTTAAAAGTTGGCTATCTTTAACCCTCTTGAGAGGGAACCTAATTGCTTGTAAACGGGGCCTCAAGCTTCAGATCCCGTTTAGCGTCCACCCACTGACTCTCGTGAAGCTAAGTGACGTGATTTTGCAGCAAACGGCATATTAAACAAGGCATATTTTTTGTAAGCTACTGAGAATGGTTGAACCGCAATAAGGCCTTATCGTGTTGCCTAGCTTTGCGCCTGTTTTAAAGGTGTCTTGGCGCAAAACAACGTTTTAATGAGAGAGAGATTCCAGCTGGCAGAAAATTAACGAAGTGCTCGCTGCTCGCCATTTGTAATTTCTAAAGTGCTCGCTGCTCGCATGAGAAAACTGATAACTGCTCGTGATCGCAAAAATAAACGCACTGCTCGCATGCTCACAAATGCTCGCAAAGACCATTCGATACCCCTAATCCCACAATGAGAAAATATCGTCAATATAACGTTTCCACTTTATCGGTTTTGTGTTGCTTTGATTTATCAATTTTGTTTCTATTTTAGGTTCCATGGGTCTGGAGATAATTTTTTCCAATAAATTGGAATGATTTTCTTTAAGGATAAGGCAAAGCATTTCTTTGAGGCAGTGGGATGGGATGGGAAGGTTGTAGTTGTGAAATGCCTCGTATGCTTTGCATACCGTTGTAATACCCTCCTCTTGCGGTATGTTTGTATAGAAGCTTGTTACATCCATAGATACCAAAATAGTATTTTAAAAGACCTTTGTCTTCTCTATAAAGTTTATGAAGTGTGTCGTATCCTCAAGATAAGATTTCTGTGTCTGTGCAATCGGCTGTGGTGCAGTCTACATCGCCGACATCGAGGAAACAGGGAATCAACTGAGACATGACTCGCCCGTCACCAGACCCCAGCAGACCGCCCACTATTGGCTTTGGGATGAGGTAACGTTTATTGATCGAGACTATCACTGTGAACATTACAGCAACCTCTTTCTTGACATTTTTTAACCATTCAGCTATAGGCCTCTCAAGAAAACCAACCAACTCCAACTATCATAAACTACGAGGATGACGATTCCTTAACCATAGCCAACCATCTTTCTATTCAACCTGACATGTGACCTTCCTTGTGATCTGTTTTTTCGTGAGAGAGTAATGACGGTCCGAGCCACTGTGGATTGAGTGACTGAGAGTTTGTAATTAAATGCATAGTGAATGATGCATGTCTGTTTTTTTTATAAGTGGGATGCTAAAAAGGTAAGACAACCAAATATGTGCTTGCTTTGCTAACTACTAATTTTAGGTATGCAGTATTCAATGCTTCCATTAAAGTGTACCTAAACCAAAAATATTTTTTCCGCTTAAATAAATCATTGCACCTGTTCGAAACGCACTACACTTTTTTGAACTTAATCTTGACTTTCTTATCGGCTATAAAAGTTATGAAATCTAGCCATCATTTGTTCCACGACCGAGCCAGTAAGGGGTATGGGTCTAGTCCTGGTTTTACGTCATAAACTTCTTTGCATGCATGTTTACGAAGGCTTACTGCGATGCAAATCGGTTTGGGTGGCACGATGTTTTGAGGAGGTATTGATGTTTGCCTGTGGGCTTTGTATGGAGATCTGTTTGGATGTGGTTGTTGATGAGATGAACTTGGACATCTAGAAAAGGGAGTGGCTGGTGCACAGAATTGGAATACTCGTGAGTGAACTTGATGCTAGGATGAATAGGTGGCTTATGAAAGTTTTTAGATGCTCCTCTCAATGTGTCCAAATCATGAGGATATCATCGATGAACCTCCACCAAATGAACGGCTTGAGTAAAGAGTTCTCAATAGCCTGTTTCTCAAAAGAGATGAAGCACGCCAGTGCCACATCTGACACTTATAAACTCATAACCTACCAACCATTGTCACGTATTTTATTTAAATTTTTATTTGTAACGGTTTTCTTTTCACATATTTGTTTTCCACTCAGCCCCTGAGAAGGTTTGTATCGCAAACATAAATACAGGGGCAAATGGTGGGAGCCTTGTGGGAGCATTTGAGATACAGAGGAGAATTTCTTTTTTTCCCGGGGCTGGAGGTGAATGTGCCGCTAAATATGTTCAATGAGGAAAAGAACTTGTTAGCAATGTTTTTTCGGGCGCAAGCATCGCCGCCAATCTGCGATGCTTGCGATGATCAATCGATGATCAATCGATGATCAATATTCACTTGCATCTATAACCGCAGTTCAAATATGAAATATTTCATATATGCTTCACATCATTTCACTCCTCACGGGAGATACGAACTCAATAAATTGACCTTGCTCCTAATGTGTGGCTTCATAGCTCAGTTGGTAGAGCATCGCACCGGTATCGCGGAGGTCATGGGTTCGAATCCCGTTGAAGCCCTGATTTTTTTCAGGCTTCTTCTTTCCAGTTGCTTAGATTGGAAAATTTACTGCGATGATCAATCTTCACTTGAATGTGCTTTCCCTTATGCCAAACCGACTGGTCCGAGATCAGTGGGAATCCCCGAGGAAAAAAAGATAAAATCACACCGAGCCGAATGACTCTTATCATTGTAACTTTAACAAATCGAATGTGGTGTAGCGTGGTGTATACTCTTATCGACAACGCTACGCGTCATCTCAGTGGTCAAAATGTTGTGGACTCAACAGGCGCAGCCCAGTGAGTCCGCAACAAATTTTGACCACTGTGATGACGCGTATCGTTGTCGATAAGAATACACACCACGCTAAAGGCGGCGAAATACGAGATACAAACACCCTCAACTTGTCGCGCAACATTGTTTCGTTGCAAGTTTTCGTCGATGTTTCCCGTTTTTCACCTTATGTTATCAACTTCTCGCGCAACAAAAACATTTGTTGCGAAAAGTAGAGCGCGGGTCTACTATGAGCAACAAATTTTGGCTTTGTTGCTCGTTTTTCATCAAACTCACAACTTGTCGCGCAACAAGTTTGCTCGTGCCCTGCAAATCAACCAATCAGCGCGCCGCATTTCTTCAACCCGCAACAAATGTTTGGGGGTTGAGGGTTTTTGTATCTCGTATTTCGCCGCCTTTATACAAACAGGATTTTTAACCAATCAGCGCGCGTGCTTTCTTAGGACTGTTTTCTAATTTACAATTAGACTGCGAGCCCGAGTTTTCTACGAGCAGATAGTCAACAAGGCGCGGCCGAGTTGACTATCGCTCGTAGAAAACGAGGGCGAGTAGTCTAACTGTTTTAGTATAAATTTACCGTGGGCTCATTGCATAAAAAAAAAAATATATCAAGTAACGCGTAGAAAAGAACTGTTTTATTATGTTACATCAGGTTCAAACGTGATTCGCGATGTTCGCTGAAGCGTAACTGTTAACTATCAGCATATAGAAAACAGTAATTTAGGCAATTAAATTCACGGATTCACAATAGACTACGGTAAATTTATACTAATAATTATTATTACCAGCCCTTTCAACCGAGCGAAAAAGGAACTGAGTCTAAAGGTCAGACCCGGGCTAGCTTGGACCCGGGCCACCCGAAATCGACCCAGCCCTCACCATTGCCCTCACCCAGCCCGGGCTAACCCGGGCTACACTGAACTGACCCGAGCGCTGAAGGTTGCAGCTTTCAACCTTCTATTTCCTCCTCATTTGTCCACGAATAGAGAGCCGACTACAAAAAGGTAGGAATTTTTCATGTCATGCTGTACACCTTTAGTGAAACCAACTCTTTCCGAAATTAAATTTTTAATGAGAGTTTCAGTATATGGATAAGTTAACAATCGATACATATCGACAGAAAACAAGAAATTTTCTTGGAAATCGATGAAAATCGACTAAGCTATCGATTTTTCAATAATTTAAAAAATTAACGAAACTTACTATACTGTACGTTGAAGTTTCACTGGAGTCCTATCCGTCACTATCAGCACTGAGGGCGCCGACATGACACTTCAAAACACACTGCACATATTTAACGAATTCAACCCAGAATCCGGCTAAACTTCAGAATACCCCGCAACTCACGCCCTCCTCAAATCTACTGCTACCGCAGTCCCGCAGTCGACATACTTTACATAATAAACTGTGTATAACCACGGACGTATACAAAACATGGATCGGGGTTCATGGACCACCCCATGGACACGGTCCATGGACCCGGTCCACGGACCACCGCATGGACCACCCCTAATTTTCAACAGGAAATCGCCCCTGCTAATATGAAAATTTACCGGAGGTCAGGGTGTGAAAAATACAGACTCGTATTTATTGCTTAGGTCCTTGACGGTTTGTCTCGTAACAGCGAGTTAGCGGCTTTACGCCGGGTAGTACAACAAAGTCTTGCGACTGTACATAGCTTGCAATACAGGCGTACTTTGTGGGTACGAGCAATAAATACTCACCTGATCTTTGGATCGTTTTAAGGCAGCTGCCATCTTGGATGAAGGAGCGCGAAGGGGCTGGAGCGAGTTATGTTATCCGGCAACCCCCACCAAGGTATTGACCAAGGTCAAGCTTCGTTCAATACGAAAACTAAATACACCTCTGTGCTCTCCCATTAAAATTACAAGCTGGAATGAAAATATTGGGGGTAGAAATGCACCAGATCTTCTGTATCTCAAAACGAGGTGGTGATCTTTCCATTTATAGGGTACGATCCCCAAAGCAAGCCGCTATTACGAGACAAACCCTCAAAGACGTGTGCAATACCTTGCATACGGCTGGCGCGCGGGAAATTTGAATTGACCAATCAGGATTCAGCAGTAGACACTCTTGTTCTTCGGCCATTTCAACTTGAGTAAAAATAACACACAAATTGCGGTTATAAACATAACGAGACAACGCATTTATGAACTTAACGTTCATTTATGAACTTAACGTTTCGTATGCTCCAACATACATCTTCAGAAGTAACGGCTACCAAAATTACAATTAAATTTAAACACGAAAGCTAATACCAAATAATGAACGTAATGACAATGAAAAAGTAAATGAAAATAAACAGACCTAGTTAAATCTGCGGGAAAAATATGAATGGCTAGTAGAGAAGAAGTTTCTTACTGCCAACATTTTCATTGAGCGCTGGTTTTAAATCGCGAATCAACAAGGTTTCCTTAATTTTACAGTGTATATCAGATTGTCCAGTGGCTAAAATGTCAAAGTGATCCCATTTAATCTTGTGGCCTGTTTGGGTCATGTGATCAGCAACGGCAGAAGAATAGCTGTTACTCGTCAGCGCCTTGAAATGTTCCGTTTTCCTGTCATGTAAAGGACGTCTTGTTTTCCCAATGTAGCAATCTTCACAATCCCAGCAGCTAGCCCTATAAACTACTGTAGACTTAAGGGAGCGGCTGAGCCTGTCTTTATAGGGGGAAAAAGACTTAATTCGGCGAGTGGTTCTGAAAATAATCTTAGGAACTTGGAAATACATGATTTAAGCTATTGAGTAACGATTTTACTTTGAATTCCTAGATAGGGTAAAACAATGAAAATTTCTTTTTTTGGGCACTGTAATGATATCCTTAGGTTTGTCTCGGTGTTTATTGACTACATCGTTCATGTTATATGAAATAATATCACGGGGGTACCCATTGCAATCTCTATAGGTTGACTTTAAACTGACATTAAAAAAAATTGAAAAATTGAAAAAAAATTAAACGCATAAAGACGTTAGTCACTTTCTTGTTCAAAAACTTTTTGGGCATGCCTCAGAAAAAATGTCATAAAAATACTAGTGGAATGAGAGACTTGCTGTCCTGTTGCAAATGCATTTTTGAGTAGATTGTATTTGGCCCATAGCCAGCCTGGAAATCTCCAAAATGTCCAAAAAATGCATTATTGGATTTTTGGCAAAAAGCTCTGGGAGTCAATGGGTTAAACAAAGTCTTGTATAATTTTTTACAGATCTGAGAAAACACTGCTTTTGTGGCCCATCTATAACACAACATAGTATAATCCCATCAGGAATACATGAAATAATATGCAGCATTTTAGTATCCCAGATACAAATCCTAAACGTTACTTCAACTCTGACATCCACAGTGAAAATTAAAGTAACCCCACAATGACTCAGATGGTCGTATTTCATGGCATTGTGTTGCCGCAGAGTCTGGGTATAACAGAAGAAAAGGTGGCAGTTTTTCCAACATTGCCTGCCAGGAAGGATGACATCTTCATTGCGTCATACCCCAGATCAGGTTTGTTCCCTTTATCTTTTAAAAGTGTTACTAAGTAAATTTATTTATCAACTCTGCTGCAATTTAAATTTCTGAGCCTCGTGTGTTGAAAAAAAAAAAAACAGTTGGCTAAGAAAATAGAGAGAAATGCCATTTTGTACTTAAAAATGGAATTTTTACCTTGTCTGCCCAGGTGATGGCTGGTCAATTAAAACATGCAGTTCCAGAAAATATCCATACTCCCCTCCCAGAAGGGATTGGAATTTCCTGGGGGTGGGAAGTTATGTATGAAGCTTAATGGAATTTCCAGAGGGGTGGGGTGTCTTAGAAAAAAATCCCTTCTGGGGATGGTATGAATATGTTTTGAACTATTTGTGGCTTTATGCAGGTTGGTTGTTATCTTCTAGTGTATGTGAATTTAAGACTTTCAAAGTAATCTCCACAAATTGAAATTGAAATAGAAAAGTTTACTGAGGCTTAAGTTCAGTTACTGTAGTTTCTATAAGTTACCTAACACCGATTAAACGAAATCACTCACTGGTAGTTATCAGAACTCTAATAGTTTCTTATTTTAGCAAAATCTTCTCTCATTGCAGCTTCAACATGGACTCAGGAAGTAGTATGGCAAATAATTCATGATGGTAAAATTTGTGAGGGTCGACTGGACGAAAGAGTGCCTTATATTGAAGGAAACATAATGCCTATCAAAGGCTATTCTTATACTGTGGACGACGCCAAGTCTGTTTGGAGAATGTAACAGAGAATTAACTCTGAAGTGTAAATTTTAGTGCTAATTTAACCCATGAATAACCCACTGGGCGTTAGCCCTAGTAAAGGGAATCAGGGAACCACACGAGGTAAAGAAAAAATCTTTTGACCTCGGTGGGAATCGAACCCACGACCTCCGGAATAGATCTACCGTCACTCTGCCGACTGAGCTACGAGGCCGGACAGAGAAAGTCGGGGTCGATTTAGATAGTGAATCGCGGCGAAGAGAAAGTAAGGGTACATATGAATGTTGTGCCGCGTAGCACTATGAACACAAATGAAGTAACAGAGAATTAACTCTGAAGTGTAAATTTTAGTGCTAATTTGAATAACCCACTGGGCGTTAGCCCTAGTAAAGGGAATCAGGGAGAATGTTTGGAGAATGTTTGAAAGCTTCCCTGAGCCCCGTGTAGTTGGAACCCACATCACTTTTGAAATGGCTCCAAAGGGCCAAGCCAAGCCTAGATACATTTATGCGATACACAATCCTAAAGATGCCTTTGTTTTAAGGACAAAAGGCAGAGCTGTTCCCTAGCCAATTGCTTACTGGCTGGAAGATCTATAGAGGTAACCTTAAAAAATAAGCTGTGAATCTGGGTCATCTGTTCATTCCCCTCCCTTATAAGGATCAGATATGGCCTTGTACCCATACACCTAAGTTGCGTGATGTGTCTGCTGACTGGCAAATTTTCAACAGGAAAATTTCTGGGAAGTAGAATTCAAGAAAGCGGAACAGGATGTGTATTTGCCAGAAACTAGAAAAATTGTAGATACACTGTATTATGAGATTACTGCAGGGGAATAGAATATATGGGGAATGGAAGAATGTGTTATTGAATACAATGATTATTTCATTTTGCATGTAGCCTTAGGTGGTTTGTGGTTTGATCATGTGGTGAGCTGGTGGAAACACAGAGACAATCCTAACATTTTGTTCCTTACCTCCGAAGACAGAATAAAGGTAAGAAAATACATGTAGACTGAATGATCATGCTATAAAATCATTTGTCTTCAGGTCAAAAAACAACTTGAAAAACTGAAGTGTAATTATAGCAGAGCTCTGGCGGCCCGAAGAGCCGCCAAGCGGAGCCCCATACTCATATAGAAAAGGAAACCCATGAGTTGATTTTCTCATGTTCATCATGGCTAGCAGCATTGGCTGTGGGCGCATATGCACGACGATGATGGCGGCGTCGGTGGAGTCGCGCAAAATGGCGGCCCTACTCCAAATAAGAGGCATGCAGCCTTGGTTTACTGTGTACTTCTTTGGTATTGGACATCCAGGTTACGATCAATTGACACCTGTCAAAACCACGTATCTGCTGACCAGTATCACGTGACCATATCGCAGACTCAAGACTACAACTCCTTGAGGTCCCATGTTTTTTGGAAGTTCACCGCTAACCAAGTGCTGATTTTTGATTGGATCGCAGGCTCATGTCAGGTTAACTTGTTGAAAACAGGGCAGGATTGTTCGGAAATCCGTTAATGCTAGCCCAGGATTAAAATTTATTTTAATTTTAACTTTTTCATCTTTAAAAAATGTTTTTTTGCTGCTTTGTTTTGTGTATATGGTGATTATAAAACTCAAAACAGAAAGCCAAACAATTAACAGAAAACCTCACCGCAAAGTTAGAAAACTCAAATCCAAATTCTACCTATTCCTGGGCTAGCTTAGTCAGGCACTGAACAACCTAGCCAAGGAGCTACGCTTTTAAGCTGGCCTAAATCTGTATATTATGTATTGTGTAGGTACTCCTGTTTCTGATTGTGAAAAGTGAACTGATCAACATGACACAAGTGTAGAACAAAAAAAATTCAGAGACCCCAACAGAAAACCAACCGACAACCTCCCAAAACACTGAGTGGGTCCTCTGTCCACTGAGCTACAAGAACTCATGGACAGCAAGGTCAATTAAAGGTCAAAGGTCAACTAGTCAATTAAGTTCATATGTGACTGGCCTCCTGCACACTGCTAGGATCAGTGCTGTCAAAGTCATTGTGAGTGATTGGTGAATAAAGATGGTCAATTTCGCGGTAATAAAATGTGAACATTGAACTGATCAACATGGGAAAAGAAAGTTTATTAATTATTTATTTACAATGTCCTGCAGTGCTAAATAAATTCAACACTTAAATAAACTAGGCATTATTACTACTATAGCTACAAGGACTCATGGAGAGCAAGGTTGGTTAACTAAGTTCATATGTTCATTCACTTATCACACTCATGATGACTTTGACAGTACTGATCCTAGCAGTATGCAGGACACCTTTCACATATGAACTCAGTACCTTGTTCTCTGGACAAGAGTTCTCGTCACTCAGTAGATAGAGTGCCTGCCCGGTGTTCGGGATTAATTCCTGTTGGTAACTCAGAATTTTTCTTTGTCTGATGCTCATGTCATGACTGTTGATCAGTTCAATTTTTACAATTGATTACTGAGCTTAAAATTCACCATCATTATTCACTTATCACTCCTGTTTCCACTCATTATACCTTTAATTGGTGTTTGGTGGAATCGATACATCAATGAGTCTTTGAGACCCTGGGAACGAGGTTGGATACTAGCATGGCTATTTCTACAATAATTAAAGATGAAAACTGGGATTAATAAATAGTAAATTGAACAATACTTTGTATTTCTTTAGGATCCAGCAGATGCTGTGGAAAATATAGCCAAGTTCATTGGTAAAGAAATCTCTCCAGAGACACGAGATCTCATTGTCCAATAAACTTCATTTGGTGCCACAAAGAGCTCTGAATATACAAACTTTAGTTGGTTTGAAGGAATGAAGGGGGATGGCTACATTCACAATGGACAAGTAGGAGAGTGGAAAAAGTACCTCACGGAAGAGTAGAACAAGTTATTTGACACAGTGTTCAAAGAAGGAAAGGCAGGAATGGGGATTGAATTTGGAACTTAAGAAACTTAACATCATTATTACACGGTAGCATACAACTCATGAGCAAAAGTTAAAAATTTATTTTATGCTGTAATTAACTTTGTCAAGTATACTTAGAATTGATATTTTTATGATTGGAATTTTACAGTTCTTATTGGTATAGGTGTCAATAATTGGATCTGGTCAATCCTCAGTAAACTTCCTATGGAAACTATAAAAACTTATGAAAATTGGCACGCTTACGTTTGAAGTGAGGAGTATTGCTGGGCAGGAAGGACACAGGGTGGAAAACGAATGTGGAAGAGTATCACAACAGAGGGGTGGTGGGAGTGAGCAAAATTCTTTTACAATTTGTTCATCTTGGCTGTTAGTAATACAATTATGCAAAAATTAAAATAAAAAATTCCTGAATGGAAAAAACTATGACCTAATGCTAACCATACATCTTTTGAGAGAGAATTTTAACCAGAATCTATAAAAACCATAATGATATGTGGCTCTAGTAGAAATTTTGCTACCCACTAGTATTGGTTATGATGTTAGTTTAGTGGAGGCTGAATATACAGTAGATGCACAAATGGAAATCTTTTAGATACATGTACATTAAGGTTTTTCGTTATCATCGTCCACCTGCTTGTCCTTTTTAATTTTATCCACTACGTCCTGAACTAGAAACTCCAGTGAATCACTTTCTGATAACCTTTTGACTGATTCCCCTTTTTCAGCCAAGATGTCCTCAATATTTCTGTAAAATAACAATCAATGTTTTAGACTAACAATGCAATAAAAGGCTGAACACTTAACATATGGTGATAAACCTTCATGTTTTATACCTTGACTCCTACCTAGCCCCTGTTAACATAGTTGAATCTGCTTGTAGTACATGTAAGTACAAAAACATCATTGAGTTGCCAAAATCACCAAAGTCTATCAAATCACAGCGAGCATAAAGTTTGCAGTACAAGAGGAAAGGCAAATTATTGAGTTCTGCAGCATTGCATTACTTTTGCAATTAATTGGATTTGCAACTACAATGTGCAAGGTTTTCTAACAGGAAACACTTAAGGTGATTCCCTAGTGAAAGAACCTGCCATAGATTTCCGATGAAACTTGGTATGTTGTAGATGAGATATTAAAAACGTAATAAAAAGGGGGCTCACTGTGCTTGTTTTTAGATCACAATGCTGACAAATATGGTTATTAAGGTGACTTTTGGTGATCTCTGTGCGCAACAAATAAGCGTGATTATCTTCCAATGCACCGTGTTATATCACACAGAGTTTGACTTTCTTTGATTGTTTCATGTACGTCCCAGAAAAAATGGCTTCAAATACCCTGCATTATTGATTAAAATTTTTATCCTTTAAAGGCCCATTATGTTGTTGGGCCCATTACGTTTCTATATGTAGCATTTATTTAATTTGCCAAAAAGTAGCCATAGATTTCTACCAATTTTTTTTCAGTTATTGAAGATATTGTTCTCATTCAAATTGAATTTATAAAATAAAAAGTGGGGGTCACCGAGCTCATTTAGGAGATTTCTCGCTATTGAGCTTAGCTTGAGGGAAATCTCTTATGTTTTGTACGCGCACGCGCTAATGTGTGCGCGCTGATGATGCGCAGTAAGAATGCCCAATGCAAAACCAGGGAATCACCTCAGGGATAAAGAAACATTTTTTCCAGGAGCATTGTGTTGGCACTTTATTCCTTTTGAATTAAGGCCATTACCATAAAATGTTTCATTTCTCATAACCTTCAGGCAAAAAAGAGAGAAAATTCACCAACAGAACTGTCGATTGTTAAATACAAAGGGAAAGGGGTTGAAATAGGTTCTTCTTTCATAGTAACCTGTGCCAGTGTATGGTTTTGTTCTGGTTACAAAATGCTGTTTAATAAAACCTTTGTTTCAAGTTTGCAATGTTGAGAGATACAATGAAATGAAATGATGTCCATAAACATTTCTGATTTGATAAAGGACTAAAAGGCTAATAAACTATATTTAAACTTTATTTGGATTGTGCACTAAAGGCACCTGCCGTCAAGTGTCAATCGATTCCCTCTATTGACCCTTGATTTACGCTGCGAGCAGGCTCTCTTTTCCTCGAAAATCTGTGGGGAAGAATGCAAAACAAGTAAGCATCCAAGTATGACTGTGAGCATGACATCCAAGCAGTGACGCCAAAAGCTGCTGGTGGCACAGGCATCAGAAGATGAGCCAAAAGGGAGACTGCAATGATCTCATACAACATTTTGGATGTTACTTTGACAAATTACATCAATGACACCTCTGCCCTGTTTTGAATATGACACTCCAGTGTCTAATTTTTTACACAAACTTTGCGAAGCTACGACTGCTAAGAACTTATGAATGGTTCGGCAGATTGTAAAAAAACCTCTGACCTCTCAAATATTTGCATACTAACTAGTTCAAATGGCTCTACTGCTTTTAAGTCCTATACTGTAGTACCAGTCCTTCAAAAACAAGAGTGAAGCATAAATCCAGTAGAAAGGTTGCACGCCTGAAATTCAACATAGAGCAGCAAATGCCACGAACTGCAGAAGTCACATTGTAGGAGATAAACTATACATTATAGCAGAGTTTGGCATGTGCTGTGTGTCACTTATAAAGGTTACTGGCAGATGTGTGTTATAACTTTAATTTGTAGACCAACCAGTAGAATTACTCCATCACCAGAGTGCTGGGCATCCAAAATGTTGCATGAAACCATTGCAGTCTCTTTTTTCCCTCATCTTCGGACCCCCACGCTACTAGCAACTCCCAGCATTGTCACTCACGTTATGCTCACAGTCGCGGTCACACACTCTTTTAACATTCTTCCTCACAGATTTTTGAGGAAAACAGAGACTGCTCCCCGTCTTCCCTCCATCGACCCTTGATGTACATTGTGATGGACATCTCAATCAATACTTGGTCAACATTTGATCAACATCTCATCTCGGTCAGTCAAGAGTTGACTAACTTTTGCAAACCCAACATCTAGTGTTGAACAACAAAAAATGAGTTGGTTGAGACACAACCAACATTTAACTGAATGTTGACAGAGTATTGATCAAAATTTTGATTGAGTGTTGGTTGAAATGCCAGTAGAGTGTTGATCAAGGATTGATCAATGGTATCAATTGACACCTGACCACAGATTCTGTTAGCGTGCCATTAGCTTAGTTTCTATATATACTATTAAGTGTGATGCTGTATTTTCATTCTATGTATTGTAATGCACAGTAAATGATCTCATCATGAAAACTGCCCAATATAATTTTTTTAATTATTATTATTGTAATCGTTCAGAGCGGATTACTCTTAAAAGGTTTCTGTAGCATGTGTTCAAAGCGAATTGAACAAGTTTAGTTTGGACTAACATTAAAAGTTCATTGGTCGGCTCTTTTATCTACAGGGTTTATTTAATTGCATTTGGACACAACAGACTCCTTTGAGATACATAATCCAAAGATTTCTATTCAAGATAATATTGAAAATAATATTTAAATCTGGATTACAGATTACATATGAAATAGAGAATGTGGATTAAGTCAAAAAGTAAAATTCTGGTTGTCAGAAAGTGTCTCTATGATGTTCTTTTGTTTTTACCTTTCCAGAAAAATCTGTAAAAATGGGTTGGCCGGGCGATTGGAATAGAAACAATTTTTATGGGGTCCGCTTACTTGGAAAACACAAAACACTATCCCTGTTTTTCCACATTTTACCTTTTTTCGTCGTAAAACCATCCTAGGTTATCAGCTATTAGATGATTGTTGTTACATCCAGGACATTTGACGATAACTACTCCTTCACTATAGGCCTGTTTGCTGATAAGTTTTTGCGATCGAGTTGCACATACTTTGCATGTAAACACGAGGTGAAACTTTGAACTGTGTTCGATAGGGCCCAGAGGCTTGGGAACATTGTTCTTAACTTCATCACAGAGGTTACGTCCTAAGCAGAGAGGCCTTACAGATGGAAAACTGTTGGTACAGCGAAAGACATTTCCGATGAGATAATGCCAAGAAATTTGTCTATAAACATAACGTGATCTGAGGCATGCGTAGGCCGCCATCTTTGATCCTACAATCGCTAACCGCTGTCAGAAATGCAGGCTCGTGTTGTTATTTGTCATATTGCTCTCATATTGTCCAACATGGCGGACCCTTGTAGACGTGCACTGCGACTGTTCTCAGCTAGTTTGGGGTCCCGTAAGACATCAAAATCATTCAAGCTTATTTGCCAAAGGAATACAAGCCAAGCTCAAGGCTCTGATGTTAGGAGATTTCGTGCTATGGTGAGCTTATGTTTATGTTATGTTATGGTACAGGCCAGTTCTCAACAAAGTTTTTACAAAACAAACAGTAGCAAATAACTTACATGTAAAATGACTGCTTTAAAGCTCTCGGTTGAATGGTTGCTCATGAAGTTTAATCATTGCATAGGCCTGGGGAAAAAAAACAAAACCCTGTAAAATTCTAAGATCTTCGATGAAGTTCTTGACTACTTGGACTGTGACAAATATCTGCATGTTCAACTTCAAAGACTACAGCTGGATTGTAGAATACTGGGCCTCTCATTTACATCTCATTGAATTTAAATGGACCTTTTGCTTTGCTCTTAGAATCACTGATTGAGTGATATCCTAGTAAGTGGACCGGTATTGTAAAATCGCTCCATGTCGGATCATTTTATGGTCGTTAAACAGAATAATGCAATCTTTTTAATTTATTCATATCAAAATTGCAGTGTTTGTTTTTGGCTGAAGGGAAGCTAGGCGCTAGTAGTTTTGACAACAATTTATCTCATATCTGTTTTTCCTATGTGGTGTTTTTATGTGAATTCTGGTGCAGATCTAGGACAGATTCAGGCTGTTTATAGGGTTCGAGCCCCCCAATTTAAAAATAAAAAATGATATAGACCCTATGCAAAAATGGCTACCTTTAAATTATTCTTTTGTTCGTATTCAAAATAGCCTCACTAACTTCGTTCGGGATAACAAATTCTTTACAGTGTTTGTCTCAAAAACGAGGTTAGTGAGGCTAATTTATTAAAATATGAACAAAAGAATAATATAAAGGCAAGCATTTTTGCATAGGGTCTATATTGTAACCTCTGACTTGGTCTCAGAATGCCAGAAAACCCATCTCTGAGGAACTCAATTATAAGAACTTTCCAGGGGAGTATGCCCATTTAACCTCATAAAGGGGACCATCCATATCTAATATCCCCTTCTTTTAAATCCTGTATTTTTTTGTTTAGTATTGAAGTCACACATGATGGCTTATATAAGCACTCATTGTTGTTCATTTTATTGCTATAATGATTTTAGGTGTATACAGGGCCCCCCAGGATAACAGCCCCGTAGCTGATTGGGCCACCCGGTGTTAAATAAAATTCACATTACATTACATTTTTATATACCGGTATAACAATATTTTGTTTTGGTTTCTGTAGGTCGTGGGTCTGGGTAATCACAGTCTCCCTGACACTCGACACAGTGTTGGTATGCTTGTTGTCGACTGTCTGGCAAGACATTTGGGAGCCATTTGGCATTTTAACAGTAGATCTATCGGCCACTTGGCTGTGACAAATGTGGATGATAAGGAGATTATACTGTTGAAACCTACTGTGGCAATGAATATCAATGGCAGGAGTATTGCAAGAACAGGTATTGATACTGTCAGATGATTTTAAATCAAATTTTGTAAATGTATATCATTTTCATGACCACATTTTATTTTCTGTGAAAAGACACTTTTTTGTATAATTTTGCAAACTTGTGATGTCACAAAAGGCCCCCTTTGGGG
Source organism: Catalaphyllia jardinei (assembly GCA_022496165.2). NCBI lineage: Eukaryota > Metazoa > Cnidaria > Anthozoa > Scleractinia > Caryophylliidae > Catalaphyllia > Catalaphyllia jardinei. The sequence continues at coordinate 37,361,737 of CM042748.1, read as the reverse complement.
GGGGGGGGCTACTCCCTTATATGGGCTACATGTACATGTATAAGGGTATGTGCAGCACCAAAGTGTAGGGGTTTTTCAGCCATTTTGGCCACAAATAGGGTATCACCTTTAGCTGATTTTGGTCATTTTGGTCATTAATAGGGCATGGTTTTTGTACTAAAATAATGAGTCTTTAATCATGGGTGTTTATTTCATCAAAAGATAAAACTACATATCTTATGTTACAAATAATATGGAAGATAAAAACTATGATAAAAAATATCCACATGTTATAAATATTAAGAAGTATGTCATTACAATAAATGGAGCTTAAAAACCAACCTATTTACAAAAGTGTTCATAAAACACTCTATATTAATTTCGGGAGACTGCAGCCTTTTTCTTTCTCTCTTCTTTCTCCTCTTTTTCTTTCTCTTTCTTACTCTAGCCTTGATATGGGTATGTTCTTAAGAAGAAGCCCCCTTTTCATCATATCGATAAGAAAATCAACAAAACTCCTTCACAAATTAATTATGTTTATGGTAATTTAACATTGGTCTGAACTGGGGAACTAATTATAATGCAGGTCTGAAACAGGATTTTGATGTAAGGTTCAGGTCATGAAGAAGGTTGCAAATTTTGGGTCCAGTAGTAAATAGGGTAGGGAATATCGCAGATTTTGGTCATAAATATGGTAAGGGTTTTGTTAAGCAGGCTGTGCACCCCCACCCATTTTATCTGGGGGTAATGTTAAACTGATTGTTAGTGTCAATGTTTTTATGTACATATTTGTGTCATCAGCTGCAATGTATAATGTCAACCCATCCAATGTTATTCTTGTACACGACGACCTTGATAGACCTGTGGGAAAGTATAGTTGGAAACATGGAGGAAGTGCTGGGTGAGTCACGTAATGATTGTTTATATATCTTGTGAGTGATTGTGGTGCTCATAATACCAGTTTAATACAACTTCTGTTATTATTATTATTATTATTATTATTTTATTTTTTTTTTGTTATATTTTGTTTTATAATAAGTGTTGCATACTATAGTACACAGCTTGAACCCCTCAACTAACAGTTTTATCTTTATCTGTGCATGTAGTTTGTTACTGTGGATTTTGTGAAGAGAAGTTATGTTGCTCTGAAAAGTAAAACATGAAACACAGAGGGAAAAACTTACTACATACATTGAGCTCATTTTTTGGGGGTATGAGGTCTAAAAGTATAATAATTTTGTACAAGACTTATGATTTATTTTCTTTCTAGGGGACACAATGGAGTTCGATCGGCCATTGCATCTCTAAGCTCAGATGTAAGATTATGTTGTAGATTTTAGATCTTCATGTACATGTTATTTGAAACATGTAGCAAAAAATAACATGAAAAATTTGCTCATTCATGTTCATTTATTGTATTATAGAAGCATTTCTGTTTTCTTTTGTTGGGAGGTGAGATAAAAGGGAAAAATGGCTTGCTTCGACCCTGTATCAAGAGCAATAATATGATCCAGTAAATGTTTTATGCAATAATCGCTCTTTTAGCAAATCAGTGAAATGAGTTACTATATGGAACACAACAGAACTGTTAAGAACAGTAATGCTATTTACTAACAGCTATCTGTCTATTTATAATGACATGTAATTGATTGATCTGTTTCAGACCTTGAAGAGGGTGCGGGTAGGGATAGGAAGGCCAAATAAAAGAGATCATGTGACAGATTATGTCCTAAGCAAGTTTGAACCAACAGAGATCCCTGTTGTGCAGGGTACAGTGGAGAAGTGCTGTAAGGTCCTCATTGATGAGCTCCAGCTCTTTAGGAACGAAAGCAATGATACCAAGGATAAAGAAAACAGTGAAGGGACCAGAGTTCAGTATAACACACAACAGCAGTCAGTTTTATAACAAATTCTAATTACATGGTAGTTGTGGTACTAACATGTCTTCTGTTTGGATAGATGTTGTGTAGAGTACTTATTATATGTTGCATACACCCTGGATAGGTGGTATAATTTATATGTTTCTGCTACTGTCAAACACAGAAATTACCAGTTTTGTGCGTTATGGGCACTTTAACTATAAGAAAAAAAGCAACATTTTGTCATCAAAACTAACATCCATGAACGTTTGACCAAGTTTGAGAGGAGTTGGGAATGTAATGTTAGGCTTTGTATTAATTCAGTCAAAGCTAAACTTTAAGAAGAGGAAACCTTGGAAGTGCTGGCTGTAAGGATTGTATTTGGACATTAATTGAAGCTTCAGATCTGAAAGTCCAATATACTGTCTGTACAATAATTTATTGTACCATTTGAATTAGCTGGCTTTTATTTCTCAGATCTCTTTATTGAGATGGTAATGGCTAAGATTAAAAGAAAAGCACTTTACTAGATTAATTTGATGAGCTATAAATTAATTTATTTACAGGAAATATTGTGTTATCAGAATTACTAAAGATAATTAAAGATAAAAAAATAAGACAGTTTGGTGCCTGTCCCCAATTTCAATCAAAATGTCAAAAGATCATCAGAAATCTTTATTTGTAGTGCTCAAATATTATTATTTAAATTATTCACAGAATAATAATATTGAAAAAAAGTAAATCAAGGAGAGTAGCAGTCTCTTCCGCAATTTTTGTTTGGATGTCACCCAACGTTCTGTGGCTATATTGTGTAACAGCTTTTATTTTGGATTTTGGAGGGGAGCGTTGCATGACAGCTATGGGGGACATTGCGTGACATCCAAGAAAAATAGGCTGCAGAGGAGACTGGCAGAGTACTGACTGCCTGTAACAACTAGCATGTGGCCAGAGTAACCAGCATGCAATAGTTATTCCATCTTGAGTGATCAACACTTTTTAATTTTCTAGTAAATATTGTTGTAAAAACTGAAAGTTTGATTAAAAGTTAAAACAAGAGACGAGGCGCACATTATAAATCTATTTTGAATCAAAGAGAGGCCTCCAATTTGTCAGCTGATTGTAGTGATTGTAGTGACTTCATATGGATTTCGAAACCAGAGAGTGGCATTATTCTAAAAAATTTGAAATCGATCCGGGAGAGTTCAATTTTACCTACTTGGCCCGAAATGAGGTTGTTTCTAAAAGCAGAGCTCTGCAAATTCCATTACAAAAATACGCCATATTATGTCCAAACTTTCATTCCGAAAACGCTGGAAATTAGCCCAAACACAAAACAAGGGAGAAAATGTACCCTTGTATCAGGGAGATTCGGTGACTCGTTTGAGAGGCGGCGGGGGGTTTAGCCAGTATCTGGGGCATACCGGATAATCCGAGAATGCTGCAGTGTATATGCTAAGGCTTGCGAATATAAGGTCCAACATAACTGACTCGTCTGACCAATTCATGTTGCGACAGCAAATAACCGAAATCTAACTTGAAATCTCTCTTTGTGTTTCAAATACACGACATTAAGCTACAATATTATGACTGACTGAGAACTTTATTTTAGCACGATAAGTGAGATCATTGCTGGTGGGGTCGTGCAAACAATAGTTACGGAAAAATAAAATACTTAAAACATATGTACAATTAAATTAAATTATGCACTGCTGTCTGAAGGGTTGCACGCCAGTCTTGGTTGCTAAGCTACAGCTGTGCAAAGAAGCTTAGAATTTATTTGTCCTTTTCAGTTCAGTACTACATTTATTTGAAATATTTGTTTCTCTTGTTTCAGTGGCATGCCTGTTAATTGGCTAAGCGTAGTGATTTTCTAGCTAAAGTGCATGGCCACTATAAATCAGATTTACATTTTTTGTCATTTACATTTTAAAGGCTGGTTCCCGTATCTTTTTCATTCTCCTTTTCCCATAGACATTTATCATTACCAGGGTAGCTACCAGAAGATTTCGGCGGTCGCTGTGACTAAATGGAGGACATGGTGATTCGACTTAGCGACCGTTGCAACAAAGACTTCCTGTGGATAATGGGGAAACCGGAAGTGGAAAGAAGGTCTTTGGCGATCGAGGCAATCATATACTCCGGTGGAATCTATTTACTAAGATTATTAAAAATCTAGAGAGATTGAAAGATCATTGCCCGTTGGTGCAGATTGATCAGAGTAAACTAAAACTATGACCAGTTACCCATATTCTCTTCAGTCTTGAATGAAATACAAAAATTATGTTTGAATATGTTGTATAGCTATTAAGTAGGTCACGCTCAACAAGCGAAAATTTCTACGAGCTTCTCCTGACTGTTGTAGTAACTGCAGACATAAAATGTCCTGGCGATCGTGACTGTAACAGGAGAAGGTCACTCTGAATATTGCACAGAGATAACACAGAGATAACCTCCTTTTCCGGCGCTAGTTAGCTTTCATTGCATAACCTGAAAATGATTATTAAGCATGTTTTCAACTGGGGAGAAAATCTGCTGTCGAAATTTAGTTATGTATTTGGGTTACAAGAAGGAAGAGCAGTAGAAAGGAAGATTACGTATAAGATAATTACAAGGCTGTGTATGGAATCATTTATAAGTTTAAAGCAGAAATACGTCGGACTGGGAAAACTAAAACTAAAATAACAATGGAGACTAAATCATTTTCACAAGACAGATGAGCTTATAGCCGTTACCATCTCCACCCTGCAGGAATGGACTACGAATGACGTTTCATCGTGACGTCGTTTGTTTGCGTATAAGCCTCCTACCCAGATATTCTTTGGGCGTCAGTAATGGCCAGTCCTAATACTATAGTATACAGTAGTCATTTATTGCCATAATCGCAGCGTGGTATCAAGGTAACAGGACAAAAAGATCTTTAATACGGCAACGTCTGTAGTAAGCTTGGTATCCCTTATCTATCGCCTACACCCCTAGTAGCCCTTTATGGGAAACATTCTTGAAAGCAGACAGCTTCCGTTACGCACACCCTTTTGGGTCCTTGGGGTGCCCACTTGATTTATCTTTAATGGAGACAATGTACAATTTTTTTGATTTAATTCACTTGGAAGACAAACTTCTCGTGAGGTGGCAACTGTTTTGATGCTTACAGTTTGTTGCATGGTACTTAATGACTGTTTTATAAAACTCTCAGCCTGAACTTGAACATTATTTCATTTTTCATTCTTCTTAATTAATGTATGTAAAAAAAAAAAAAGCCAAAAAAAAGCACTTTTTGGAGGCGGTATGGCCTAGTGGTTAGGGCGGCGGATTTGTTTTAAGTCCCGAGTTCAATTCCTCTTCCCTGCAGCCACTAGACGAATTTGTGTTTGGTGGTCCCCAATTCAAATCCTCCACACTTTGTGCATAGCCGACTGTTCAGCCCCCCACCAGTTGGGATTTTCAACAAGTTTCTGTTTAATTTTTAATATTCATGTGCACTTTCTACGCACTAACCCTTCTCTAAACTTTACATACCCGCTGTTAGAACGCGTTTTTGCCCTTGTTGCGAAAGGTTTTTACATCCAACAACCAGGTACAAGAAGCTACAAGGGGAACCAGTTGCTCGCCAGTAAAAGCGAAAACGGTAAACTGTAAAACACTCGAGCTTTCCCACCCTACTTTTTCCTGCTATTCTGAAAAGAGGACAAAGCAAACAACTACAATATTTACCTAAAACTCTAGAACAAGCGATGAAGCAAAGTCAACATGGAATCGCATTTTCGGACGCCATCTTTGTTTTCAAGATTTCGGCAGCGCGCTTTCTCGAAGAGTCTGGGTACCAGAGTAACCAATCAACCAATCACACAAATTTCAATCACATAACAGTCCTGTTTGTGTAGTGCCAGCAATAGTGCCAGCTTGTTGTGCCTGTTTGTTTCAGTCTGTAACCAATCCACGAACAATCGAACGAAGCGGCGAAATACTCATCACTTGGTTATTCATTCCTTGTCCACTTCTTACAACAGAAACAAGATGCCATCTTGTTGCTGTGGACTAGGAAGGTGTCTGCGATCATTCATTCGATCAAGCTCTAACAAAATCAGAAATAAGTCTTGCCCGTTGCGGGCCGCCAGGAACGTCTCACGTCAATCAGGTGAGAGTGACACGGCAGGTATAGTAGCTTTGGCGGTTTCTAAGATCTATTTTAGCATTCGATCGTGCGTTTTAGTAAGAGAATGCTCAACAAGCACTCTGGTTCTTATTTCTGTTTCAACGTAAGAAATATTTTCGACTTGTCGAACAACATTGCTGACGCAGAATGCGCGTCACTGTATAAAGGCTCATATGGCTATGGAAAATATCAACAAACGTGGTACTGTAAATGGTGGAATTGTTGCGCAAAAAGGGTGGTGGAGAAACCCTTGGTGTTATGGCTTTTTACCGGTGTAAATTTGCACTGGGAAATTTAAAGTCCTGAGATCCAGCGGCGCGAGATATTTTTAGACTCCGACGTTCGGGAAATATGGCGGGAAAATGAGACTTGTTTGACAGACAGATGTCAAGCAGGTCACAACAGAGTCATTTCCGATCGATTCGCATGACTACATTGAATATTGTGGTTTATATCTAAAAATAGATTACGTCAGGAAACCTCAGCTATCTTGCAATAAATGTCCCTGTACGTATGAAAATTAGAAACAATCTACGGATTGTATGGATTATCTCTCTCCAGCGAATGACAAAGTTAAAGGAACGCGCCTTGCGTCCTCGTGTGTACCACGTTATTTAGTTTTGAAGACAGCTGGGATGCTCGTTGCTTGTTTTAAAAATGTTGCATTTGCGATCAACAGTTCCAGTCCAGTGCACTGACCACGATGGACCAGAAATGCTTCAGAGGAGTTTGGATGGATCTTACATACACAAGACAATTGGCGGGCTGCAGCTGAAACGGACCTACATGATATACATGTATGAATGAAGAAGAAAAGTACGGCAAAAGTAAAAGTGACGGATGAAATTCAATTGTTTTTTTTCCCCGGCGAACAAACGTGATCCAATATACCATGAATATATATTTTTTAAAATCCTTTTTGTTATTTTTATAGCTTTTTAAATTTGCACATAGTCGACGAGTCAGCGTTTGTAAAGATCTAAGGAAAACCTTTACTCTCTTTTACTCTCTTTTAAGTCTTTGAGCGTTGATAGAACAGCCAATCTGGAACATTGTGGAGCAGCCTGGAACATGCTACGCGATTGAAAAAGGCATGCACACCAAAAATGTAAATAAACAACTGAAGTAAAACAAAGCGTCTTTGCTGGAAGTAATCTTCACCCAATATGTTGAATTAGAGTTTTCCGGAATACATATTTGGCAACTGAAAAGTACCCCTATTTACTTCCGGTTATTTCTTCTCTGCTTTCGGTTCGTTCTACTCCAGTTTGCTCTTTGACATATTAAGAGTGATTGTCAGAGAACAACAGGCGAAATCTAAAATATGTCAACGGAAGGGGGTTAACAGAATTATTTCATAATAATTAATGCAATAGGCAAATATGCCAAACAGGCGTCTGAACTGCTTTGGTATTAGAGATACGATCGAGCATCACTTTATTTCGTCCTCAAGGCTGCCAGTTTTAGAAATGAATTTTGACAATTCCTGAGACCGAATTTCGAAATTCATATTCTCTACATGGTGCAACACGACACACGACTACTTTCTAACTACCCTGAAGCGTGTTAAACGGCGTGAGCAGCTGACGAGGCAAGCTTTTCTGTGCATAGCTTAAGTCGAGCCTATAAAGAAAACAATCATCCGTTTCTGAATTTACCTGGAACGCACAAAAGTAGACGGTATTGCTATAATAAAAATCTAGCCCAAGTTGTTCAAATGAAAGATGGACAAAGCTATCCACCGGATAAATCACTCTCCAGTAGATAGAGTAGTTCAGTGATGTAAAGTGTATATGAAATAATTCATATTTGAACTGCGGTTATAGATGCAAGTGAAGTATCATCATACTTCACTTGCAGAGTAGTTCAGTGTTTGTTTCGTTACGGCACCGATATTCATTTTGGTTCGTTGGAACAAGAGGAACCTTGCCTACAGTTCTCGAAGTTACTCGCCTTTAACTTGCAAACGTTCAATTCTATTCGTGTTTCTTTGCTTGAGGAAGCCCTTCGTGTCTGCGTGAAATGGCATTAAAAAGTCACGTGGCCGAACGAAGCAGACTCACGCGCATGAAACCGACAAAAACCAAGGTCTACGGATCGACGCTCGTCAGTGATGTCCCGGTAGTTATCCCTTATCCCTTTCATATTCATACAACAAGAAATATGACATCTTGCTGTTGCGGTCTGGGAAGGTTACTACGATCATTGATTCAATCACGTTCTAACTAACGCAGAAAGCAGCCTTGCCTGTTGACCGCTAAGAAAGTTTCAGGCGAGATTTGACCATTAATCTAAGAGCGACAATACCAGGTGATAGGCTTCTACGTTTTCAAGATTCTAGTAGATTTGTAGTATACACAAGCTTGGAAAAATCGTCCACTACAAATCCACAACAACTTTTAGAATCGCTTGGCTATCATCTTAAGATGCCTCGCTTTTTCTCATTAAATTTGAAAGAAGCTTTTTGTCGCAATTTGATAAATATCTCTAACTGCTGATGTAAGAGTAAATTTTCTTAGTGTCAAGCACATGCCAATTTTATAGTATGCCTAAGCTCGGATATTTCATCATCTTGCAAACGAACATAATTTTTGGAATCGCTCTACATTTCTCAAGAAACATCAAATATCATCAAGAAGATTGAAAGAATCTTTCAGTGGAAATTCTGTGAAAATTTCTGACTGCCGGGAATTTAGTCCATTTAGTTCATTCATGTAGCCACAATGCTTCAGTTAACGTTTAATCCTAGGTTAACGTTAAGCGGCTTTCCAACAACCCGGCCCAGTAGATAAAGTTGTTCATTTTGTTACAGTCAAACCAAGTGAAGCGTACCCCTTAAGATTATATTAATGAATTGATATTTTTGAATATTGAACCTCTGGTTGTTTTAGGAATGCAACAATGAATTGGCTATTTGCATTGAATAACTCGCTAGTTATTTCAAAAGTCAATAATTGATATTCTTGAACATTAAACCAATTAGCGGTGTTCTTGGAACGTAAAATCGATTGTGATTGCGTTCTTGGAAAGACCAGCGGGTTCCATATTCAAATAATCAGTTCAATGTAATCTTGAGGAGTACGCTTCACTAGTGGTTTGACTGTGGCAACAGGGACGCGTAGATTGCCAATAACATTAGTCCACACTAATTTTTTTTTTACGAATATTGTTTTTCCGGCCCAGGCTGAATATTCTTATTTTTCTGCCAATTTTAGGATGAAAACATTCTTGTTTTATTCTTAAATTATAGCTTATGAAGTAATTTTAGAGGCCAAACTGCAGACAATAAAGCCTAGTGCTGTTTTCGTTTTCGCCAGGTTTTGTTATTTAAAAAAGAATTTGTCTTATATAATACTTTTTTTCGGTTTAGTTTATGTCTTTTTTGCTGAATACTGTACATATGTATTACATGTACCGTTAATCGCACTGTCATTAGCGTTGAACAGTTTGCTATAACTAGTGCAGGTTTCTTCGTTTTGTTGGCTAGTTTCGCCGTTCAGAGAAAGGAATAATTTTATACGGTCAAGTTAAAAACATAAAATTGTATTGTAGTCACAGATGTTTCACCACAAAAAATTATATCTATCGTTTTCAAAATCTCAGCCTCGGCTTTATTCTTAAAATATTCTTAAAATTTCGCAAATTTCAGCCTCGATATGCTTATGAAATATATTCTTATATAAAAAAGAGTGTACTAGCATCCTTTATTTTCGTTTGTTGAAATAAGATAACAACAGCTTGCTTACATTTCTCGAAGTTACTCGACTTAAACTTGCAAACATTCCGGCGAATCTGTTCGTGTTCCTTTTAAGCCCTTTTGAAAAAATGAAAATACATGTGAACCAGAATTTACCGAGTCGTTCCTAATATTCAAGAGCACTTTTCTTTTTTGGCGATCGTGGTGATCATATGTTTACTGGTCAGGGAGGAAGTTGTTTCATTTGCGCTAATGTTTTGTCTGCAGAAGCGGGCAACAATTACAGTGATAGCCGCGATCCAATATGGAAACCAGCCTTACTTAGTAGGCATGTGATGAGATAAAGTTAAAATTTGGAATTGTGATGAATTGCGGAAGATCAATACAAAAGACAACTTCCCATCACTGTCACGCAGTGTCACGCCTGAAAGAAGCAAAACCAAAAAAGTGCTTATCGGAACAGACGGTAAACGCAACCAAAAAAGTACTGGAAAGGTTAATTCCAAAAAAGCCTTGTTTTCGGAAAGCTTGGCAACCAGTAATTCTTCGGAACTTGAAAAATTGATCAGTGATATCGACACGTTTTCACAGACATCGGAGGAAGTAACACCTACTACTACAAAACCTGGACAAGATGCCGATTTTCTAGCGAACTATTGTAACATTGATGACATTTCTGGCAAACCAAGTGTTCAGTTAAAGGTATTGATTTTGTATCCTAACGGGGAAGTCACAGTTCGGAAATCGTTCGATAACGCAACGAAATCTCTGATCACCAATTTGGCGTTAAAGAATTGGAAAACGGCAGCTAATCACGCATTCAGACGCGAGGAACTAAAGGAACACACAATGGAAGCTGTCAGAATCGCTGTTTCTTCCGAGTTTAAAGCTCTGAGCACATCAGATACCATACTGAAGAGTAGAAAACCCGAAGAAATCGCGGCCTTTAGTAACAAGGTCTTCCTTCGCGAAGTCAGTGTGTTTTGTCCTCTCTGGCATGCTTGCCTCAAAGGTGCTTGTGGAATCACAAAAGCGAAAAGCCAAAGCGAGAAAATGACGAAGTCAACAAATGTGATGGCCTTAACTACTGCGTCCTTGGCTCGCTTTCGAAATTCACAATTATCTGCCTACGCTTACCGCCTGTCTACGATCCTGTTCCACAGCGGAGCGAAATATAATGATATCATTCGGCTAAATCGTCTAGGACTTTGCATGTCTCCACAAAGCGCTGTCAACTTTCAGCGGCAGATGGGTGAGA
>CM042748.1:37323899-37340791 GCA_022496165.2 Catalaphyllia jardinei | reverse complement strand
AGATCCTTGGCGCGAACAAACATTTGATATATAAGGCTTTTGCCGTAACCTGTAGGCAACACCGCTAATACATCTTTTCCATCTTGAAGGGATTTTACTGTAACTTCTTGCTCCGGTTTTAACTTGAATTCACTATGAGCGACGCGACGACGTTCAAGTCAGCCAAAGCTCTCGCTAGGATATCTACTTCGGCCGCCATTTTGGTTGTTTTCGTAATACTTCACAAATCCGTCCCATTGCAAATGAACCAATCGGGGTCTTTATAGCAGGCGTTTCCTTTCCCCCTCCCTCCCCCCACCCCACTCTATATTTTTTGGCCTCTCCGCTCTCTTTTCCTCCCTCACCCCTCCCCTTTATACGCCAGCTACGCAGGCTAAATGACTGAAAGGCCGGATGTGTGAAATGTAAAACGTCACAAAGCATACATAAGTGAATGAAACTAACAACAAGCAAGGTCTACAGATCTACGCTCTTCAGGGATCTTCTGGTAATCTTTATCCCTTCCTTATGCTAACTGAAAACAGACGAAAGATGACATCCTGCTGTTGTGGCCTGGGAAGGTTACTACGATCGTTGATTCGATCTCGTAGCAAAAACACAAAGCAGCCTTGCTTGTTGACCGCCAAGAAAGTTTCAGGTGAGACTAAGAGTGATAATTGCGAGATTGATCAAACGTTTTTTCCGATTCTAGTGGGCTCGACCATATAAAGAATTTCCTCTTGTCTAGCGACGCTAAATGCTGACGAATAAGCGTTACTGTAAAGATTCATATACATGTAAGTCATTGGTAGATAAAGAATATCCACAAACGTATTCTACTTAGACTTGTTGCAGAAGAAGAGAGTGCTGCATTTTGAATGTAGTGATTTTCTTGGAGTGTAAATTAGCATTAAGAAAGTTAAGTCCAGCCGATTGAGCGGCGTAAAATACATTAATAGAGAGCTTAACGCGACGGCGACGCCGAGGACAACGATGAAAAAGTGAATTTATATTTTACCTACGAATCCCGCGATACTCTAAAGACATTTAGTTTTTTTATCACTATCAAAACTATCTTGAAACTGGATCTGGGACAAAGCAACAAGTTAAAAATAAAAATGTTAAAAACTAGTCTTTGTGGTTCAAGTTTTCTACACAACACAGAATTTTGTCATTTCGCACGGTGTTGCTGTTTTGCAGGAGAAAGCAAAGGAATGTATTAAGAAATGCACGTGTACAGCCATTGCTGTGCTAATTTTAAAAACCTTGTGTGTCGGGAAAATATGGCGGGAAAATAAGACACTTTTGACGGACAGGTGTCAAGTAAGTTAGGACCACCTCTTTTCCGGTATATTCAATCATATCTAAAAATAGATTGCGTCACGAAACGATTCCGACAGCAAAATCGGGGAATAATTGGGACTGGTATTATGAAAAATAAATCCGGTGTGTTAGTGAAAATAAGGAATTATATGTTGTTTGAAAGGATTATCCCTCTGGCCCAGCAAATAATAAAGTGACGACATTGTAGGAACGCGTCTGGAAGACGGCAGACTTCTTGTTCATTATAAAACGGTTTACATTTGTGAAACTTTTCGATCCACACAGTACCAGTTCAGTGCACTGATCTTGATGAGCCACCAATGCTGGTTAGGAGGTTAGGAGATGGAGCTCACATACACAAGACAACTGCTGGGCTGCAGCTGAAACGGATCTACATGGTGTATGAATGAAGAACAACACAGCAACATTAAAAGTGACGGATAATAAATACATTTCTGGCGAACAGACGACTTGTCACTGGTCGTCTCTTCGCCAGAAATTTATGAATCATTTGCATGAATTGTTCTAGTATTTGTGGGATATAAATTGTCGATGAAGTATTTAGGAAAACATTTACTCACGCCATGTAAAACTTGTTCAGTTTAAATCAAGACTTTGTCTCCGTCGGCACTGTAACTTTAATTTTAACAGCAAAAAAGTTATCATATCGTGGCTGGAGCAGCGAACATGGAACACTGCGGAACAGCCTGGATCACTCTGGAACACACACACAAAAAAACACGAAAACATTTTTAGTAAATGCCGTGAAAGGCGGTTGTAATAACTCAGTAATCTTTTTACTCAATAAAAATTAACAAACCAAAGTTCTCTGTATAAATGTTCGTTAAAGAAACTCTCCTGTTTGATTTCGGTTTAATTGTCCCGGTCCAGTTTGCTCTTCAATATCAAAAGCGATATGCCAGAGAAGTAAGTTATGTCAACCGGACAAATTTCTTATACCAAACAAACATTAACTGCTATGGTAAAAGAGCCGACGAACATCACTTTATTTTACTGGCAAATTTCGACAATTTTCGACTGAAAGGCGAGTATAACGCTATCCCAACGCAGAAATCACTCTTCACTGAGACAGAGTAGATAGCGCTGTTTGTTTTGTTAACAACAGGGACCAGATTACCACTAATTGCAGTCTAATAGCATCCTTGTTTTCAAAACTCTGATATTTATTTTGGTTGGTTGCAACATAAAGGAACCTTGCTTACATTTCTCGAAGTTACTCAACTTTAACTTGCAAACATTCGAATCTGTTCGTGTTTCTTGCAAGCCCTTTTGAAAAAAAGAAAAAGAAAATTGGCCAGAAGTTAACGAGTGGTTCCTAGTACTCAAGAGTGTTTTTCTGTTTTCTTTTTCAGATTTTTAAAGAATTATTAAGATCAAGAATATTCAGGATATTTTGAGATCTGTGTGAATTTTTCGTTAATTTCGAGTTGCCCTTATTCATGAGATATCATTTCACGTTATATTTAGGGTGAAGTTTATAAAATAAGGCTAGAGAAGTGCAAATTTAACATATTCAACAATGTAATCCACTTATTGTTTGACGTCTTTTGATATGCTCTAAGTAGAAGTCGATGAAGCGTGACTCGGACGGCTACCCATTGAAAGGGGAGTCCCCTTCTTTATAGCAAACAATATCAGTCATTCACTAAACATGTAGCAGGTGATTAGCATTCTCACAAATTGTAAACAAAAAATAAAAAGGAAAGAAAGAAGACGCCCATTGCTCTTGCTATTCATAAAGGAAGTATAAGCGCTAATACATCTATACTATATTTTTAAGCCAAGCGTGGAACAGTCGATTAGAATGAAACCCCAAAGTACTTCTGCAGCGGCTGTTTGCGCCGATCCTGATGGTCTCTCGCGTTAAGCTACAGCTATGCAAAATACCTTAGAATTTATTTGCTCTTCCGTAAAGGCTGGTTTCCATATTTATTATTACCGCTACGATCGCTACCAAAGCGTTCAGCGATCGTTGAGATTAACTCTCCAGTGATCGTGGCAACAGCGACTTCATAAGTTGTCTCAACGATCGTAGCGATCTTACGGAAATCGGAGGTCGTAAGTTTCGCTCAACTCTCTCTTGATCTATAGCGACCCTGGATTCTATTTTTCTACTACAATTCCTGGGAGAAATATTTTAAGAAAACTAGTGAGACTAAAAGATCTTTCCTCATTGATTGACCAGTACGAGCATGGTGTAAACTATCAATTCAGTAGTCCTGCCGCAGACTCTTTAATCTTCCATGTTTGAATATGTATAGAGTAGGTCATGCTAATAAAACGAAATTTCTGATGACTTTTGTAAAACAGGAATAAACTAGATTGGCCTAACGTGACCATAAAAGGGAAAGGACACTCACTAAATATTACAAAACACTGGCGGTGAGATACAAGCACTGCATCTTGCCATTTCCGCTAATGAAGTTGAAAATGATTACTAAGCATTTTTTCACCTGTTTCAGCTGGCGAGAAACGTGCCTACTCTCGAAACTTGCGCATAGTTATGTAATTAGGTGAGGTAGATGGCAAGACGAGGAAGCGTGAGGAGGTGGGTGGTCGGAGGAAGAAGATTACATATGAGATTAATAAAAGGCTGTGTGAATGGAGTCATTTACACGTTTAAAGCAGCAATACGACTGGGAAACTAAATTTCAAATAGCAATGGAGACTAAGTCATTTTGACGAGACAGATGAACTTTTAGGACCTTATCATCTCCACCCCTTACAGGAATGGACCAGCAATGACTTTTCATAGTGACCGTGTCGACCGTTTGCGTCGGAGCGATGTTTACGATTAGCCACGAGGGAGAACAATGAATCAAATGAAGCGGCGGAAAACAGCAACATTTTTTGTCATCCCTTGGTAACTCATCCCCTATCCTCTTCTAACAACAGAAGAAAGATGTCATCTTGCTGCTGTGGACTTGGAAGGTATCTGCGATAATTCATTCGATCACGTCCTTCCAAACACAGGAATCAGTCTTGCCCAGTGTCAGCCACCGGGAAAGTCTCAGGTATTGTAGCTTTGTCTGAAGACCGGTTGTAGCATTCGATAGTTCTTATTTTTATGTAACAACGAGAAGAATATTTTCGGCTTGTGTAGAAACACTGCTAACACAGAGTGCGCGTCACTGTATGAAGACTAACATCAATTTTATGGCTAAGGAAAATATCGGACAGGTTTATTTCAAGTAAGTTCCCGGTCATCCCCAACGCCACTGCACTGAAGACCAATTGAATACTGCATTCAGTTGTTGACAAAATGCCAAAAAAATAGAGTGGACACACCGAATGGTAAATCACAAAGTTATATTAGACTTGTCTTAATGTTATTGTTTTTCGCTCTTTTTTTCCTTTTTATTCTTTTCTACTAATGAAGGCCTTATCAAATTTTGTTTTAAATGTTTATGTTTATTCGGAGTGCCAAAGAAAAATTACGTTTGTTTAAGCGTATTTGGCAAAATAATCTTTATAGCCATTAGCCAGTCTGAAATGCGAAAAATTAAACTTATTCCTTCGCGTGGAGGTCTTCAGTTTGGACCTTTTAATGTTAACGTTCATTTTTTGTCTTATTCTGTGTAAGGTTGTTTAATTTTTTTCCGACGTTGCTTTATATACACACACGTTTTTCACAAAACAATCAAACACATCTAGAATGTAAATTTTATCCGATGTCCTCAGTTTAAATTTGCATTTTGGAGTTTGATTTGAAATCAAACTTCAGCAGTCTTATCTGTCAGAAACCGTGAAAACTTTCGAACCGTAAGAGTGGTTTGTTGGTCGTCTGGGATCTGTGGCAACACCCTTAACTTTAATTCTACATGGCTAATATTTGTGATATCAAAGGTCTATCAATAAATGTCAGGTGACTAAACAAATCGCTAAAACGTAGCGCCGTGTTTAGGTGGCTGCATCATTAAAACAGCTCCTTTATTTTCTTGCAAGAGACTTACAGTTTAAAAGAAACAAAAACCAAAAAAAACAAATTACCGACAAAAACGATAGATACTACATAATTATAGAAGAGATGTGTGGCGATACAGGACTTGTACTTGTAAACTTTTACGCAGCAAATGATGTTTATCAACAAGTCTTGTTTTTTTAAAGACCTACAACATCAACTTAAGGACTATGCAGCAGAAACAATAATCATAGGTGGCGTCTTAAACTGCACGTTGATTGACATAGATGAGAAGGGTGGCAATCCTTTCTCCCGGAAAATACCAGTAATTCAAGAAATTAATAAATTATGTAATGTGTTTGAGCTAATTGACACCTGGAGGCAGCGAAACCCAAACGAAGAGAAGTTTACGTGGAGAAATAAGTATTTTAAAATACAATGTCGTCTTGATTATATTTCCTAATTTCCAGACAGCTCATTATGAACCTGACTATCAAATGCACAATCGTTTTCACTCCTAAAACTGACCACTCTGCAATTTTTTTTTTCCACCTCCAAAGTGCAGAACTCGAACAAAAAAGGGTTCCGTCACTCCGTGACGATGAAACTTACGTATCATTTTTGCGTGCAGAAATTGAAAATTTCAAGCGAAAGTACATTGATGTCGAAGATTTAGGTTGTGTTCCTTTGGGAGGATCCGGATCAGGATTTGTGATCCAAGATCACTCGGATCACGGTGTACCAAAGGAACGGGACTTTGGTTCGTACGATCAGTTACCATGACAATAAGTGCGAAGTATTACCGACCGCGTGTCAGCGGAATGCAAAAGCCCGCAAAAGCGCTAAATTTGAAAACAAAACAAGATGGCCGCCGCGTGTGGTGCAGCTGTACTCTCATTGATGGAGGAACTTGCTGATAATTCGGTACTACAAGAAGCGAGCAGTTGTGAAGATGATGAATTTCTATTTTTCTTGTTGATAGACAACAATTTTGTGGTAAAACCGAAGCTTTTTGTACAAGCCATTCAAAAATTTGTATTTTCCTGGCACTTTGCCGATTTTATGATTGATTTCACTCAATAATAGGCAGAAACAGGTTCAAATAATTACGATTACTTACCACAACACAAAATGCTGTAATACGCGGGAAAGTTCACGGAAGTGCATCTCATATTTGAAGTACTTACGTGATTCAAGGCCAAAACCGCTGGGCATATTGATTAATTTCGGATCCATTACCCAAAGAAACGCGCCGGATCATTGATCCGATGATCCGTGTTCAGATCACTCAGATCAGTGATCCAATGAATCCTTGTCCAGAGTGGATTCGACAGATCACTGATCTGAAAAAGGATTTGCTTGAAAGGAACGCCACAGATCAGAAATCCGGATCCGGATCCTCCCAAAGGAACGCACCCTTAGATCTGAGATGGGAACTGATTAATATGGATATTAGAGGTTTTTTTTACCGTGAAATATTTCAAAAACAAATCTAAAGAAAGAAACTCCAGAGCCGCATAAACGAACTGTTTCAGTGATAGAGATGAAGCAGAACCAAACAACAAGCATATTATTTGTGAAATTCAAATCATCAGATTGCGCTTGAAGAAGATTATGCAATACAAGACAGAAGGTGCAATTCTAAGAAGTAAGGCGAGGTTGTACGTGGTTGGTGAACACAACACCCGTTACTTCTATCGCTGGTTTTCACATGACGTCACTAAATTTCAAATTTCCGATCTATCGATCCTCCTGAGATTTTACTTTCATGATGTATAAGAGCAGCTAAAAACTAAAATTCATACAAATTTTCACTCTGAATGGGTTCTTGGTTTAGTAATAGACTACGCTTGAATTTCTAAACTTTTGCGTGACGCGGCATTTACATGACGGGTGAGAGAGCTGTGATGCTGGTTTAAAAGGTGACTTATTTCGGGGAATTCGGCCATCTGAACAGTTTTTGCATTAGAATGAAGTGTTAGTGTTACGTTTTTGAGTTCTTCGAAAACTCAGTGACAGATGTTTCTGCTGGTTTCCGGCCGCCATGTTGGTGCCCATCTAGATGGGCACCATGTCTCCATATAAATCTCTATAAATTTGGGGAAACCGTTTCTCCGCATATCTTCCATAAGAAAAATTGCTGTGATCTGAATCTTGGCGAGAGTCTGTGCATATCTACCTTCTTTCTATTTCCAGATTCTGGACTTAATCTATTGAACGGTTTTGATTTTGTATTTTGATCTATTTTGAATGGCGTGACACTGAAAACCAGCAATAACCTTGAGAATAGAAATTATTAAAAAAAAAAGTAGATTGCAAAATTACAACGAAATTTTATAAAGCCCTTTACACTTCGGCTACGCACCCTAAAAACTCAAATGACGCAGTTTCCGCTTTCTTTGAAAACATTACCCCCTTGAGAAAACGGACCAGCAAATATGTGAAGAAAACGTCTTCGCTGAAGAATTCCTAAATGCCTTAACTGATTTCCAAAACGGAAAATCACCGGAAACAGATGGATTACCGGCAGAATTTTATAAATTTATTGCGAAAGAATTCAGTGCATCTTGACATGATAAAATATGGCGTTCAATGTCCGCCAAAATTCAACTTCTGAATTTTGCTTGTATTTTTGGCATTCGATGTTGTAGGTTTTTCAATTTGTGCCTACATCTGCAATTGAACATTCGAGTTTCCAATTTCTCTACTCTAATTGTCGATTTGACATTGTTTGTTTCACGTTTCAACTTTGTAGTTTGAAGTATTTAACATTCAAGTTTACGTAAAATAATTTACCAGCTTAATTATAGTGAAAGTTCTGAAAGTTGCGCTGGTAATCTAAATCATTGTGATTCAATAATTGAGGGACATAAGTGCAGTTATTGATATGTCTCAAGACAGGGCTTTTGAATCACTCTCGACACAAAATCATTTTTATTTATTCTGACAATAAAATGTATCTATCATATTGATATTGGGAGTTAAAATATGTCTACAGTATTTCCATACTATACACTCTCGGTGACAATTATGAACTCAGGAGGTGTGCACAAACGTTTCAAAAACGTTCAGGCTTCAGGAATAATTGTGAGAGCTTTGTTTCGTATGGTCCAAAATTATAAGGACCACACTCATCAAGCAACTTAAATGATTGGCCGGTAACACTGGAAAGAGACCGCTGTGCACTGCAAATGATCAACACTCGTAGCTACAGCTTAGATCGTCTCGTTAATTCTATTTTAACTTCTTGGAAGTTAGTACCTGAAATCCTCCTTCGCTACGCCTAGAAAGTGAGGAAAAAGAAGAAACAAAGAAGAAGAAACAAAGAAGAAGAAACAAAGAAGAAGACTTTATCTTGTCATTTTTATAGCTTTTTGAATTTACACACAGTCGACGAGTCAGCATTTGCAAAGATCTAAGGAGGATATTTACTCAGTCAAATTCGTTAAGTATAGCGATAGACTCCGACGTCATTGTAACTTTTAATAGAATAAAGCAATACATGTATGTAAGGCCGGATTGTTAAGCAGAACAGCTTTGGGCGTCAACAGAAGACAAGGTGCAATTGAACAGCCTGGAACATCCTGGAACACTGAGTAAAACTAAACTTTATCTAATGATACAAATGATGTAACAGAGAATTAACTCTGAAGTGTAAATTTTAGTGCTCATTTAACCCATTAATAACCCACTGGGCGTTAGCCCTAGTAAAGGGAATCAGGGAACCACACGAGGTAAAGAGAAAATCTTTTGACCTCGGTGGGAATCGAACCCACGACCTCCGGAACAGATCTACCGTTACTCTGCCGACTGAGCTACGAGGTCGGACAGAGAAAGTCGGGGTCGATTTAGATGCTGAATCGCGGCGAAGAGAAAGTAAGGGTACATATGAATGTTGTGCCGCGTAGCACTAAAATTTACACTTCAGAGTTAATTCTCTGTTACATCATTTGTGTTCATAGTGCTACGCGGAACAACATTCATATGTACCCTTACTTTATCTAATGATAGTTAATTAATCAGTTTGTTGACCTAAAAACTCCTGTATACGTCTTTAGTAAAGCATCCTGTTCAATTGTGATTTAGTTCTTCTCTGGTTTAATTTCATTGCGGTTAGTTTCACTGGAGTTTGCTCTTCTATATGTCAACTTAATTTAGCTGAATTTTTTCCCCTGTACACACTAGCTTTTATTTTCGTAAACCAAAACTTAGTGGCTCTCAAGAGTTACTTCAGAGCCACATGAAAAGTCACCCATTGACTTAGAAAACACTTAAAAGTGAACTTTATTGGCTGGGTCAACTATCTTTTTGAAAACTTAACCGACTGCATGTATAATTAACCACCGTTAAAGTGTTTAGATCAGTTCAATTAAACCATTTCGCGCCCAGAGTTGTCCCCGGAAAACACTTGGTGGGGTACATAGACAAAGAACTAATTGCGACGTCATCATTTTCTACGTCAGCAGATTGTTGTGATAAGCAACTAACTCAGGAGAGACAGAGCGTTTCATAGGTGTATCCTTTTTGAAAATAAATCAAATGCTGACAGAGCTACTGGAAAAACAGATGATCAATTATTGCTGCGAAACGTCTGGTAAAATTGGTCATTATCCCTATTAAACAGTTGATACAAAGGGAGTAAGGAGTAGAAGACAGAGACAAAAGAAAGAGAAAGAAAAATAGAGAGAAAAAGGTAAAGGAGGTGGACAAAAATTGCACTGCATCAGCCAAAAGATATCCATTCTCGTCCCCAGAGCCCACGATCCTTCTGACCTGTGGCAGGGATCGAGAGCTCTGGTTTGGCCCAACACCGGAAGTCCGCGATTCACGGACTTTCCCGTCAAATATAGCAAATTTGATTGGTTGAGAAATTAATGCGAACCGAATACTCTGAGCATACTCAGAAAATCGGGTCAAACCAGAGCTCTCGATCCCTGCCACAGGTCAGAAGGATCGTGGGATCTGGGGACGGGAATGAAAAATGTCCAAATTTTAGCTTATATGCGCATGCGCTCAAGTAAAACATTAATCTTAATCTAGTCGAAATCTAGATGAAATGTAAAATAAAGGCTTAAAGTTTCATTCAGAATTTTATAAAAGATCCTTAGGGAAGTGCCAGTGGGGCCGAGGAAACAAATAATTCAAACTGAACATAACATTGTTAAGAATCCCAACTGGTCGAAGGCAAACCAGTTGGCTATTTACAAGTGTGGCCGAGGATTTGAACTCGAAGTAGAGCTAGAGCGGGACTCGAACCTTAACCCGGGACCCGGGACCGCCGGATTGCGAGTCCGACACGCTGACCACTCGCCCACGCTGAGTGGTAAACGGCAAAACTAGCTAAAAGGCAGCAAAAATATCACTAGCCGTATGTTTGATGCTATAACATTTCTGAAAGAAATTATGCGTGCGAGTGTCAGACGTTTATGCCTGCAGGCTGGCTCCAAAATTACTTTAAATGCAACACGCTATAATCTAACAATATTCACAAGAATATTTTCAGCCTGAAATCCGCAGAAAAAATAAGAATATTTAGCCTCCGCCTGAAAACCAATATTCTCACAAGTCTGAAAACAAGAGTGTATGCTATAATTAGGAGCATTGAATGCATGTGACGCGGCCGTCTCAGCCACTCGCCCGCTGATAGGGGAATCCCCCTGCACCTGATATTCAGTCATTTAAGACACGGCAGGTGATACACTCTTGTAACAACATTCGCAACAAGCATTCTATAATACTTAAGGCGGATAACACAAGCCAAGACCTTGATAATTCTTGCTATCATGCGAACACCGAATCTAATAAGGTTGCCAAAGAATTCGCCTGCTGATTTAATAGGGTTTAAGCCAATCAGATTAAAGACAGTGTCACTAATGCATAATAATTCTCATTAATTGTATTGTTCAATGTATGATTCTCTTTTCAGTTTTTAGTCTTATAGTCTTAGAAAACTATCGAAGGCAGTGTTTGGGTCTCGCACTCCATAATTTAAACTTGGCAAATTGGAAATTTTCTGAAATCCACACAATCACAATACACTGTACCTAGCATGAAATATTTTTTGATGTATGAGAATTTGTCATGCCAGATAAAATACACACTAATTAAAACATAAGGGATACGAAAACACTTGGAGACGGATATTTACATCCTGTAGAGTGGATAACACAGCCCACGTAAATACCATGTAATCACATCCCTGTTGTTCAGTTAGGTCATTGTGATGTTGTATCAAACAGTCCGGGTCACAACCAGAACTGGATATAAAATTTCCTGTAATTTTATTCGCTAACAGGCTAAACCAAAACATTGGCTTGACCGCGAAAGGACTAAGTCCCAGGTAAATAACTCTCTCGCACTTTAAGATCATGCGAGGGACGCAGAATGCTCGAAGCACCACTATGCATGAAAATCAACCCTGGGACGGATTAATCGAGACAATTTATCTGCCCAAGGATTCGATGCACAGATATCAAGATACTGTTGATTCACGAAGCGTTGTGTGCAAGGGGTACGCGTGTCACCAGTGCAGTGGAACGTGTGGATTTTTCGCCAAGCGTAAATATGTACAAGATAAGATACCGAAGCAAATTAAGAGGAAAACATTCAAAAAGCAGCATAAGTATGTAGTGAAAATAATTTGAAAAGCGATCCTTCGAAAGTGGATGAGTATTTGGATGTCTAGGACTGGTCTCTGTTTGTTGTGAGCGAAGATATTAAGGCCTGGATTGGCACATTAAACTTGAACTTTATATCATGACTCAGTATCAACCCCTACGAAACAACTTCGACCCAACAAGAACCGATGATCCTGATCTAGGCTCTTACGGGAGAGTTTAGACCTGTCGAAAGAAACCTCTTGGACACAAACACAGCTAACTGGTGCGTACGTAAAAGTCGCACTCGCCAGGTCGATGCATGCAACGCGCAGGAGTTTTTGCCATTTGTTCATTGCAAAGTTTTTATGCCGATGTTGAACTGATGGTTAACAGTTCGGTATAATAATACCGTTTCGTCATGAACATATGAAAAGTTAAGCGCGTTGGCACCTTGTGTTTGCCTGATAATATAGTATGCTACAATTCCATATAAAATATCGAAAAATTTGGATGGTATCCTTAAATAATTCTATATTGCTTTCACAAATTAGCATTCCCTGTATTTTAAACAATAATTGGATGAGGTTTTTGTGATATCGGGAATAATCAAGGTCGAGGCAAGTGTAATCAGCCTCTGCCGAGACCTTTTCTTTTTTTTATTATTTTACAATTAAACTACATTCAATACAATACTTACAAAGAATTTCCCTATAGCACGCTATACACTACAATGTTTACCCTACGCTAACCTGCAATACCTTATCTTTTTTTTTCCAACAACAATACGCTACATACAACACTTACGGGTAACTACAATACTTATACTGTTGCTATTTATTACAACTGATTTCTACAGGATATATTCTATTTAATTTACCTAACTGCTGAGATGGAAATTTTTGTTTGTTTGTTTGTTTGTTGTGATTGCGAGATGTAGAGGACAAATTGAAACTAAACGAAACCTTCCATTTTCAACATAAAATTTAGTTTCCGGACAAAAGCATCCCAATTACAGGCACGTTGGTTGATTTTCTGAAAATGAAAGTAGAATTTGGCATAGAGGAGGCAGAAATTTAGTTGTTTAATTTTATTATCGTTATCAGTAGCTGCTCCTAAGGGTATTTCTTTTGAGTCAAATGTGATGGAAGAGTTTTCCTTTTCATTAAACCAGCATAGCACTTTCCGGAAAAAGTCGACTGCAATTTGACAATCTAAGAAAGAGTGTAGTAAAGAGTCGTCATCCCCGCAGTAATGACAGCTCTTGTTGTCTTCAATTCCGTATAAATGTAATTCTTTCTTTGTGGTGACAATTCGATGAGCAAGTTTATAGAAAAATTCCTTTAATTTATTTTGCTTACTAATAGACTTTATCCGCTTAAAAATTGTGCTCCAAGAGAAAGTGAACTGTGGAAGGTCGCGTTGCCACTTGTTTGGGCCAGTTGCGCAAGGTTTCTTCCTGTTCAAACAAAGCCAATAGCAATCTTTACATGTTAATTTGGATAGGTCGATCAACAGCGACGGTGACAGCTGAAAAGTAGAATTCCCTGGAGTAAAAATTGAATTGGTGCCAAGAGAGTCTCTTGCCTTTTCCAGCAGTCGTTTAGGAATAACCGACAGAATTTGAAAATAGGTGAGAAAATTTGACTTAACTGAAAATTTCCGACAAAAAAATGCAAAATTCAAGTACATTCCATTAGAATCGAGAATGTCACAAATTGAGTAGACTCCTTGGTCAAACCAATCCTGATAAAACACAGTTTTACGACCTATTTGTATTTCTTTGTTGTTAAAAATGATTAATTCCTGATCTCCATTCGTGTCATAGATATTCTTCAGTTCCAAAAAGAAACTCAGAATTTGCTTGCAGAAGGATGGCATTTCAATCGGCTTTAGAAATTTTTCATCAAAGTTACAGGGAAGCAAGAAGTATAAGCCCCCATATTTCGTAAAGAAGGAACACGGAATGATTTTCCAATTTTCCAATTCCCAGCTGTCACTTTTTAGGAATCTTTGAATCCATGCTAAACGTAAAGCCTTAAACAGAGTATCAACGTGTGTTACACGCAGACCACCTCTTTCATAACCTTGATATAGAACTTCCCTTTTAATCTTGTCCTGCTTTTCCTTCCAAATAAATTTAAAAATTGAAGATTGAATTTTTACAATGTAATCCTTGTGAATGTCTAGCACGGCAGCAGAGTGAATGATCTGTGAAACCCCCAGAGACTTAACGATTAAACACCGCCCGAAGACCGAAAGTTGGCGCGATCTCCAGGTACCCAGCTTTGCATTAAGAGTTTCAATTTTTTTGCTGACAGTTTTTTCTCTCGCTCGTTTCCGGCCTTATCGTAAGAGATGTTAATCCCCAAGACTTTAAGCGGTTCTTTCGTCCATATGAAGTTGAGAGGTATTTCGGTACGTTGTTTCCATGGACCTAGCCAAAGAGCTTTGGTTTTAGATTCGTTGAGTTTTAAGCCAGATAAAATCCCGAACTCGTTTAGTATGAGCAAGGCGTTTTGGACCGATATTAGGTCGCTGCAGATGTGAAAGGTGTCGTCCGCGAATTGGCTAATTTTAAGTTCCTTATGAAAGATAAAAACGCCACAAATCGAATTAAGTATCTCCACAGATAAAATAAACAGATAGGGTGATAGTGGACAACCTTGCCTTACTCCTCACGACAACTTGAGCGCCATTATTAATAACAGAACTCTCTGCATTACAGTATAAAGTTTCTATCCAACGCTTAATAGAAACACCAAAGTTTGACAGGACTTGTTGAATCATTGGCCAATCGATTGTGTCAAAGGCTTTGCAAAAGTCGAGCAGGAGGAGAATGTCTGGTATATTTTCCAGTTGGGTCTGTTCTAAGAGGTCACATAGTAGACGTATATTCTGACCAATAAATCTGTCTTTCATAATGCCAGTTTGATCAGTATGTATTAGCTGTGGAAGCACCTTTTTAATTCGTGTAGCTATTGCTTTATATGCAATCTTGTAGTCCACATTTAACAAGGTTATTGGCCGCCAGTTTGTGAGCTTCAGAGTATCGGAATCTGCCTTTGGAATAAGAGTTACAACCCCCTTCTCTGTGAAATTGACAGCTTCCCTCTCGAATATGCTGTGTTTAGACTTTCAACTAGGTCGCTTGCTAGAAGCTCAAAGAACTTTATATAGAACTTTACTGTAAAGCCGTCTTCACCTGGTGATTTGCCGAAATTGAAGGTTTTTAAAATCCGACGGCATTCTAAGATGGTTAATTCCCCTTTCAATTTTTTTTTGTCATCCTCACTCAGCATAGGAAGTTTTACGGAGTGGACGATGTCTGCGAAGAGTTCATGTGAACCACCATATTCTGACTGGTATAAATTCTGATAAAAATTCTCGATTTCTTGTAATAACTGCTTGTGGCCTGTTATTTTAACCCCGTCGCTAGTTTCCAGCTCCGTAATAGTCCTCTGATTAAAATTTTTTGCCTCCACATTGAAAAAGTACCTTGTTGGTTTTTCTCCCTGTTCGGTCCATCGAAGTTTAGAGCGAAACATTGCGCCTTCACCTTTCTTTTCGTAGAGATATTGTAATTCTTTTTTTAGCTGCTCCTGCAGAATTAATTTAGTTTCTAAGTTACTATCGTCCTCGTTACTGTTGTTGATAAACGCTTCCGTTTCGGCAAACCGTTGTTCTAAATTTTCTAGGTATTGTCTAGACTTTCGGGCCTTGCGTTTTGCGTACTGAATTATTAAGCCCCTCAGTTCCATCTTGATCATTTCCCATTTTAGCTGTTTATCATCCAGTTCACAAAATTTTTTACTTATGGCCGAATAATTTGTCTCGATCAAGCAGACGAATTCATCATCAAGTAACAGAGAGTGAAGTTGAATTCCACAGACCAGGCCCTCGTTTGTTGGATGTCAAATCAACATTCAACCTTACCGATCTGTGATCTGGGGCAATTGAAACTCCAATACTAACATGAGAAACTAGATGAGACATTGAGTTTGCAATTAAGTAGTAGTCAATTCTCGATTTCATTCTTAGTGGTTATGATTCATAAGTAAATAGTTTTGCATTAAGCTTTTTCTCCCCAGTCTATCAATGAATCTAATTCTTCACACATTGCAACACACTTGCCGAGACCTTGATTATTCCCGATATCACAAAAACCGAATTCAATTATTGTTTTATTATACATTGTTTTATGGAAAATATGTGTGAAATGCAAGTAGATTTTATTTGTGCTTCTAAAAATACAAGGACAAACGCACCAAGCGGCCGCATCTTTCGAAACCATTCAAGTGCTCGGCTCGCGCTCTTTAGCCAAAAGTGTATTACGCATGCGCACTGCGCGAGGTATAATCTGCACATATAATTGGATAGCAGATTATACCCTAATCATGCTTGTCCACAAAATCATGTGAATTCTCAAAATAAGTAAGGGGGTCTTGGCCAATCAGAACGCTGATAGTGAGTACAATGTATAATAAATTCAATAATTGTCTCTGTCCAATTGAAATTAATTTGAAGTAAACCTTCATTTGAGATGTTATTTTTTTCTGTCATCTTTGACAGGCCCATTCCTATTCCTTCTATATTCTAAATACACAAACAATTGCAAAATGGAAGAATCGTGTAATTTGGGAGATATGTATTCTTACTGGGCAAATTATGGTGTTGTGTGGTAGTAGGAGTGGTGAATGGTCCTCTGGAAATCATGGGTCTTGGAATATTTATCTGTCTCAAAAATCAGGTACCACTAAAGGATTGTTTCTGGAACATTGATTATTTGTATGTTGCTTATTATTTGTGTGTTACTTATCTACTGATGTGAGATTTTTTCTGACTCGTCTCGGCCAGTCTTTGATGTCACCAGTCACTCCTTCTATGATGGGTGATGGAGATGCATGTCTGTAAAGTTGTATGATATTATGCGGTAATAACCAGAATGCATAGTACTGTCTTCAAAGGAACCTCAAATAAACATTGGAACACTGAAAGAACTACCAGAATTATTAAAAGAAAAATGGTTTGATCAAAATGATATTGTAAGTAATTGATGAAGCCAGTCCATA
>CM042748.1:37301399-37318899 GCA_022496165.2 Catalaphyllia jardinei | reverse complement strand
AATAAAACCGGCCGGAAAGCGCGCAAAATCGAGGTGCGTAGTTTTAACTTAACCACAACAACTGACCGTTTAAAATCTCAAAACAAAACCACTCTTTAAAAAGTAATTTAACTACTGTACCACTCTTAGAAAATAATTTAACTGTTGTAACACTCTTAGAAAATAATGTAACTGTTGTAACACTCTTAGAAAATAATTTAACTGTTGTAACACTTTCAGAAAATAATTTCACTTTTGCATCGTTTGAGCAATACACTATTTGCGTCGCTAAAAGAAATTTCCATGTAGACCTTCCATGTATGCAGTGGCCTTAAGTTTCTCACAGGGGTAGTGGTTTTGTATTTATTGCCGTGAGGCGACCATAAAATAGCCTTAATGATATTTCTTAAATGTCCCAAAAATCTTAAGTTAATATATGAGTGTTTGGAGAACAAATAGGCTGGCAGACCTGCTTCTCTATAGAGAAATAGAGTAAATAAAAAAGACATATATTATGTTACGCATGAAGACGATTCCTTTCCCAGAACATTTTTAGAAACAACTCAAAATGCGGACTTCTTAAGAAAGCAATAAATGCTAGGGTGCAAGCAGGTGAAAAAGAAGCAAACGTTAAGTATCCAACGTGGTAAAGTAAAAAGAATTAAAACCTCAGCACCTTTGTCAACAATTCTTGTTTTGACTGATTATTAATTATCTGATTTTAAAAAAGACAACAGACGGACGGCTCCCGCCTGGGCTAGCTGGGTGACTACTATGGACGGCGACGAGAAACCTGCTGGTTGTTCAATGAGGATGTACGTTACATGCTTAAGGTACAGAGGCTTAAACTCCAGCAGAGAATTGTCTTTTTTCTTAGTATATCGTCTTTGTTTCTGTTTTTTTTTTTCACTTGTTTGCTAATGCTAATTACCGCTTTTAGTGCTGACTTAAACTTCGCACTTTGTATATCTCTCATTTGAGTCTGAAGATGGTCTAGAATAATGCCGAAATATAACTCCGCTAGTTTTCCTTGCACCTGTTATCTAAAAATAAGTCCCAATGCCTTACTCGGCTTAACCTCTATCTTTTATGTAATGAAATTCTAAGCGGGTAATGGGTTTTGATCTATTTTGAGGCGCCACGCACCTCTCGTAAGGTCTAACAGGATTGGCCGAGAAAACAATAGAATAAACAACAGAAACAATGGCCCTAGTCCTGAAAACAATAGAGGTGGATGATTCCGGGAGCAAATAAAATTAGAGGTTCCGAAGAGGTGCATGACTACTGTCTATTTTCACTGAGCTTTATCTTTTGTCATTTATGTGCCAACCAGAGAGGTTTATTGGCTGTTAAAACAATGCATGCTATTGTTCAGTGGCTGGCAAATTTGAATATCAAAATAATTGTGACGTCAATGTTTGTAAACAAGAAACATCGCTATTGAGCCCGGCCAACATTCTACCGAGCGACTTCCGTAGCTTGGCAGCCCATGCCAAACCAAAACACGTTTTGCTTCCGGTTAAGATTTCAGTTTCAAAACTATATCAGTCTGATAGCTGTTAAAGTTCTTGCCGATAGTTCCTCGACAGAAACACTCTTTTATAAAAATATTAATTAAAAATAGTTCTCACATTTGTTGCAAATTTGATAAACACCTGGCCCACGTTCGTGGGCAGGAACGCGTGACAAGCCCAAGAACGTCTGCGTTAGGAGGCTATTTCAACATTCCATTGAGCAAAAATAAATCTAAGCACGCTTTCAAAATCTTTTAAAACGCAAATAACCAACTTCATTGAAGTAAAAAATTCAATAGAATCTTCTAAAATGGCAAGATTATTTCGTTTTCTTATTCTGATGTTGGTCTTCTTCTCTGAATTATAAACACGGTAGTGACGAAATAAAAGAAAACTGTTGTTGTGGAGATTTAAAAGTTCGCACAGAAAATTTGTTTTGTTGATTTGCAGGCAAGTTAACTAGAAAATTAGATAACGAATGTTTTTAAGCCAGAGGAGGCACGGTACGTCGGCAGCTCAATCTTATTCTGCAGTAATACGTATTAGTTAGAGCGAAGCGGTGTTGACGTGTCGTGATGGATTTCGTACGTTCCAAGGCAAGATCTGCGTGGGTCACAGTTATGAGATGTTTTGGGCGAGAACAAGCACAGAATCGAGGTAAGCTTGAATCATATACTTTATTGTTTAAGACTGCCAGCAATTCAGTTGCACTGAACGTATAGAGGAGTTCAATCGCTTGACAAATTTGAGTTTTGTTCAGAATAAGCAGTCTCACCAGACGAAAATGCATGAATTTACAGAATACAGGATTTTACAGAATATTTCATTTGTATCGCTCACGATAAAAAATAGTCTGAATTTAAAAATTTATTGCATTGCTAATGCTACGGAATAGCGGTTGGTTGCGCAGTTATGTTAACATGAATGAATTGAATATATACTGTTTGATCAAAGTCAATCTAAATGTACGAAATTAATAAAATATGATCGCCAAATCAAACCACCAAGAGCTTCGTGGGGAGGAACGCGTGACAAGCCTAAGAACATCTGCGTAGGAGGCTACTTCTGAGGATGTATGTTGAGGCATACGAAACGTTAAGTAATCAATCAAAGCTTTTTACAACATGCGTTGTTTTGTCATGTTTGTGTCCGCAGTGTGTATATTATTTCTGTTAAAGCTGAAATGGCCGAAGAATAAGAGTTTTTAAGGTCAAGTAGATTGGAGGTCGTTCTTCATGTAATATATCAAACACGAAATACCGTGAATCTGCGGACCCCATTTCCAAACATCGAGGAAAGAGCTGAAAATACAACCCACAGGATTTTTAATAATAGAACTTTTAAATACTGTCCGGCCTGTCATTTAAGGCTCGTATGTGTTATAGGGTTGAACAACTCACAATACACTTACAGCACGCTAATGGACGACAAGCAAGACATGCCTGGCATGAATTCGGCTTAATATACGTGCTATTTGCATTGTCCTTACAAAAGCATATCTAGCCTTTAATATTACAAGTTTAATATAAACAACAGATCCAATCCGGTGCACCTCTGAAGACGAGTTTATTGGAGAGATCGTAACTGGCAGAAACAAGACCTACTTAGGCGGCAAAGTGACTTTCAAACTAAAGATTAACATGGAAGTGGTAGCCGTCTGGGAAGAGAAGTAACTGGGCGAAGATGAACAGAGCTCAACTGATCGACTGCTTTAAACAAAATAAAATAAGTTATTAGTTTAATTATCAAGTTAACGTACTCGGTCAAACTATTAAAGTAAGCTATTAAATTAATTGAAAGGCTGACCAGACGGCTGAAAAGGATAAATTTAATGCCCAATATTTCGGTTAGACAGGACTAACCTTCTTCAGTGGCTACATTGAAGCTAAGTAAATACGGATGAAACGGTTACAAAATTTTTAAATGATACTAAAAGAAATATATGTGACATGATTGGCCGACAAAAATAGAGAAAGAATTGTAACTCAAGTAAATTAAGGCAATACTTCAGCCATTGCTGACCACGTCAAGGCCACTGGACATAACATCAAGTGGGATCATTTTGATATTTTAGCGAAGGGAAAAACAGACAATCATTGTAAAATAAAAGAAACCTTATTTATTCAACAACTTGAGCCAGCTTTCAACGTCAACGTCGGAAGTGAAAAGCTGATGCTTTATTAATCTGTACTAATTTTATATTTTACTGTTAAGTATTTGCTTAATCTATGTTCCAGTCCCCTCACCTTTATTATATATAAATAGCTGTTTTAAATTTCAACGGTTACTTTTGAAAATGTATGTAGAGTACATACGAAACGTCAAGTCATAAAATGTATAAATTCAACATGTTTATCACTGCTGTTTGTGTCTTATTTTTGATCAAATTACGATGGCCCAAGAACAAAAGTATTTACGATACATCCTCACTTCTGAGGATGCATCTTGAGGCATACGAAACGTCGTCATTAATCAAAGTTTGTTTTACAAAATGAGTTGTTTTGTCATTTTTGTAACCGCAGTTTGTATATTATTTCTGTTAAGCGGGCATGCGCAAGGGCCTCCAGTTATTCAACCGAAAAGTTAAGGGGTAGTCTATCTTTTGAGGCTTCAGTTGTAGCAGCATGAAACTTTGCCAGGTTAAAAGGGTGTCAACTTTTGTCAATTTGTTTTTTCGCTAAACATGTGCTTAAAACAAGATTTTATTTCAATTACTTAACTCGTTATGCTGGCACAGATACTCAAGGACTTTATTCCAAACTTTTCATTTACACGTAGCCAGTTCGATATGGTTCAGATATCAATTGATTGTACGTGTGTAACCTAAAAACCGTTCGTTGTCCTTTACCGAGTCACCTACCCGCCGCCTGGTTAGCTCAGTTGGTAGAGCACCAGTCTGCTGTGCGGGAGGTCGAGGCTTCAAGCCCCAGACCGGACCAACACTCAGGGTCTTTAAATAACTGAGGAGAATGTGCTGCCTTTGTAACTATATCTGAAAATGGTTAGACGTTCAAGTCTTCTCGGATAAGGACTATAAACCGTAGGCCCCGTCTCCTGCATCTTCAGTGTTACATGGTTAGCAGGGGTCTACTCGCGAAATAAGGAAATAATATTACTTACGGTTTATCAAAACTCTAGTGATTTATAATAAGAATCTTCACAAAACGCGCGTGAAATTATTTTCTTATTTCACTCGCCACCATATGATTATTTTCTTCTTGCGACTATAAACTCTCGAGTTACAAACTGAAGGAGTTATGGCTTTCTTCGTCCAGACGTCATTTCCTAGTGCAAACAAAACACATCGACACAGAGAGAAGCTCGGACGTTCACTCCAGAGCCTCCTTGGGAATGAGGGAACCGTCGGGACGATGTCTGATAGCTGCGTAGCAAGCGTTTCTTTGCGGTTCGGGAGCAAAGAATTACAGGGCGATGAATCTTTCTTTTTTCGGCTCTCGCCCCATTTTCCGCGCAGGCAAAATACCGAAAATCTCGTTTCTCGGTCTTTCTATGCTCCCAAACCCCACGGAAACGCTTGCTACGCAGGCTAGATGTCTGATAGAGCGTGATTCTGGAAATCCAGTTGTGCCGTGAGGGTAACAGAAACTGATCTTGTCAGTTAAAATTCTACACCATTTGTCTGTTGCTGGGTAACCTCAATAGCACCCTCAAAAAAGGTTTTCTCCTATTTATCCCTGAGAGTCACAGAGTGGATAATCACTTCTATGACCATGGAAACAAATGCCAAGCTGACGCGGTCAGGCCATTAATATTCGAAGCCGTTGGAGACTGGGAACTAGCTTGCCAGAGCAAGACTGTAAAACATCCAGACTGAGGGAGTTTGAGCCGCGATGGTCACGTGGATGACCCCGCACTACTGCAGGTCAGCAGATGTGATCTGTACTGCTTGTTTAGTCCTGTCATCCAAAACTTGAGAACAATTTCATCTTCTGGTCTGGCACCAAGAATTTTTAGAAGTCTGCAAGGAATATTAACAAGCATTAAAGCACATTTAAAACGTCTATCGCAAAAAGACTATCGAAAATAATGAATATGGGAGAAAATAATCTTGAACAAGTCAAGTGACGAAAATACCGTTGACGATTCTGTTTCTATCTACGTTAAAATAACATTCAATGCGGATACGAGAATATTCCCGGCATAACCCATGTATATGACCTAACCGACGTTGTAATAATTAGTGAGAGTTTTAATATAGTTTTCATATATATCGTGATCTGGGAAATCCGAATATACTTACTTTTCTTTATCTTCACTAGTGCTGTTGCCTGACCGAGCAAACTTGAAAATCACTTTAACTTTGCTTGAGAGAAAACGACAAAACAAAAAAGAAAAGTATCAATGCTTAAGCTATAAAGAGGAATGTATATGGACCTTAAACAACGCAAGAAACCCCTTGCTTTTCGAATTAAGAGGAACTTCGTGAGAAGGGGGTCGATAGGAAACAATGAATGGTCCTTGAGATAAAAATGCTGATAAGTACACGAAGGTTCTACGAACAAGACTGTCGCACGTTACACACTGTTTTCCGAAGCGTATGAAAAGTCGTTCTCGTATTCCTTACCGGAAGGATGTCACTTACGAAGCTTGTATACATCTAAGGCCGTTAAATAATGGTTCTGAGCACAAAAAAACATAATACAACAAACAGACAAAATCTTACTCCATCCACTCCTCCTTGAGACAAATCAACAGTTGATCAAACACTGCATCAGAGAGAGTATCGTTCTCCAGGGCTTCTTCTACTTTTTGCAGAATGGTAGGGTCTGAAAAGAATTCAATGGACGTTAATAGGCGCTAGATACTAGGAATCCCCTTGTTGGATGGCAAAAAATGTAACAGCAAGTAGAACAGAAAATATCAACACTAACTAACAGTTATTCTTGGGTGCTGCTTATAGATAAACGTTGAGGGAAACCTAGTTAAAATATAAGTATTACCTTTAACAACTGTATGAGTATCGTACCTGTAGCATTCTCTTTTCCACACACAACAAACCCATATCCTGGGAAATCATGTTCGTCATCTCTAATAAACAGGATGAACAGGTTAGAAACAGTTGTACTGCGAAGCGGGCCACAAAGAGGAGCGAATCGGCAGGATGTGTGAGAATGGTGCGTATTTTAAACACGTATGAAAGAACGGAGAAATAAAAATTCCGGAACACTAACCTCGTTTGGTCGGTAGCAGGGCCTTCAGAGACCTGGAGAGATTGAATGTAGGTTTACACTCCGTCTAATTGATAAAGTTATCTTCCACAAGCTTAATATATTTGAAACATCTGGACACAAATTCAAATGTGTTTGGAATCTTACAGCCGAACATTGATCCCTTGGGTTAAGAATCTCGAGTAAGTGCTACAGTGTGTGTGATTTGTACAATACCACTGCACTTATCACATTCACAAGGTTAAACCAATGTATTCTTCTGTCGATACTCACATGTCCTCGAGGGGAAATAATATCAAGTAGAACAAAAAGGTCAGATGACAACACATGAGGAGGGATCTCAACTCCTGGAGCAAGACCAAGGAAATTACATTGCCAAGAATCCTGAACGAGACACACAGAAGAGAAGAAAAGAAAAGGCGGATTGTTAATGTCGCACAAACTAAAAACAAAACGTTACTGAAGACTGGATCATTAGATAATGCAATTCAAGCGTTCACTGGCTTAGCCACTGTGGTACTGTATGTCAGCCATTATAACATGCTATACGAATACGGAAGCGTACAAGTATTGTTTTAGGGCGAGTTTTCCAATTTTACTTGAGTTTTCTATATTTTGGGGGTGTTTTTAATAAACCAGTTATCATGCATACTCCAACTTGTTGGATATAACGAGATCATAAACAACTCATGTCGAACACGCGCTCGTGGAATGATTGTAAAATACTCAGGACACCACAGGTGTATAAGCAAACTTTGTCATTAACCCAGTTACATTTATGAGTGCGCTTTCAAACAACTTACTGCATACTTCCCAACAAAATCAAAACTAATTGAAAGCTTATGAAGTAACAGAGAATTAACTCTGAAGTGTAAATTTACACTTCAGAGTTAATTCTCTGTTACTTCATTTGTGTTCCGCATAGTGCTACGCGGCACAACATTCCTAATTGAAAGCTTAGTTTACAATAACCTCACGCCTTCTCTACACGCCTTTTATCTTGAGACTGTAGGAACTATGGCACTCGATAGAACTTTTTATGAATCTATAGCAGGTGAGTGACTTGTGTGTTTCATCGGAATCGCTTAAAACTCAAGGCTAAATGTAATACCTTGTACTTTTTACTGTAAGGAATACACGAGCAGCATCCACTTGGTATGAGAACCTATTAAAAAACAAACAAATAAATAAACAAATAAAAAATCAGTAAATGAATAAGATGAAATTGAGATGTGATCATCGCAGCTATAATCGCAATTTAAGCAATTGCAAATTTTAGCCCGAAAAAAAATATTCAAGGCTTTAACGGGATTCGAACCCATGGCTTCTGCGTTAGCGCTGCATTGTTCTACTAACCGTTGAGCTATGAAGACCCATATGTTGGTAGCAGACCACTTTATCGAGTTCATCTTTTACCCGTGACGGGAATAAGACGTGAAATGAAGTTAATTTGAACGGCGGGAATACAGATGAAATGGAGATGTGATCATCGCAGTTGAAATCGAAATTTAAGCAAATTCAAATTACCTTCATTTCAAGTATATGAATCGGTATCGAGTGAGTTCGATCGAAGGTTGTTTAGATAGAAGAGTAAATTGTGATAAAAACTGTACCACAGTGTTGCAAGCGTACAAATAAAAATAATAAAAGTTCTTGTGTTGTGTATTGATTAAATAACAATAAAAACCCGAGACTCAATGCATATATAGATTATTCTTCGTTATTTTACCTACAACCAAGCTAAATAATTTTAAACAGATTTGATAAACAGTAAGTTCAATGCACTTATTAAGCAATAGTTACAATCTTTTAGCAAGCTGGCTCTTGTCTTCGATCGAATCGACCTTCGACCGAATTGACTCGCATTCGTGATATTCAAATGAATCAGTGAGCCAATGGGTTGGTCTGGTCCGTCAGTCAAAAAGGAAGCAAGAACAAAAAACAACAACAACAACAAACAACAACGGCTAACACGAAACACAAACTGAACAAGCTAACAAACAAGCAGAGCCTGGACAGATGGACAAAATGTTTGTTAGACCAACACTGCTTCATTTCAATACAACTTACCTTGAGGCAGTTCAGAACAGATTCAACAGTCTTTCGTTTCTCGCCTCGTACAATGACTTGGTTGCCTTGAATCACATGAAACGCTAGCAAGTGAAAATGGTGACTTCCTAACACCTGCGAAATAACATTATAACCGCGGATAGAAATACTACACACCATCTTAGTAACATTGTTATATTAAAAGGCCTTGGTAAATCTCAGGATAGAACCCGGGCATATAGTAAACCAGCAGATATCCCACGGATGTGATAAACCTCTGAAGAATAATAAAGAAAAAGGGAATCCCCGCGAATGTAACTCTCACAAAGCGAACATCTGTATGCAGCAAACCTTGTCTACAACCATTTCCCAGTAAAACACGAACAGAACTTTGTAGTTATATAACTCAATATGGTAAAACATTGAAATGGAGGTCGACGTAAACATTCTGGTACAGAATCACGTTAACGTATGATAAACAAATACAACTTACCTTTAGAATATGTCGAAGAGAGCTGAAAACCGGTCCACTCGTGTCCTCTTCTGTTGAAAAAAAACAGCCATCAAAATTGCAGGATTGGAGCCAATAGAAAAATGGTATAAGGAAAGCACATAAACCAAAGCATAGGAGTAACATGTTGTAACCTGATAGGTGAATAAAGATGGTGAATTTTTAAGCTCGGTAATGAAATGTGAATGGTGAATTGATCAACATGAAAACAATTTTGAGTCCCTGACAGGAATCGAACATATGACCTCCCAAACACCGGGCGGGCCCTCTATCCACTGAGCTACGACCTTGTTTTCCATGAGTTCTCGTAGCTCAGTGGATGGAGCGCCCCCCTGGTGTTTGGGAGGTTATGGGTTCGACTCCTGTCGGGGACTCAGATTTTTTCTTTATCTCGTGTCATGTTGATCAGTTATAACCTGTTTTACAGATGACTGCCACATCGACATTAGCTGGGTCATGACTTTAATATATACTAGAATTAGAATCTATAGTATTAAAAGTTTAAAAGTGAAACCAACCCATAACATTTTGCTGTGTACCTTCTGGACTGTCTGATTCCTTTTCTGTGTCAGTGTCTTCTGTACAATAAAAACAATTTGTAATACGAAGGCTTAGTAATGGCTACACAACTGATCGAGTTGAAATTTAAAGTGTTGGTTTATGGGGAGGAGGGAAAACCGGAGAAACCAGAGAAAAAACCCTGGAAGCAAGAACTAACTAAAAACTCTTCCCACATAATTATGACACCATGTTCGACGATTTGAATCCGGGCCACCCTGGAGGCAGGCCAGAGCTCTCACCATGACAGCATCCTTGCTCACCAACTACAGTACATGGCATATATAAACATGCCGTCTGAAGAAGTGCAAAGCTCTAAGGGACTGATCGTAAATTACGCCCTAAGGGGGGCGGTGGTTTTGGAGGGGGGTACAATTTTGAATTTTCGGTGGGGGGGGGGGGGGGAAATTTTTTACTGGAAATAAACAGAAGGGGGGCCCAATTTTATGACACAGCAACAGCAGTCTAGGGAATTTGACGTCAGTGATCTATCCTCGATCCCATGGTTGGGGTAAAGGAAAGAATTTGACACGATTTCAGGTCCTGAGGGAAGGGCTGGTACATGTATATTTGAAAAAAAAGATGGAAAATGCCACTTTAAAGCCTGGGATGTAAAACGGGAGACGAGAAAGGCCGTGGCGGCTGAGAGCTTTGAAGAATTTGCTAAAGCAGGTGAGCTATTTTGTTGTTTGATATCAGAAATTGAATCTGACATGTACAGCAAGTGTCTTCAAAGAGGCTACGATAATATTTAGCTTAACTGACCTTTTTTAAAAGTTTACAATACATGCTATTCAGATCTCTGTTTTATACTGCGAGTCAAATCATTAACTTTTTGTTACAAAAATAAAAAAAGGTGTCTTTGTACTTTATTTTTGGCCCACTCTTGTTTTAATACAAACAATAAACAAGAGAAAAGATAAACGAGATATTAAATTAAAAAATGATAAAAAATCTGTCTAAGGAAGGACGGAGAGAATTATGGCCTCCATAGGAGGGGGGGGGGGCTACGTTTTTTCAAACAAGAATTGGGAAGGGGGGTATAATTTTGTATCTCCAAATTTTTTTTGGGGGGGTTTATTTTTAAAAAATTTTTTTTCCCCCCCCCCCCCCCCCCCGGGACGTAATTAACGATCAGTCCCTAAATTAAGTCTGGATGTTATGAACAGTTAAAGTCTTATAGTATGCCCCAATGATTAACTAATTGTAAGCCAATCATTCATGTATGTCTAACATATTGTTCTTGGCCAATGCGAATGAAGCTAAAAAAATTGGCAAATTGTATGGTAGAACATAGAGACATACCTTGATCATCATCTTCCTCTAAATGAGCCTCTAGATCTGTCAGGAGTTCCTCCTGAAACACAAAAGCTTCACATTTACACACAATCTGGCGACTGTTTTCTGTTTCTCACTCTCTCAAATCAGTATATGACTTCATTACAGTTAAAAATAAGCATTTGCAATACCATGATCATTATGCTCATGCAAGTAAAGTTATTGATGATGTTGTTGTTATTGTTGTTGTTGATGCGGATAGATCTGTTCAAGATTTATTTTTACTAGTCTCATGTACTTCAATGGGAAATATTCTTTAAGTATCTTTGAGGTCGCTGTAAAATGAGCTAAAAATGAATTAAACTTGTACAATTAATTATTAAAAACAATTTTTTAAAATTCTTTATACTCCACCAAATAACGGCTTATTAGATGTATTGCCTTGTTGGTTCAAATACTGGTAAATGGCTCTGCTAGAAGACGCACATATTACTCACCTTTGGTGGTCCCTCAAGAAGCTTTTCTGTTATTCTATTCCCACCTGCTTTTAGGATCCACGAAAACCGTTGATGAAGAGAGGCAAACAGATCCTAAATCAACAACCATATACCACTAATAAGTCATCAAATAAAAAAAGGTTCGACTATGCTTCATTCAGTTATAAAGCAAGATATTGCAAGGACTTGAAAAGAGTTTACGGTGCTCTGCTTTGAGTGCTCTCCACACTTCCTCAAATGTCATACAGAACAAAGCACAGTCTGAAAGCTTTAATTTACACACCATACATAATGCAAGTACATGTAAGTCATTTCCAGCTTGTACTTTGTGTCACTAAATCAGATCCTAAGAATGTCCTAGAAGACACAGTATACATGTACAAGGTTCTCAACAGGAGGATAAGTGAGCTTCAATTGCTTGAAAATACAAGGAGAATACATCTGATTAAAGAACTTTATGTACCAAGAGCAGAGAGTATCGGTATCTTGTGACAGTAGTTTACAGCCAAACTTGCAGCTGTACCTACTTTATCTCTGAGAAGGTCAGCAATTCCTCTGTAAGTTTTGTTTCCACCTCGCTGTCTTCGAAAAATATCTAAACAATGAAATCAAAATGACTGTATATGAAGCAAAAACAGGGCACTTTTTTGAAGTTACACAGATCAAAACATAACAGACATGTACAATGCTGTGTCTTATAATAGTTACCATGGAAACTGTAATCAAATTTTAAATGCCTTTGTTGTACCTGTCCAGCAGCATCTACAACTACATTTACATGTATTTAATTATTTTATCTTACACCCTTCAAATGGACCCTACTCTTTTCAATTCAGAAGTAGGCATTATTGTACATGCAAGGCTGTGCTCTAATGGTGCCTGGTCGCCTCAGGCGACTAACATTTGGTCTCGGGCGACTGAAAAAGAAGAGCGGTCACCTGTCCGGGCGCCTAGATTTCGGCTTGTGTGAAAACCCGAAAACCAAGCGAATGTATTGAAATGGAACGGAACGAAACAAAAAGAAACTTCCTAATGCTCCAGTGCTTCTGTTAGCCCGAAAAACAAAAGCGCTGAAAGCGCAGTGCAATTCATTAGCCTGTTTGAATGATCTATATTAGACGTACATTTAGGTTAAATATTAAGTTAGGTCATGGGTCTTGTTTCGCTGCGGTGGTTTCTCTTCCAGTTTTTTAATATAGCACATGGCCCAGCGTTCTTGTCCATTGAACAACGTGATGAAGCGGGCAACTGATTGTAACTAACATTTTGTAATTTTACTTGCTAATCTGATGATATTTGCAGAACTAAAAGATATTCGGCAGGACAACAACAGGGATTGTTCATGCTCAAAGTTGTCGTGTCTGTGTTATGTAATATT
The DNA here is from genome assembly GCA_022496165.2 of Catalaphyllia jardinei. Classification (NCBI taxonomy): domain Eukaryota; kingdom Metazoa; phylum Cnidaria; class Anthozoa; order Scleractinia; family Caryophylliidae; genus Catalaphyllia; species Catalaphyllia jardinei. The sequence goes on along the minus strand of CM042748.1, from coordinate 37,305,946 downwards.
GCTCTACATGATTTAGCACGAAAAATTATTTTGTCCTTGCCCGTGAGAAACTGTAAGATTTTTGCACAAGCATGTGTTGACGATCTAATTTTTCTATTGAAGTGGTTGATGCGTATGTTTCCTTTTTGTGTTTCAACAGTGCAGCATGTGATTACGGAAACGGACTTACTTCAACATTTTAGGCCAATGTAAAAACATTTTTCAATAATTTTAACGTGTAAAACGGGTACATGCACTCACAACGGACAATGGAGATGTAGACCACATTGTTTTCTGAACAATTTTTATGTTTCATGATTAAATGTTGTTTCCTTGATTTATTCAGTTTTCTTCCTCTTTAATATTCATATTTTCGATTATCCGGACCCTCGATTATCTGGACTATTTTGTCCAGTCCCATTGAGTCCCGATAATCGAGGTTGGACTGTAATAAAATGAAACCGTTCTTTGTGCCAGCGCTCCAAGCTGGGACTATTTTGGTCACCATGGCGAGTGGAAAAAATTTTTGGCGACCAAAATTCTGGCGAAAGTCGGATAATGGCGACCATTTTACAGCTAAAGGTCGCCAAAAGGCGACTTTTTGAAAAAGTGGGCTTGGAGCGCTGTATGCAAAATTTTGTTTATTTAATTAGCTTCACCGTAGCATGCAAGATGTTTATCAGCACCACATTTGGCAACTTGCTCGCACTTGTAATCATTTGATCAAAATTTGGCGAAAACGGAAGTGTAAAATAAGAACCCTTTTGTTTTAAAACTTATTTCGGTGGTCTAGAAAGAAATTTCTAAGCGGTTTTAACACGTATGTGGTTAATTTATAACAGGATTTCATGATAGCACAAGTTCGCTAAAATAGAGTACATGACTGCTAAATTTAGTAACTCGCTTCGCTGCCCATGCCAGATGAAGTGAATATTGAACTAGAGAGATTCAAGATGAAACTGTTTGGCAATTATGCGGATTCCCTGGAACTGTAAAAAGCATAAACATGAAATTGAGTATTAATTAATTAATTAATTAATTAATCAGTTCGAACGACCAACCTGGAAGGTTGGGCGACCTACTTGTCATGGTTAGGTGCTCCAAGGGCGCCCTGAAAATTTTCCTAGAGCACAGCCTCGATATGTATTATGAATGTGATTAAGAATCATAAATCAAACTGAAATTGTGGTAAAAAAATCAGCTAGTAACAATAATTGATGTAGATTACCAGGAGTGAGAAAGAGGCCATTAGCACTGGGTTGAATGTGTTGTCCTTTCTGTATGCTCTCAGCATGTTCAGCGTCATAAACAGCAGTTGCCTGGAAATAAAAGAACATTTTACTTCGTCTAGTGAAAGTGGACAAGAAAACTGTACATTGTCAGCACATGTCATACACAAATGCTGCAAACAATATTACAGAAGTGTCATTTGGAGCATGCATATATAGGTAGCAATTAATCAAAAGAATTCTAAAACTGTAAACAATACCTTTTAGGTTGACCATGCTTTTATGTGATTTCTTTAATATCAAAGTAAGCAAATTTTAAATAAAAAGTAAACTAAGTAAGCAAATTTTCATATTAATAATTTACTAACCTTGGCCTGAAGTTCATCTATTAATTCCCTGAAATGGCTACAAAGAGCAATAAACAAACAGAGTAAATTCAAGATAATACAATCACTGTAAATGAGAGGTTTCTGCTTGTAACATGGTTGTCAGGGTTCTCCAGAAACTTTGGCGACTTTCAAAAATTGCCTTCTACTCAACCTGGGCACACTGGCTACTCACGGTAAATGTACAATCCATTTTTATGGGCCAGCTCAGCAGGGAAAGAAAATGTTGCTGGCTAATTAAAATGGAAATTTTCCTCCAACTACAAGTAGTTCAAAATTTCTGAAGAAACATGTTGGCGTTCTTAAAAAAAAGTCCAAAATTTGATGTCAGTAGCCATGTTGATTACATGCATGCAGTGAATAATTTTTCAATTGTACTTAATCAATCATTTTATTACATTATATGTGAACATAAAGCTGCTTAGTCTGCCAGATAAGTGCTATTAAAATTCACCACCACCATGTAACACTGCATTTTTCTTGGGCACTAATACATGTGCAAGGATGTACATGTAGTAAAGAGTTTTGCATGGAGAGGGGGTTGGATATGTTCAATCCATGGGTGGACTCATGTAGTTTACCATCTGATATGGCCAGATCCAGTGAAAACCAAGTGCAGGACAAGAGTGCAAATTATGTACATGTAACTATGTAATTATGCAACTGAGTATATTATTAGATACAGAGTACAGAACAATGTCAAACTTCAAGAAACATTAAGAGCTACATGTAAGACATGATTACTATACCTTACTAAGAATGGCCAAGAGTTCACTAAATAAATGCGGTCCTTCATGACAGCAATTAAACTATACCTGGAAGCAACACAGATTATCATCATTAGGTTTACAAGCCTTTGTATCACATGATCTGTCTGTAATGTAAACAGACAAGTGTGTGTCAGTTAACACATAACTATCAGCCTGTACAGGACAAGAAAAAACCTAGGTCCCATTAACCAGGGCAAATAAATTTTGCTCTCAGGAAGGTTAGAGGTCGGCAGTGAAATTAGCTTCAGTAGTCTTAGTTGGTAAGGAATAAAAGCTGTACACCTCTTGGGCAAGTAATATTTTAGTGGGGCAACTGAAAACTGAAATGAACTGGCCCACTGCCCGCAACTACATTTCAATTTTCTCCTGCCCTGTGTGGTCTGCTTCACTCACCATCTCTGGAATCCTCTAGATTGAGTGTCCTTTAGGAAGAAGGTGTGAGTAAACACATAACCTGATGACTCCTCCCCAAAGAACATTGGACCTTCACGGCCTGGGCACACCTCACAACTCAAACTATGTGATAAAAAAAGTAAATAAGCATCTTTTAATGAGCAAGTGGAGTGTTTGTATATAACAATCAAGTTACAAAAGACAAACTTGTTTTGGCCTTGCAATTTGTTTTGTACTGTAAGGCATGCATAATCGCCTGAACATGCCTTTCCATATGCATGCAAACAGAAATAAATTTGGAGAAAATTTGTGCAGGATGAACAAGGAAGCTGATTCTATTCTGTCCACAATGCTAAACCTGTGCCCAAGCCAACCCAACAACTCTGCATGACTAGTGCCCTTAATTGCATTACTGCATTATACAAGTTTGTGCAGCATGTACTACGCCGCTGTGCATTGGTGAAACCAGATGCAGGTTTGTCAATAGGTTCTGTGAATGTTAAAGATCTGTCCTAAAAGCAAGTGGACTTGTCAGTGGCAAAACACTTATCTTCCCCCAGTCACACAACAGAAAACATGTTGGTGCTTGTAGTGCAAGGTTGAATGATGATGTAAAATGCAGTAGAATTGTCAAGTGTCAAACTCTAAAATGTACAGTATTGACATTGACTTCAATTTCATTTTTATTCTTTTGCTGTAAACTTCTAATCAATGTTCAGCCAGAACATGTGTTCTGTCTAAAGACTACTCATATTAATGACGAGACAGTAATAAAATCTTGGACATGAATAATGTCTTGACATGTATGTGCATGGACCTTTCAATTGCATTGATCACTGCCAAAAAAAACATAATTTTGAACTGATGAATTAACTACAGTGGTGCTACTGAATACCATTTCTACCAATAAGCATATAATTATTGCAAACTCTAAACACATTCTATAGTAATCAGTCGATGTCGCAGTACAAAACTTGTCATGATCCCTTACCTTCTGACACATGCTTGCCTTACAACACTGTATAACTCTGGCTGTTCTGGTGATCTGTTGCTATAGTAACTGATGTGAGTCTCATGATCAATACTGATATAACCTGCATGATTATGGTCTAAAGACTTGCAAGCCTGAAAAAAAAAAAGAAAATGGCCACTAAGAGTTTTGACCTTTGAAACTACTGAGCCAGCAATACAATTCATGTCTGAGTAAAGCAGTACATATAGAGTTCTAAAGTGTGACGTCACAAAAAATTAAATCTGTGAAATTATGGGATTGGGCGCCATTTTCGAATGGAGTATCCTTAAAAAAGGTTCCTTGCCAAAACTTAGCTCTTAATTGTAATTCCCAGCTGAAATATGAAGGATTGAAATTTGATACTGCCCCATATAAATCTCTCTAATTTTGAGTCAGTTCTAAACTGAAGGAACAGAAACAAATTTTGAAGGGTTTGTATGGAATGCCATCAAACTTTGATCCTTTATATCTCTACCGGGAATAGCAATTCGGAGCTAATTTTGGGATGAGGACGTCTTTTAGCATGCTCTATAAGAATATGGCATCATATCCCATAATTTCAAAAATGTTATTTTTGTGACATCATCACTTCAGAACTCTATTACGATAAAACAAAACCAATAAAATCAGCCAGTCTATCTCTTAGTCCATCAGTCTGTCTATCCTGTTAACAGTCAGTCAGTCAGTCAGCCTGTCAGTCAGTCAGTCAGTCAGTCAGTCAGTCCGTCAGTCAGTGAGTCAGTGAGTCAGTGAGTCCGTCAGTCAGTCAGTCAGTCAG
>CM042748.1:37277563-37301299 GCA_022496165.2 Catalaphyllia jardinei | reverse complement strand
TCAGTCAGTCAGTCATTTAGTCTGTTAGCCCATCAGTCGGTCAGTTGGTTGATCCATCATTCCATCAGTCCATCTGTCTTTCAGTCCATCCAACAGTCCATTAATCTGTCAGTGTGTCAGTCTGTCTGTTCATCAATCTGTCGGTCCGTTAGTCAGCCCCTTCATGATTGTTTATTAGTGTAAGACAAATTCTGTCAGCTACAGTACAAGTACAAGTTGCTTGTCATTTATTTACTATCTTACAGTTGCATTATTTCACATTAATTGTGTATCAAGTTCATGATGTTTTTTCTTGATAGCCATACAGTTCTTTTAATATCATTTCTGTTGAGATCTTGGTAATTAGCAGCAAATGCGTGGCTGGCAACCACAAAAATTATCAGACCACAATACTGCAAAAACTGACATTCAAACTTTTAAATTATAGGTAATACTAAGAAGGTACACCTTTAAATTCATTTGTTCTGACCTCACATTGGCTTGGTCTGGTTGATGCCCATGATTGTCTTGATTCCTGTGCACTTTCAGACCCTGGGGTTTCTGATCCAAAGCGGGTAAAATTCCTAACAGATAAAATTATTACAGCTAGGCATTAGGTTACCTGATGATTAAGGAACATTGTTTACTCTCAAGTTAGATTATTTTTATTTGTTAAGAGTCCTTCTTTGAATCAACAAATACACCATGCAAATCTAAAACTACATGTATCCTTTTAATTGGGTTATTCCAGAAAAAATCCACACCCCCACGACGGATGGAGTCGTTTTTTAACCCCCCCTCTGACCTGGATTTCCTGAAGCACACGACCCCCCCTCCTGTCTGGATTTCCAAGACAAAAGACCCCCCCTCCCGCCTGGATTTCCGCGAAAAAATATTAGGCTTAAATTTAATTTATTTTTAATAGAAAATACGCACAATCACGTCTAGAAGATGTTCTTTTTAATTTTTAAAGTTTTGGCTAAATAATATCAAAAATTCTGTCGCGTGGAACTAAGAAAAGACTGGAGCAAAAATGCGAAAACGCGAACGAGTGTTTTCTTAGCTCATAAAAATCAGTTACTCTTGTTCTTTTTTTGCGCTAAACATGGTCCAAAAGTAAATACAATTAATAGTAAAGAACATGAGAAACGAGTTCAACAGTCCTACCTTTTGCTTTTGAAGAAAGAAGGTCAGTCTCATCCACTGAAGATCGAGAACTTTAAAATCAAAAAATCTTTCGAAAAGCGAGTCCAAACTTGTTTATTGTTCAATTTCTTTTATAACTTAAAGACTGGATAATTTGATTCACGTATCCTACCTTCAAGAGCTTGTTGTTCTAATCTGCTGTGGAAGGAAACTTCAAACTCGTGTTGGGAAGAGCTTTCTCCGAGCGCCGTAGTTTCAAAAAGTCGTTAGGCTTTTGTTAGTGAATCGGAAATGTTACAGCAAAAGCTACCGCGGCTGCAGAGGTGTCAGAAGGGGACAAAGCAAACTTGAGAGTAATTACGTAACGCAAAAATTTCATTTTCTTTATGTCTCTCAAATCTTGTTACAAAGACGCTAGAATTCCTTTTACGACTATGAGGGGAATCTGCCTGAAGAAGCAGGCGGACTACGCTGATAAATTGCAGACCTAGATGAAAAGCTAAAAAAATAAAATAAAAAATACAAAGTGCGAAGGTGGGAAAGTAACTCAGTTATTTTACTTTCTTTACTATTATCAAATGTTACACGAAACAACCAAGATTTCAGCGGGGCTAACGTGAAATTACTCAACGGTGGCACACTAGGTCTGGGTACGAGTAAAAATGTGTCAGGCGTTTCAAACTCTTCGTTGCAACAACGTTGCGACGGCTTTTTCTTCAGTACCTTGCCCGCCTTTCCTGCTATAAAAGGACCTACAAAGGAACTTAGATTATCATTTACGTCAGGTGAGAAATATGTAAACAAAATATTTCTACTATTTTCAGGGTCTGAGAGCGTTTAAGTGTCACCGAACTAAACGTTCGAATCGCGTGAACTCCCGCCTGGATTTCCAGGGTCTTTGCCCCCCCCCCCTCCGCGCGAAATTTCCCAGAACCCCCTCCGTGGGGGGGGGGGGGGGGTGTGGATTTTTTCTGGAATAACCCATTCTCACTTTGTCACGTTTCATTTACATTCTGTTGTTACTAGCATAATTATCATTTTTTCCTACGTATAAATTCAACTTGTAACGCTTTGAACATTAAAAGATGACAGAAGTTTCTGTCGAAACATGTCTTACAAACTTAAAAGTGTTGCCGTTTTCTTTAAAGTGGATGCCATGTGAAATCAAACAGACAAACTGATTGCAAGCCTGGTATGACAAGCCAATATTACACATGTTTGTATGAGTGCCTAAATATATCAGCCACTTGTCCATCACTATCCAAATAGAGATGTAAAGCAAGTGGATTCCACTAAATGCTTTAGGGTGTTAGTATTGAAAAGAACCTGAGATGCGATGGTCACTTACAAAGCATAAGACATACATTGTAAAGTGACCTCTAATCTAAGAATTCTAAAATGATAAACCTTTATCTAAAAAGTGAGAACCTTGTTGTTTTATATACTTCATGTGGGTCAATCACTGGACCTTATTTCAGTTAATTTTGTATAGTGTAAGACTCAATAGGTGATACTTGAAGCAACAGTCTCAGAACACTTCAAAACAGAGTGGCTCATATAATTTATCACCAGTGCTTTGTATTCTAAACCCTCTAGACAAATTTTTGACGAATTAGGCTGGATACAATTAAATTCCATGAGGCATTTTCACAAGGGTATTATGATGTGTTGTATTGTTAACCACCTGGCACCTCCATACCTTATCCAAATGTTCTCTCTCATGTGCGAGTCAAAAGTTCAAGTTGTTGTTTCCCTATGGAGTTAGACTAGTGAGTTTGCTTTGCCCCAGGGTGTGAGTGAGTTTTGACCCATGGCATGTGACATGTTTTCCTCCAATCGGAAAACATATTTCAGTTCAGAGGTATAAAAATGCCATACATAGGGATAATGACCAGGGATAAAGACATAGTGTATAATGACCAGTTTGTTACAAATATAGTTTTCAGCCAATCACTTACAATTACACTTGGTGGATAGAAAACTAGACAATGAAGTTGCTAATATGAGATTGAAACATATTTCTAATGTATAATGTGTGAGCATATCATACCGCTTGATACAAGCTTTGCACTCCAAAACAGAAGTGCAAGTTTCTTTGAGAGGATCATGGGCTTCACAGTGGAAAGCCTGAAGGTAGAGAAAGATAAGTAAAGACATTAGCAGTGGAAAAATGCTTGCTGTTACTTACAACCTCTGATGAAACAATTTTGTTAGCATTGGGTGCTGGTGCTAACAACATCATATGATGTTCAAGGAATCCTACACCTTAACATAGCACAGATTTCACATCATCTGCTTCAAGGTGCTTAAACAACTATCAACATACCTGTACAGTAAATTAAAATTAGCAAAGTTTGAACCGAAGGTTGAGACCAGTTAATGACATGATCTCTGGCCAAATGCTGTGATATAATAGAAAAATTATTTCAAAGTTGCCTTCAGGCCGACATGTTAAAACTTGTAAGCTTGTACCAACTGTAGCTGCTTGTGTATGGAATAGCTAACAGAAGATTTGATGTGCTACAAATGTAAGCTTACATATAAGCTTAACTTGCAAGTAAAACATTTCTCATAGTCGTTTTCATTATTTACCTGTGTGCAGAACAAGACACTAGGCCCGTGGAATTCACAGAAATGACACAAGGCAATAATGGCGTTCATGTTGTATGCGGACGAGATAAACAAGTTACTACGCGAACAACAGAATGTCACGTCATCTGCAGTTTGACGAGGACAATCTTTGATGGTGGCAGCATCTACGACAAACTTGACCGAAGGCAAACAATTCCCTCTCTGTTTGCAATTATTTTTCTCTCGGACTATTGACTTGAAAGTGTTCGTAATATCCTCAATCTTTAACCACAATCAAAGAGTTTTGCGCTGATTCACACCGCCATGACAGTCACATGATAAACAAACAGTCTGCCAAGCATCCAGGCCTTAAGAATTTGTGTTAGTCTCCGCGCGCGGACCGTAACGAAGACTGCGTGACGAAGACTGCGTGATTACAGAGCTTCACGGGTCATCTACTGAACTGAGAAAATAGAGAAATGGGGAAAGTTAACCTCATTTTGTTTATTTCGATTCACGCATTGAGGACTCTTTCGCACTCCGTTTTCTTTCTAACAATATTTGTATGCATGTATTTATATATATACCTCACGTATCACTGATGGTTTCATGCACGATCCGGTCACATGGTTCGAGTTTTCTTTAAGTTTTTAAGTTAAGTTTAAGTTAAGTTAAGTTTTTATTATTTTACACTGTTTACAGAAGAGATACAACTTAATATAACATAGTTTACAAAAATACAAATAGAAAAGACAAAAACAAAAGTTAGCTAGAAAAAAACCCCACACTATTTAATCGTGTACAGTGACCAAAGTAGCCAATAAGCTTTCAAGTTGGTCACTGTCGTGTGTAGAAATAAGTTGGCATTGGCCGCGTGTTAAGTACATTTGAAATTAATAGCTACCATAAAGACGATATCGTTATTGAAAGAGAACAAAGACAAGCTAGAATAAAGGAGACAAAAACGATGCTCTACATATTGCGCATCATTATCTTATATTAGCTAACAGTTAAATTATGGTCAGTTTTGAGTGCTCAATAAGAATCTCTTATACTGCTTTTTGAAGAGCACATATGGAAAACATTTAAATTCTAGTGGGACAGATTCACAGATTTTTGCTGCAGAGAATTTAAATGTCGATTTACCATAATTAGTGCATACTGATGGCTTAAAGAAGTTTTGATTTGAGACATGCCTGGTATTGTATGAGTGGATCTCTGATGCAGGTGCAAGAATATTTAGTAGTACAGTTGCTAGTTGGGGTGTTATTTTTGTCATTCTTAAATTTGTGTCAAAAAGTGATACTTTTAGTCTATAGATATTTTCAAATTTCAAGATTCCAAGAAGGTTATAATAGGGGGTAACATGTTCTCTGCCATTAGCAAAGAACATGCTTCGTATACATCTATTCTGCTTAATGCAGATTTTATGTAGTCTCGTTTTGTAAGCAGCACCCCAGCTGACAAGACCATAGTTTAAGTATGGATAAATAAGGGTATAGTATAACTGTTTGATCATATGAAAATCAAGATAATGCCTAAGCGTATTGATTATACCTACATTCTTTGCTAATTTATTATTTACATGGTACGAAATGAATTATGCTGGGACGCAAGTAACACAGTGGGACTGAAAAGTCGGGCTGGACTGGTACGAGTTCCTTTGTTTTTGAAGTCCCACTTCGTTATTAATAATAATAATAATAATAATAATAATAATAATATTTAATACTTATATTGCGCTTTTTCTATAAAATACTCAAAAGTGCATAGCAATATTATTATTAAACTAAATTAAAAAAAAATACCTATTTATTCCATGTGACCGGATCGGCTGTCACGTGCCATGGGTCAAAATTCCCACCCTTGGGAAATGACCAGGTGACCGTTATATACGGGTTGACCGCTCTACACAGGTTTCCTTTAAACTCCCCTGGAAGTAAATGAATAACATTTTTATGTGCAAATAATCACTCAATTTACGTTTTACTGACAATAACGAGTAACAGGAACGCAACAAACATGGTAAAAAGACCAAAAGCAAAACCAAAAGACAAACTAACTATGGGAAAGAAGTCATAAAAGGTAAGCGAGTTAACAGAGGAGGTGGTTTTGGTCCCGAGGTTCCGTGGGAATACATTTTTGAGGGTGACGATTTCTCCTGAAAGCGGCTGCATCGGAAGCTGATAGAATGTCTAGGGATGTCTAGCGCTGTCATGATCAACGATAAAACAGCGGCCTAATACAGTGTAAAACAGCGGCTGTCAACTTGATAAGTACAGTACAGTGTTGTAATCAGGGAACTATGACGAAATTGAAAAACATTGTGGTACGGTTGTGTTGTTACAGTTACAGTAACTAGTTTGAAAGCGACGACACTTGATGTTATCTGCTGCAAGCATGTGTCGGACGTAGGCCGATGAAATGTGTTTAGTACTAATAGTATTTGTATTTTTGTGAGACCCCACGCCTTAGCGGCTGCTATTTAACGAGCTGGGCCGGGTTGTTCAAAGCCCGATTAAGCTAACCCAGGGTTAGCGAGAATTTTGATTTCAAATTTTTAACTTTTTGGTTAGGTAATCTGTTTATATTGTTTGCCCTTCAGTTTTGAGCTGTAGTAATCTCAAACTACACCAAACGTTAGAGGTGAAAAACATTTTTAAACTAGAAAAAATAATGCCTCAGTTAACGTTTAATCCTGGGTTTACGTTAATCGCCTTTCGAACAACCCGGCCCTGAAGAATAAAGCTTGTCACTATTTTTTGATCTTAGCCCAATTCCGTAGCCGCCATATACAGGTAGAAGACAATGAAATTGTGGATTCAGGAAGTCTACAGGGTGACCGCGTCTGTTATATACAGTTATTTTATGCAGGTCAACGTAACAGTAAATATAAGGAATGATTTTTGGGAAGTTGTTCAGTGACCGTTATACACAGGGTAACCGCTATATAAGAGTATTCGAGATAGCCCAGCTCCATATAGCGATGTGCAGTTGCCGTTAATCTATCGTCAGTTGCTGAGCCGGCGGGGAGGTGAACGCTTAGCTTGAATCAACTTGAAATTAATAAGGACAAATTTACTGTCTTAGCGGGATTGTAAAGCTCACGTTTCGAGCGTAAGTTTAGACTCCTGGCAGCCAGTGTTTTTCTCTAAGGGATCCTAAGGGCCAGTTAGACGAGAGTTTAACCATTGTAAACGCAAAAGGGTGGTATGACATGCAGTGGCCGAGGAGGGAAGAAGACAAGACAAGAGTGGTAAAGGGGTTTTTCCTCTCGTGCACGCCGCGCCATGTACTTCTCATTCCCCTCGTTTTATGTGCTCTGAGTGTTACCATGCTTACGAAGTAAATAAAGGGTTAGCTTTGGAGGAAGCAGGGATGGGCTCGATTACCAGCCGCTGTTCTGGAAGGAGCCCGTGGAACGTAGACCGGACTCGAGAAATCGGCAGAAATCGAGCCTAAAGCAGGGGTTGACATTAGAAAAAGCATGAATGAAAAGTGTGTGGTAGCTTGTGCTGAACAGACTCTTTCTTTCTGAAATTCTTTCTTGAAGGGATCAGAAGGGGAACCTTCCCATTTCATTCGTGTTTCTCGAAACTTCCCAAAACTCGCGAGAGCCCCACATGTGGACTAACGGCTGACGTATGTGAAGTGTAATGCCTGTATTCATTCGACGCGTGTGCTCTTGGTTATTTGGTCACTGTATTTTTTTTGTTACCAAGAAAATTATTGCTAATTGTAGAAAGAAAATTTACAAATAACTGTTTTACAATATAAGTTTTATTTACTTGAAGCATAAAGTTTACAATAATACATAGCTGATAGCGGTTATGCTAAATTCAGTTAAGAAATTTAATGCTAGGGTTATTTTGTTTTTATTCAAGAGCTTAACTTTAATGAATCGATTTACCTGGGTCCAAAGAAGGAACAAAGCAAGCGGTTTTTAGAGCCATTTTCCCAGTCTGGGCTCTTTTCAAGTCATGTTATTACAAAACCCGAAAGCTAATAAACCCAGAGATGATACAAGCTACAAATACCTTGCTGAGGAGGACATCGGGGCGTTCTGAATACCGCAAAAAAATTCGGCTGAGGAGGACATTGGGGTGCTTGGAATATCGCAATACCGCCCAAAAAATCGGCAAATACCGCAATAGCCATGCCACATTACGTCAATACCGAGTGAAAAAGTGACGTCACACCGAAACCACTACTCTGTATGGTAAAGTTTAGAGTAAATAAAAAGGAAATAACACTGATTAAGAATTTGTTAATGAACGTCAGGTCAGGAAATGTTCGATTTAGACAAAATAAGCAACATCTATTGGCGTGGTTGACTAACAATTAACAAAATATAACACCCTTTTACGATTGCGACAGAAGGAATTCGGTAGTTTACCGATACCATATGACCTAAGTTTCAATGGCAATGTCCAACCGGAAACTGAAAAAGGCTCGGGAAACGTTGGAGAACTAGGAGGATATTTTTAATACCGTCCAAAATGCTAAAAAACCGCATCCCGCAGGTTCGGAGAATACCACGATACTGCATCTCGAAGTTAAAATTACCGCAACTACCGCAAGAAAACTGGTCTAATACCGCAATACTGCAAACCCCAATGTCCCCCTCCTTGCTTGATTAATGGACCCAACATTACCTCTACAGTTCCCGAAATTTACCTGTTATATGTTAAAGACAAAAATAAGACCTAACAGCAACAGCAATAACATAGGCGTCTTAGCTAAAACGGATTAAGAGAATTCAGTTTAAATCAGTCCTTTGAATTCCATATGCTCGCCGCATTTTGTCTGCAACTTTGCGAGAAAATCTTTGTTTTCCTTGTTCCACTTTTGCACAAATGCCCGCCGGGAGAGGATGAGACCCGGTTTAGGATTTTCCTCTTTGGATTCAATTACAAAGTTACCCACCAGGATAAAAGTCTTGCCGGGTAGGGACGGGCAGGGGCACTCTGGTGACTTGTCGTAAGGTACACTGACCACCGCGTCTCCCTCAGGAAGGGACCCATTGGTGTTCTTTAGCACCTTATTTATTGCAACCAAATACCGGACATGTTTCTTTGCCGGATCTTCTCGCAAAACACTCTTGACCTTGCCGATAAAGGCTGAAATACAAAACACAACAACAGGGATCAGTGAGGTTCAACAATTAATGTAGCCTTGGTTCGATTCCGGCATTGGGCTGAGACTTTTAATGGTCTATGAAGGTTTTCCTCCGGCTGGGTACTCCAGTTCAACATTTCCTAATTCATTGACCTTAATAATAATGCCCCCGAGTGAAAACCAGCTGAGCTGATGGGGTATTGTAAGCTCAATGCCTTCATTTATTAACCTTGATCTTGACATGTGTAGCTTAGGAGCGTATTAGCATGCCTATCTAGGCTAGATACTTACATGTATAGCCAATTAGAAAAGGTTAAGCCCGTATACGAGCCAAATTGGCGCATCAGTCAGGAGCTTATCCCGGTTTCCATGAAGCAACCAGGAGTATTTCTACTCCGCTCTGGATGGAATGCTAGTCCATCGCAGGGTTACCCCGGCATTAAGTTCACCGATACCCAATTTATACTCCTGAGTGGAGAAAGGCACTGTCTTGCCCAAGAAAACAACAAGGTGCCCCTGGCAGTGCAGGACTCAAACCTGGACCGCAAGATGCGGAGACGAGCGAACTTACCGTTAGGCTCCCGCGTCTCCTAACCAAGATTCTGGCTTATCGGTGAAATAAGTGATCGTAGATGATGCTGCTAATAAAATAGAGTATAGTACCAGTAGTCCCTCTTTAGTTTAGTCTGTTGTTTTTCCCTGCAGCCATTTGTCTTACGATCACCCCAACGGACTAAGGGAAAGAAGAACTACTCATAGTCTACTTATAAAATTCCTTTCCTCAGTTATTTCGTGTACTTTGATGAACATTGTATCATAAAACGCTGACTGTCAATTTTAAAGGATAAATTGCGAGAACCCGTCGACTTACCAATATTACTTTCTTGGCAAGCCCCGCCAACTTTCATGTGGACACACTTCGGGCAGTCTTCACCTGGTTTAGCTGGAAAACAAACGTAGTAGGTGAGGGTAAAAGACACAAAACAACTGAGTATTTTTTGCTAATATTGTGCCATCAGGAAGGGTTTGATGCACAGTTCTAACTTGTAGATCATTCATCTTGTTTGTTATAAACAAGCGTTAAAATACAAAAAAAACCTCAGTTAGGGAAGCCCAAGACATGTAGCAGGACACAAAATGTGTAATAATCGAACAAAAGTGGAAAGCAAGTAGCCTGCGAATACAGCCGCCACTTATCACCCATCGCCGAGGGTCGTTGCGCGAGAGACCCTCGGCTCAGGCGAAAGAAAGCATTTGCAACAGCAGTTTTAAGAACATAACATAAAACTTTGAAAGAGGAGAACCGTCCAATAAAGAAGCAAGAATGTAAACAAAGCAAAAGACTGATCACACAAAAGAAACAAACAAAAACTTTTTACCTTTAGGTGGGCATCGCTTATTGCATTTTTCTTGCGTGTCAAAGCTATTTTCATTACCAAAACAGCCTCCATATTGGAATCGCTTGCAGCGTCCTGCCTTTGAGTGAAACGCCCATCGAATTGTCTTCTTCTCACAAGGCCCTGGGTCAGCAGGCTGGCCACACACATCCACTGTATGAACAACGTAAAAACAGGTAAGCTATTAAAAATTCAATATTATTTTATGGAATCCATATTTTGCAATCTATTTTGAAATTCATTAATAATTCATCAAGATAATCACAACCGTGAAGGAGGTTTGGATACCCGGTCTTAATTAGCATAGCTTTTGACGATTCCACTTCTCCGTTTACTCCTTAGTTTTTGTTTCGATTGAGAAGATATATCAAACACTCGAGACAGTGTTTCATCGGCTATCAAATCCCCTCGAATTTCGTCAAAAATATTTCGCTGCTCGTCGTATTTTCAACTCTCTTCTCGGTGTTTGGATATCCCGATGAAGCACGGTCTCTCGTGTTTGATATATTACGTAAAAAACACCACACAGGACGTAAGGCAAATTTGATTCTGCCTCAATATACAGTGTATATGGTTAAGAAGTACAACAGCTGGAAAAAGACAGGAAATACTGTAACAAATTATTCTACGAAGTTTCAACTGTAATCAGAAACCAATCCTATTTCCAAGACCGTTTTGATTCCAAATCGAAATTCTGCGGTGCTCGAATTCCATTTCCACAAGCAGAGTTCAGAAAAAAATCGCAGTGTTATACAAACCATCTCTCTTCCCTTGGCATCCACAAAATTACGGCTTCTAAATATCACCATGAAAATCTCCGGATACGACCCAACAAAGACGCGAAAATTTATAAGGATCTGTGAAGATATTCTGAGGACGATGGGATCCTTTTAGACTGCACTAAAACGTGGAAGTAGTACGTCTTTCAGCGAATTCAAATGGACTGGAGCGCTTCATTTTCATTTAAGTTTACAGGCGAAGTGTTCTCTCTCTGAGGGGAGGGAATAGGGGTATGTGAATCCGCCGACCCGCTAAAAGTAATGGCTGAATCCCTCGATCTGCTCAAAAATTCAACTAAATCCGAATCTGCAAATTGTTTGCCGCGTTCATGACACGCCGTCCTCGGAGACCCAGGGGCAGTTAGTGGGGGCGGGAAAAAAAACTTTATTTCGGCGGAATGTTTTTTCTCGCCCGTTTAGACTTTTTCCCACCCCCACTAACTGCCCCTGGGTCTCCGAGGATGATGTTACGCGCGATACAAAGCGACTTCAGTCGTAGGAGTTGCCTTGCGTGATATTGTGTAACCAACGTCTCTATCGAAACAAAATCTTGCAGTTACGAGAAAAAAGAGCAAACTTGTGGCCAATGCCACACTCAGTTCCGGAGCTTTACTAGACTTTTCGTTGTGTCGGAATCTACTTGGCAGCGACATTCTTTTGTATGAAGTCGTCACCTTTATCTCCTTCGTTGTAAAAGAATGCAACGCATTTGATCGTTTTCAACTCCATGACACTGACCATTACTTATATTTACACTGCAACACAAAGTAGATAAGATGTGAAGTATATATGAAATAATTCATATATTTGAACTGCGGTTGTAGATGAAAGTAAAGAATGATCATCGCAGTTAATTTCCCAATTTAAGCAATTGGAAAGAAAAAGCCTGAAAAAATCAGGCAATCGACAACTGGTCACAACTGAATGAAACTGGTCTCAGTAGCGGCGTCCCAAAAAACGACTGCGAAAGGAGACTACTTTGACCAAAGTTCTGAAAGATGAGAGGATCCACGCGGGTAGGAGGCAACTCAGGGACCCGTCACGCCTAAGTGCGTCACTATTTCTGGTCATTTTCTCCACTACGTGACATCCGGCACATAAAAGAGAGAAAGTGGAGATTTCCAGGGGAACGTTGAGATCCGCGATCCGAACTTCCTAACAACCAAAATCCAAAATCTGGGCCCAAAAACTGGATAAAACCTCGATCCACTGTGATCATAGGATCCGAAGATCCGTTGAAATTTTGCTCTGAATCCAGAATCCGGGCTAAAATATTTAACAAATCCGCATATCCGTAGACCTATACACCCCCCTCCTCTCTCCATTGAATAACCTTATCATGCATTTCGTTGTCTGACCGATTTACCATGCATCTTAGCCCACGACTTCATTTCAGCTTGCTTGTTTCTGGTTATCTCCTTTAAGGTTGGCTTTCAAAGTTTGTAATCTTGACGCGAGGCAAGGAAACCTCATGTGGTGTTGGCAGTTTGCAATTTGAATGCGCACGTCTCTAGCAGGCTGCAGCCCACTTAGAACCCTTTTCCCTACCTCTTCAACTGATGTGCTAAAGTGTCTCTCTTAAAATGTGTTACGGCATGCGGATTTTCAACGAGAATGGTTTTTCACTTTGTTACCGGGATATAGTGGCAAGTCCTGTATGTTGGCTTTGATGAAGCTGAGAGACTTCTTCAGAAGTTTGAGAATTTCAAACGCTTACCTTCAGAGCCATCAAACAGTGGTGAATGATTCCCTCAATGATTGTAGCACCTACTTAGTCCTCTATAGCCATGGTCGCACATATCGCAGCACATTTTAAAGTAATTTTTCAACTGGTTATGGTTACAAAATATTTATCCCATTTCCATTTTTGACATATTGTTCCCATTCCCAGTGACCAAATCCTATTTCCAACGACTTAAATCCCATTTATCCAGGGAAAAAACAACCCAATCACAAGTTTCAGTTTTATGCCTACAGGACCCTTAATAAAGCAAAGAACGCGAAAAGGAAAACCCAAAATTACCTGTTCATGAAGCATCATACCAAATGCCACACAAATCCACAGTGATAGCCCTGAATTAAAATCATTCATATATATATGCTGGTTTGAATGACTACTATACTAGCGATACAAGGACGCTCGACTGGGCAACCTGCGTGTTTTTACCTGAACAAGTGCGGTTGCAATCTTCCATAGTGGTGAAGCCATTCCAGCCACTTGGGTGGCAGCCACCGGCTATGATCGGCTCGCACGCATTGGTCTCCAAGTTGAAATAAAAGTTTCTAAAATACCCTCTGCAATTGCTGGATGGAACGATTTGACAAATTGCTCCTAGGAGTAGATGCAAATGAAAATTGGAGACAAACAGTTAAGGTAGGCCATACCACTGAGAAAATATTGTAGAAAACAAAGCAGAGTTTTGGTAATGATCAACACACAAAAAAAATATTAACAAAAAAAAAAAACCAAACAAAACGAATAAAACAGACAGAGAGACAGACAAAAAAAATAAGAAGATAAAACACAAAACAACAGTTGCATTAACAATAAACAGGCATACCTGGGGTGCACGGACCATCTGCAGTCTTCTCAATCTCTTTGCCTTGCCTGCAAGCTGTCGCCTTCAAAATGCAGTAATTATTGTAGGTATCTACATCCGAGCCACAGACTGGTTGGAAATCAGCTTGGCATTCCAGGTTATCACGACAGACACATCTGACGCCATTGGTGCTGTCATAAACACACTTCTCCCAAGCCTTACAGGACACACCCTCGCAGCGATCTGATCAGTTCAAAGGCAACACCTTAGTTATGCAGAATATCATGACCTTGCTGTAATTATGAACGGAAGTATGGACATTGTTAAACATACCTCTACACAAAGGTACCATATCAGACCACTGGCCATCTGAACCACAGGTCAGCTTCGATTCTCCATCCAGCTCGTAACCTTCATCACAAGAGAAAGTTACAGTGCTGCCGATACCAAAGTCGTTACCAGTTCGTTTTCCGTTCTTGGGAGGAAGGACATCGAGATCCCAACAAGAGGTGACTGAAGTTAAGCGAAAAGTGAAGTCAAGTTAAGTATAAGGCTTATGTAATCTAGATTTTCACTTTCTAAAACCGCTGTCACACAACGGACGCTAATTGGTGGTGAGATCGCCGATCCTCATAAAAAGAAAACGCGCGCTATATGCGCATTCCATGATGGAAACACAAAACAGTTTCAAAGAATTTTTACTTAATTTTTGCAACTCAGCTTTTTTTCGGGTGTTTGTATCACTCCCTTGCAAATTGAGGCCATTAATCATAAAGCTAGTAATAACAACTGTCACATTACATCCAACGAGTCCTGCTCAGATTTAGTAAAAAACAACATTTCCACTTACCTACACAGGTCGGTTGTTGTCCAGTCCACGTTCCACTCGGGAGACATTTTCGTTTACTTGTGCCATTCAACTTGGTATTAATCTCACAACCGATCTCCACTTCTGTCCCTAGAATGAATTCCTCCAGTCTGTCTTCTCTAAAGCCTTTCTCTGGACTTCCTGGGTCTGGACACGTTGCTGCAGTAGCCAAAAGAAAGTAGTTGGGATACCCTGGAAATCCTCGTCCGCTTTTCAAAAATGAAATAAGCTGAATGATAGAGGGGCTGGGGTCACGCACGCTACAGCAACGTATTATAAGGCTAAATTGTTGACCCGATAGTTTCCCAGCAAGGAGGTTTTCAAAGCTGAATCGTGTCATTTCTCAGGAAAGATAATTAAGAAGGCTTTTAAAGGATTCCAATGACATTATGGGGCAATCTGACAAGATGCTAAGAACAACATGTAAACCTATACAAGGTCGGCCGTTTTGCAACCCATATCATCGAAAGCGTCTATGGTTACCTACCACAAAACGTTGGAGGATACAAATTGCGGATAGACTCTACAGCCACTATTCCTTTGGTTGCTTGTTTGTCCTCGAAGGTGACAGAATACTTGTCGCCATTGATAGCGTCAATCTTAGCGAAGGTGTACTTTCCGGTTATCACATGCTTTGCTATGACTCGTGTTCCCAAAAAGATGTGCCTCGGAGATGGAAGAATGTCCTCTACTATGATGTAATGTTGCGTCCCTTGTCCATATATCACGATTTCCTTTTCCTCATCAGAAGATTCTGTCAACACTGTGACGACGTTTTCGCGTTTTTCTTTCACTAATCCTCGGAGAAAACGAACGCCTTTCCTGATGAAAACAGGCGTGTCAACTCCGGCGCACGCTGTTAAAAATCCAAGAAAACAAATAATAATCCAGTATTGGTAACAAGGTCATTCTTTTGTGTTGTGACATGTTCATTGATGACTAATATGTAGAAAGATGTATAGCTAGAAATGATGAAATATAAAAATGATTGATGATTCTCGAGACTGACAAGTATTGTCAAGGCGAGTCTGTGAAAAGAGTGGGAAGACAGGCCATAAAGAGCACCACAAACAAGAGTAGAGCATAGACAGTCAAGAACATGGAAATGAATATTAGAAAGAAGAGTAAAACCAGGGAGGAAAAAAGGAGATTCGAGAAAAGAAGAGAGGTAAACAGAAGATGAGAAAATTATAAAGTAGAGAATGGTAGAATAGCTAAAAGAGCAAAGAAGAAAACTGAAGCAAGGAATAGTGGAGAGGACCCAAGAGCAGTAAAAAGCAGTCGAAAAGACAACAAGATGGAAAAAGCGATAAAAAAAGAAGAGGGACAGTTACAAGTTTTACAGAAAAGAAACTTAGAGCTAAAAAGATAGGAACATAGAGAGAGACTACACGATGGAGGGAAAGAGAAAAGAAAATGGCCATACCAAAACAAAGACCAAGAAAGCTTTTGAATATTTAGAGCATTTTTTACCAACACAATACGGCTGAACACCAGTCCACTCTCCTTTGCCATCACAGCTCCGTTCGTAAGACCCATGTATGATGTACCCTTTGTTGCACCGAAAAGAGACTTTTGCGTCATACTTGAAATCTTTGCTTCCATTTCTTGAGCCATACTGCGGTACACCAGGGTCTGCACAGGTTATTGCTAAAGCCGTGGTTCAAAATTGAAAAATAAATTTCGTTTGTTTGGTTATTTCCATATTGTTGATGTGGTGGTGATGCCTTTGTAATGCCTTTGTTACCTAAACACGCACCAGTTGCCCGTCAATCAGTAGATACCAAAGTAACGTCATCCTAATGCCTAATATTATCGTTTTCTGAAGACACAGAACTTTGATTTTGAGAACTCAGTTCTAAAATACTGGTTCAGATGCAACTGAAACATACCTGTACAAACAGGAACTTCACCAATCCACTTTCCTTGTTCTCCACATACCACATCGGCTGCTCCTTGCATTTTGTAGCCTTTGCGACACGTGTAATGCACGTGTGCTTCGAACACGAAACCGCCGCCAAACATCTCCGCGTTAGCCACCGTTGGCGGGTCCCCACACGTGATAGCTAAAGTCAAAATAGAACAAAGAGAGTCATAAAAATGGTACTTCCATGATCTAATGCTGAGAAAAACAAAAGAGAGAACTGCCAATATTTATACATAAGAAGGAAAACTATTATCCTGATATATTTTTCCTTTAGACTTTTTCAGGGGTTCGGTTAGCAAGAAAAGTGGTTAGAAAAAGAAAACAGATGAGCTGATATGTGCGACCTAAGGTCCGAGAATTTTCGCGGAGCATTTCTGCAGAGGCTAAAATTGTTTTTGGTAGATCATCTTACGTTTGCAAATCGGCTTTGTCTTGCTCCATGTTCGATTGGCGAGGCAGGTCCTTGTCTTGGGCCCTTCTAGCTCATACCCAGGCGAGCATGTGAAATTCACAGTGTTGCCAAACTGGAACAACCATCCTTCACGTTTTCCATTAACGGGAGATCCTGGATCTCCACAGCTCACGGCTGATAAAAATAAGAAATAGTGTTTGAAGTATGGGATAAAGGAGGGAATAATGTAAGCAGACAAACAAACAAACCCCAAGACCGACAGACACAGAAACAAGCAAGGAAACAAAGAACAACACAAACAAACAGACGTGGAATGAAGTTAATTTGAACTGCGGGAATACAGATGAAATTTTTATGTGATCATCGCAGTTGTAATCCATGGGTTGGAATCCCTGAATATTCCTTTTTCGGGCTAAAATTTGCTTGCAATTATTTCTTAAAATTGCGATTACAACTGCGATGGTTACATCACAAACAAACATATAAATAGACAACAAATAAGTATTTTGAGAAATTCTTTTTTCCACACTCACCCACGCATGACACATCAGGTTTAGTCCACTGTCCATCTGATTGACATGTGATTGTAAATGGTCTTCCAAGTCGAAAGAAACCTTCTTTACACAAGAACTTGACGGTCGAGCCAACTGTGTTGTTTCCCACTGCTATGGCATTTTTAGGAGCTTCTGGGGCAGAGCATGCCTTAGCTGTACAGAAAACAGAGAATACAGATATTTTATAGACCGTGCTTATATTGCCAGTTAATGCGATAATTCGTGAAGCGATGACAAATATTCTCTCATGTTTGCATTGGATGGAACCAGTTTCATCATAAAGGTTAGTTGCAAGTTCTAACACAGTTTATAGCCAGATTTTCGGGAAACAAAACCTTGGATAATTTAAGTCATTTATCGCTGATTGACCATTTTAGTGTGCAGTGTGTAAAGCGTAGAACGGTTTGAATTGCATTTCTAGTAAATTTATCATTTATAAGAGCATATATGAGATCCTTAGGATTTCAAAATGACGCACTAAATAACTTTGATTTTGATTGCTGAAAAAAAGGACATATTCAAAAAATGATCAAAATAGGAAATTTCGCTTGTGAAACGTTTTCACGGGGCAAAGTAGGACTCGATAGTGTAACAAATTAAAGAAAAACACATTAAGTAGTTTCCTTCTAAAGTGGAAAAACTACAAATAGCGGCTGGTTTTCTTCACTCGTGCAACAGGGCTTGACGTGACATAACATTTAACTGCCTGCGTTACATTCGTCTTCACCCTCAGGACCCCCCTGAAATCAGCAAAAGCCCTGCCCATCCCGCTAAGGGTTATTTGTCCAGTAAGGGACTCCTGGTCAGGGAAACTGTGCTATCTTACCCAGGTATACAAGGAAAACTCGGCTTGTACCGTACCCCACACTAGAGGGCAATGCAGTGTCTTATCTTTGGTTATGTAAACCAGACGTTCGGGGAAATAAAGGAACAACAAACCCGGCTGGATATCTGGAGAGTTCCAATTTTCGCAATCATGATACTTTCATTTATATATGGCGCTACCTCAAGTCCAATTGCAGGATGGTAGTGTTCCTATCAGAATTCTGAATATTCAAATAATACTTTACGTGTACTTTAATGTCGCATCTCAACGACAGACGAGGCAGATTTATATTTCGAATGAAACAAAATCAACAAGAATATACTTCACCATTGAGTTTTGACTTACTTACCTGGGGTTGGGTCCTGGGCTCTGGCCAATTGAAGTAGAAAAAGGCAAAAAGCGTATTTGCAGATACGGTGCGCGTTTTCACGGTACATTCTGTTTACGCAGACGAAATCTCTACTCTGTCTCAGTCACAAGGAAAGGGAAACGTGCACGAAAGCGTCAAAGAGATTTCTTCCTTTCAGCACCTCTAATCCAATTGCTTGTCAGCGATATCCCTGCTTTGACAACTAGCCAAATGTTTCGTGAGGAAACAACAGATGTTTTTGCTTTGGACTTTCCACAGGAAGTTAAAATTCATTAATTAGTCAGCGAACTTTCATTGAGAACGAAGTTTGTTAATGTTACGAGAGCAAAATCAGCTGACATTGTAATTAATCAACTTTTTCAACCCCTGCGGCTTATCTTTTTATAGCTATTGGGCAATTTGCGTCGTCATTCATGAACTTGGCTCTGTTTAGCGGAGGTCTTCAGTCGACCCGTCTTGTACTGTTCTTGCTTCGTTTTCTCGTTATAACGCAATAAACAAATTACCGATTCAATCAACACGAAGGAAAAATAGTTTAAAGACTTTACTTGCAAAGCAAGGAGCAGAACAACGCGAAAGAAAGCGAGAAAAATATGCTTTTTAACACAGGAAGCAAATAACTTTACTGACCTTTTATATTTCAAGCGTCTAAGAATTTGACCCCCTTTCCGTTGAAACGTTAGATCAAACAGATCATTGTGCGCGCATGCTGTTGTCGTTGGCACAAGTTCATCAGCGACATTCGATCGTATCACCTCGGGCGGATAAAATAAAAAGAAAGAATTCGCCACAGCACGTCGCTGCTGCGGAAGCTGAATAACAGACATTTGCACTAAACGTAATCCAGAGTTTCATCAATAGAGCAAGATGTTCTCGAGACATCAGGTGAGATGTATTTCTGGTTCTCCTGTATCAAACGAATTAGGGGTAATCGAAAAGAAACAAAAATATACTCACCAAATTGTAACTACTGTAAGTTAAAATCAGAACGTTTACGAAATATCCTTAAATTTCTCTTTCTTAGAAACCTGGAAGCCGAAACAAAGCAATCTTTGAAAAGGATAAGTTAAGATAAAGCGGAGGATCCATAGAAACCAGTCATTGCAATTTGCAATAATAGAGATTTAATAATGATTCTTCATACTACAAGGGTTCAAATGTTGATATTTGATTTATCTTGCACGGGGGCGTTCAGAGTCGTGCATAATAATTAAACCGGAATGACTGAACTGACAGGAAAATTCTTGAAAACAGCATATATCTGATCTTAAGTAAGTAGTTGTCGAGACAAAGGAGGATAAGGCAAATAATGGCTCATAAATGCTCCGGTCGATAGCTCTGTCCTCAGTCTCTTCGCTTAATTAAGTATAATCGTTTTTGAAGTTATCAAGTCTAAGAAAATATTTTAGGTATCAATGTTATAAGAACTTTCAGAAGTCAAAATAGTATCGATTTCCATTGTGCAAATTTCATTTGTTTTTCTCCAATACAGATTTAAGATGAAGGATTCACCTGTAACATTAATGCCATGTTAATAATTTTCCACCCGCTTTTTAATTACTTCATTTTTTACGAGGTGTTAAAATTGTTGATCAAGTGTTTTGGCTGCTGTTGTTTTTGCCGCTAGTTTTCTCCCTTTTCTCGCACCTCTTGCATGCCATTTCTTATACATCGGTGAAATGCTCAATCCTTCTTTAAAAGTAGAGTGCAACCCTCGATTGTTAGTCCGCACACAAAGCTAACATGTACAGGCAGCTGAAAGTATACATGTAATCGGGAGGTGGGCGTGTTAAAGAAAGAAAGAAAGAGACTTTATTTTTTGAGCCTGACACGTGACCTTAACTAACATTACTGATGAACTTGTGGCCCTCAAATCCCAGGATCGAATTGAAATTTGGAAATGTTGGTTTTTGAGGAGAGGGAAAAACCGGAGTACCCGGAGAAAAAGCTCTCGGAGCAGAGTAGAGAACCAACAACAAACTCAACCCACATATGACGCCAGGTCCGGGAATCGAACCCGCGGGACACATTGGTGGGACGCGAGCACTCTCACCACTGGACGCGAGGACGCGTGAAGTAGTTTGGATAAAGTTTTTTGTTTCACTTCATAGACATTTTGCACTAGATAATTCTCTTTTAGTTTGGTCTGGTATAAGGCAATTGAGTTAATATCAAACAGGAAATATCATAATAATTTTAGACATGTCGAGTAAGCATGCATTTTTTTGACTCTCTAGATCTTTTTGTGGATATTTGTGGTCACGTGCACTTTGATACTCTGCGTTGAAAGCGCTGGGAGCCGCCGGAGTCAAAGTAAGTTTAGGCCGGCTTCGAAGTTTGCCGGGCTTCATAGTAATTTCCCACGATTAAAGTGAAAATTAATAACAAAAACTGATGGACTTATAAGCTATCGGGACTGCAAGTTCAGTACAGTACTCGCCATGCAAAGAAAGGCTAACGGTAACAATACAATAATACTACATTCCCAATGGCAAACAGTACTTTATTTTTTTGTCAAGCAAACAATTCACTCTGTACCAAAATTTCCAGTTTCATGTGTACACGTTCTTGCATAAGTAGTAATTAAGAAGATGCTGAAGGCTCCGTATGCTTAATTTACCCTGAGAAGAATTTCTGGATTTCTCTATTTTTATAATATGTATATATTTCTTAAATCAGATTGCGATAAGAAATGCAGTGACCTACTCCGACGAGTAAAGAAGAACCCACCTACTAAAAGCGCGATCGATATACACCTTGGTCTGTGTAAGGCAAGATACCGCTGTTATAAAGGCTTTAAGTTGGTTGGCAAGGAAATACGGACTTGCAAGGGAGGGGCGTGGATAGAAAAGAAGGAACCCAAGTGTTATGGTATTCTGAATTCCATGCAATTCCTTGTTGCTTTATAGAATCACCATACCTAAGTTTTGATTTGCTTAATTCTACTACATAATTTTCTTGGCGCGCGAGCAATCAAAACAAATATAAAAGCAAGCAGCATTTTAATTTTTATTAAATTGATCTTAATATAGGAACTTTTAGAAGCTTTTTTGAATAGGCTTTTTGTTTCAAAGTTAATGAATGATGTAAATTAATGTTTCTGTTTTCTGATTTGATACTGAAATGCTGGTAAAGCTAATACATTCAAAGGATCCTGCGGAAAACCTGAAGACATCCCAAACGCCAAGTATACGGGTACGAGTTTCAACTCCAACGATAAGTTGAAGTACAGATGTGAAAAAGGTTACACGCTCAGCGGATCTCCAAGAAGAAGATGTAAAGCTAGTGGAAAGTGGTCCAAGGCTCCCAAATGTTTACGTAAGTTAAATTCAGTCACATTTCTCTGAGCAACACCTCTTAATGCATGAGAGGACTTAGTCCAGTCCCTGAACTCTCCTTTCTTCCTGCCCCATATAGGGGCTGAACCCGGGCGGGCGAAAGAAGAGTCAAAGATAACTTGCATGCGCATGCTCAGAACGCCGCCATTTTTCCCCCCCCACATCGGGGGAAAACCATATTTGGAAGCATTTTCCAGATTTGGCTTGTGGCGCGATTTTCTGAATGATAATATACAAGCAACAATTTCTGCATTCAGATTGATTAAAAACATGTCAATTAATCCCAAATCAGTGGAATTTCACCAGTACCACGCTATACCACATTCGATTTGTTTTTTATCACAATTTCAAAGATAACAAAAGAAAACTTTGCCAAGATTTGTTGACAATTGAAAACACCGACTCGGACTTGAATGTGCACGCGCTGCATTATGCAAATGAGCTACTTGTACGCGTCAGACTTTCTTTTCAAAAACTTTTGCAAACACGCTTAAGGACGTTCACGCTAATCCACTGTAAGGAAAAAGATGGCGACTGGTGCATTTACCTATAATGCTTTGCGCACGAAAACTCCAAAGGAGCGTATAAAAACACTAAGCAAAATTGTAAGTCAATCAAACTCGACAAGAGCAATGCTGTTAGTAAAGGAACAACTGCCATTGAGCCATATCTTTCTATATGCCCAGTGGACTTAGTTTGGTTCGCAAGGTATTGTGGTAAAATGTACAGGCGCTATCTTTTTTCTTATGGTGGATTGTTTCTGCGCATCCTTACTGCGCACGCAAATTCACTTGCCACATCATGCATCGAGCGCGCGCGGTAAGTACTAAAATGAACAATGATAGGCCATTGCTATAGCTTTGCTTGGATTTAGCGATCTTGGACGCTCGGTGACCCCTACTTTTCTTTTCAGAAACAGATTTTACCTACAATAATCTCCACATTGTCCAAAAATGAACAAAAAAATCAATGTGGGAAGTTAAAAAAATACAAGATTTTTGTCCACGGGACATGGAATCCTGTCATCTTGCGGCTGCAAGGCGCTTGAAACTATGGTCGCTAAATACTAACTTGTTCTCTGAGGAACCTCACCAGTTGACTAAATTCGCTTAATAGGTCTATTTAAACCATATTTGGCAGAGAACATTTCCCTTCAAAGCTCTAATTGCAACATTTTAGGTGTTCTTCCGGGCATGTTCTCTCCAAAACGAAGTCGGTGACCCCCATTTTTTTTACATTTCTAACATCACTAACTTATCGTCTTTCGATGGAAAAATTTTCAGAAAAAAATCAATGTTAGAAAATTTTCGTGCGAACGTCCTTAATATACCGAAACAATAGGAAAAAATGTTTGGGAAAAGAGTAATGACGCGTACTCGTTGTCGATGCGATAAAAGTACAGACTAGGATAAACCATGGCCATATTTCGATAGTTACGTTTTTTCCACAATATCAACGACAAAGAAATTGCTTTTTACAGAGCGCTAGCTGAAAAAGGCAATGCGCGACACATTGACGTGAGCAGCGTGGGTGGGACCTAGTAATTGTTGATTGGTTCGTTCTGAGTATGCGCATGCAAGTTATCCTGGACTCTTCTTTCGCCTGCCCGGGTAGAGCCCCTGTACGGAAAGAAAGGAGAGTTCAGGGACTGGACTAGAGAGGACTCGACTAGGGCGTAAACCATGATGTATATTGTGGAATCTTGGGTGTGTAAAAACCCGCTGGAGCACATCTCCACTATAGAACAGAAATTACTTAATGTTGGAGCTTTGTAAAAAGGTGTTGATGGTCTAGATCGATCAAGAGGTTTTTAGTTTAAGAATACTGTCTTTCAAGGGTAAAAAAAAAAGAACTTGAATACGACCCGGATGATGCCGGATTGGTATCCTTTGGGTCTTAAGGCTTCTGGCT
>CM042748.1:37251729-37277463 GCA_022496165.2 Catalaphyllia jardinei | reverse complement strand
CCCCCCCCGAACACTGACTCATAAAAGCTTGTCTACAAACGAGCTAACTTTGAGGTAACCTGATCAAAAATGGGGTGGGCTAGAAGGAAGTAACCAAAGCTAATTCCTAGAAGAGCATTCAGTTGATTTTTGTCCATCTTTTCATGTGTATTCTTGCATATTTTCTGTTAGGACCTTGCGGAAAACCGGAGGATATCGCGCACACTAAGGTTAATGGTTCAGGTTATAACTTTGGGGATACTTTGACCTACAGCTGTGAAAAAGGCTACGCGATAAAAGGACCGAAAAGCAGAACCTGTGGTGAAGATGCACAATGGTCTGTTGGTCCTACTTGTACACGTAAGTCGAGTAAACATTCCATGAATCCAGGCGAACTCTATCGAACGTAGATCCGGTAATCAACTCATTCAAAGTTCAATAGGTCCTTCTCCAAAATGGCGGCCGAAAATTCAAAATTAAAAAAAAAAACGTATGCCAGCACTAGAAAGACACCTTTACTTTAGTAACCCTGCAAAGTTTCAGCATTTCAAGTGTAATATCAGCTGAGGAAATGTAGGTTAAAAATTGAAAAATTTACTGACGTTTGTATGACTGGGGGTATGCATTATACATTAAATTTACAGACGTTTGTATGACTGGTGGTATAATCATACCCTCAGTCATACAAACGTCTCTAAATTTCTCAATTTTCAACCTACATTTTCTACACCTGAAATCCTGAAACTTTGCAGGGTTATTAAAGTAAAGGTGTTCTTTCTAGTGCTGGTATTAACATTTTTAGTTTTAGCTAATTTTAACTTATTTGAATTTTGGCCGCCATTTTAGAGAAGGGTCTATTGTTGGATGGATTTCGATTGGTGAATCGAAAGAAATAGCATCCGCCAATGAATTTGCCAACTAACACTCAAACAACCCTAATCGAATTTAAGTTATATTTGGAGAGATCAAAAGCAAAGGTTTTCGAAATCTCACTTCCATCCTATCATCAATATAATCTGCATTCACGTTACTAACAGCAAAACTCTCTTACACATCAGTGTTTAACGACACCTTTAGCCTGGAAATACTCTGCTTGTTCACCTTAGAAGAACTAATCAAACATATGAGCCACAGTCAGCAAAATTATCATTAGGGAGAGCGAAGGCCGTTGAAAGATTTCGGTATGCAGAGGTTCATTTATTTCACACTATTTACATAAAATTAACATAGAAAGAAAAGTATAGTCACAACACATGATTACAAGTTCAAAATAATTACAGTACAGGTTATAAAATGTGTATGGGGGGTCAAAGTAACGAAATCTTTCTAGTTGACCACCATCTACTGACGCGCAGCTAGCTTAACTGAGATATAGTAGAAAATGCTTGTAGAGCCTAGGACTAATATACAGAAAAAAATTACATGCATATAAATAATTAAGCATGCTAGATTTATACTGAACCAAGCGAGAAATCTAAACAGGACAAGCTTAGCGAAAGGGAAAAAAGAACATACATACAAACAAACAAACAGACAAACAAACAACAAGCAAAAGCAAAAACAAAAGAACAACACATTATCATCGGCAGCAACAACAGCAGCAACGACAAAGACAAAAAAATAAGCAGAGAATTTATTATTATTATTATTATTATTATTATTATTATCACTTTTACTCTATTATCATTATTAGGTAGTTACGCACTGCATTAATTTGACCATTAAACAGAACATATATTTTTTGATTGATAAGAGATCAGATGGGCCTTAAGTTTCTTAAACTTGTTAAATGTTTTTGCTTTTTTAATGCCAAGGGGACAGCTTCCCACATGACAGAAGCAGAGTACTTAAAAGTAAATTTGCCTTTGTTAGTTCTGGTCGGTAACAATTAAGCTTAGCGGAATTTCTGGTGTTATAGGAGTGGACAGTTGCTGTAGGTGTTAATTTCTAAATTAAATAAGTTACTCAATGCATCTTACAGCTCTGAGAGTTGCCTTAGTATATTCCGCTGCAATATTAGAAGTATACTAAAAAGTCTGCCGATCTTAGAAGATTGGTTATACTCTTTAGGAAAAAAACCTGACATATTAGCTTTCTCAGAAACAAAGCTGAACAGTAGATCTATAATTAACGTTGATATACCCCACTACAATTTTTTTCACACTGACTCTGAAACAGCTGCTGCATGGGGGTGCCGCTCTTTACATATCTAACAATTTAAAAGGCATACCCAGGTCAGATATAAAGTTTGATATGCCTCTAGTTGAATCCTGTCGGGCAGGAATTATTGCTAACAATAACAAACCAGATATTATTATAGGATGCATATGTAGACATCCTTCAGCTAATATTTTCTGTATTCTAACAGTTTTCTCCCACTCACCACTAAACCCACTAGACTCACAGATCACTCTTCCACCTTAATTGATCATATATATACTAATGCTCCCATTCAAAACACTACTTCTGGTATCGCTCTAGCTGACATATCTGACCATTTGCCTGTTTTCTGCATCTGTAATGCACACACTTCTAAAAACAAGCAGATAACATATGATAGAGATTATACCAACTTTTGCAAAAAACAACATTTAGCTGACATCAGTCAAATCAAATGGCTAGATTTATACTCCACCTTCACTAATCTCCATCACATAACTTGTGCATGTATAAACAAAGTAAAAGATATTGTCAATAAGCATGCCCCTTTGAAAAAAGCAACCAATTCT
Source organism: Catalaphyllia jardinei (assembly GCA_022496165.2). NCBI lineage: Eukaryota > Metazoa > Cnidaria > Anthozoa > Scleractinia > Caryophylliidae > Catalaphyllia > Catalaphyllia jardinei. The sequence goes on along the minus strand of CM042748.1, from coordinate 37,274,755 downwards.
GAAATGAAACTACTTAACAAACCTTGGTTAACACAAGGGCTTTTAAAATCAATTAAAAGGAAACAAAAGATGTATAAATCCCATTTTTTCAGCAAAATTCAGATAACCAATACTCCAATCTACTTAACAAAATGAAGGCTAAAGCCAAAGATAAATATAAGAATATTTTCAGCTGTACAGCTTGCACGTTACAACAGGCAATTACGTTTTGTCAGTTTCTATTTCAAAGTTTTCGGGTGAACCCAGTGGCACGTTTTACACACTTTGTAAAGCATAACACCATTTGAAGTTTAAAAGAGTGTATGTCTTAGATTTTTCTACCTTGTTCATTTGGGCAAGGGTATGCTATTGGTGGGGTCAATATAGCAGTACACACTGATGAAGAAATCATCATAACATGGAAAGATTAAATTGTTTTCACACAACTCTCAAGATAACCTTCTCCAAGTTTTTCTAAGCGTCAGTCACCAACAGCTGCCCTTGTCAATACTCATGTCTTCACCTGCCGTTGATCACAGTAGACAGAGTACTTACTTGGATACCCCCTCAGTGTCTTAAAATTATTTTCCAGGATTACCTTGTCTAACATTATGCGATATTTTCATTTACTTTTGCAGGCATCAAGTGTACTCATCCTTTGAAATATCGTAAAGGGAAACTTCGAAACGGCAATATTTCATCCTCTGATCCAGAATTCTTCAAAGGTGCCACTTTGGTTTTTGAGTGCAATGAAGGATATGAGATCAAAGGCAGTGACACTATGACCTGTTTGGAATTTGGCTGGACACCTCGCAGACCACCATATTGCCTTGGTAAGTGTTTCCTTCCCGAGTCTGATAAATAATAAAATCAATATCCCGAGAAAAAAAATAATGGCTTTCCAGTTAAATCGGACTGATCATCTTGAGACAAAATAAGATTTTGCTCAGTTGAGATCAAAGCCAAAAACATAAAAGGAATCGTGTAAGGATCGGACTGTGAATCCTCCGTATTACAAAAAATGATGACTGGCAAATTTACCCCAAATTTACCCTTTTTTTCAACGCTAACAAAAACGTACAGAAAGGTTCAAAAATCTTCATACCTAGTGTAGTTATCAAGAGACTTTGATCTGACAAGCTGCCACCGCTGGTTGTACTGGCTCAGTTTAGGAATAAGAATAATCAGGTCTTTCACGGCATCAACACTTTATGAGGAAAATCTTTTTGCAGCCCTTGGCCTACTTTTAGAGCTGCCAAGAGAGCTTGCTTCCAAGCTATTCAAGCAATAGTTCAACAGTTTAGGGTCAGTAGCAAAATTTGTTTATTCGTCAAACTATATATTGTGGTTTGCAGTTAAGACTTGTCCCGATCCTGGGAGACCAGACAATGGTGATCGCTTTGGTTATTTTAAAGTTGGAGGTACGGTACGGTTTTCCTGTCAGTCAGGTTTTGAATTGCATGGCTCAAGAGAAAGAACCTGCTTGGAAAGCAAAGAATGGAGTGGCTCTCTGACTACCTGTCAGGACGGAAGTAAGTTGGGCGCTACAATTTTTTTTTCTAAGAGATAATTGAGTCATTTGCTCGTAACTTTCTGAGGGCTGTAACTAATACGTTAAAAATGGAGAATGAGCAGTTATTTTGAAAAATTTTAAACCTTCTGAAACAATTTATAACATAAATTGAAAGGTACAGATATTTTGAAGTGAATTTTATTTTCCTTTCAGGGTCTGATTGCCCAGTTCTTGGAACTCCCATTAGCGGACGAAAATACGGCAGCAAGTACAATAATAGAGATATCGTAACATTTGAGTGCGACCCTGGATTTGTCCTTAAAGGTTCTACTGTAAGAAAGTGCTTAGAAAATGGAACTTGGAATGGAACAGAAGCAGTTTGTAGAGGTAAGTGCCTTCTATTTAGCACATTTTTCTTGTCGGGGAGCCTTAACAAACGTGCCTGCTATAAGTAATCATGAGCTATGATTATGACCTATGAAGCATTGTATAAAAAGAGTAGTTTTCAAAACACAACTGAAATACGAAGCGTCATCTTAAAAGAGGTGCAGTTCTAAATAGATACCAATGAGCATTTCCACACTATTTTGCGTATTTTTTTCTCCTGGAAGGAGAGGGTAGCGTATCTCAAAGAGAAAACATAAGCCAAGAAAAATGAGCAGGTTCTTCACCTCATGTACGCTGGGAACCAACCTTAGTGTCTTCCCATGTCTCCATCAATCAGCACCTTAAATTGGGAGGAAATGCCTCACTGAATACATTTGAAAGCGAATCTTAATCACCCATAAAAATAATATTCTCTTGCAGATGAGTTTGAAGATCGCTTTAAAGATGTCAACACCACTGCTTATAAATTTCGAAAAAATCTGATTGATCCTTTGTTGGGATACACGTGCAATAGTGACAACGCCACCGGGTGCAATAAGACAAAGGGCGCTGGAATGGAAATCCGAGGTAGAGCCATTGATCTGAACGCAGGTGGCGGACTAGATCTGGTGTTTGTCATTGATGCCTCCAGCAGTGTAAAGAAAGACACTGGTTTCAAAAGTAGCTTGGAGTTTGCAAAAGAGTTGGTGAGAACCATTGGAGCCAGCAAAAGGTATAGATCTATGACTCATTGTAGTTAGCCATTCTTGTTAGCCGAGGATTCAGCTGCATCTAAGTTATCAAGAGAAAAAGCTGGAAAGACGCACAGGAAAGGTCGTGTTTTACGAATTTCATGATTTTTTGCTATTGCTCAGTTTAGTTATTCATGAAAAGGTACAATAGTCGAACGTGTTTCTCCAACCTTGCGTACCAAACTTGTGCGATCCATTATCACGGACTGATAATGGCCATGAAGGAGTTTACAGAATTTGCAACCGAAAAACGAATTTTAGCTGGTATTCAGTTCTCCAAACAATCTCAAAGTACCTATTGTTATTACATATTAAAATATTAAAGTGAAGTATATATGAAATAAGTCATATTTGAACTGCGGTTATGGATGAAAGTGAAGAGTGATCATCGCAGTAAATTTTCCAATTTAAGCAATTGGAAAGAAGAAGCCTGAAAAAATCAGGGCTTCGACGGGATTCGAACCCGTGACCTCCGCGATGCCGGGATACTGCACGGGAAGATATGAACTCAATAAATTAACCTCGCTCCCAATGTGTGGCTTCATGGTCACCGGTTCGAATCCCGTCGAAGCCCTAATTTTTTCGGGCTTCTTCTTTCCAATTGCTTAAATTGGATAATTTACTGCGATGATCATTCTTCACTTTCATCTATATGACTTATTTCATATATACTTCACATCATTTCACTGCACGGGAAGATATGAACTCAATAAATTGACCTCGCTCCCAATGTGTGGCGTCATAGCTCTGTTGGTAGAACATCGCACCGGTATCGCGGAGGTCATGGGTTCGAATCCCGTTGAAGCCCTGATTTTTTTTTTTTTTCAGGCTTGTTTCCAATTGCTTAAATTGGAAAATTTACTGCGATGATCACTCTTTACTTTCATCTACAACCGCAGTACAAATATGAATTATTTCATATATACTTCACATCACTTCACTGCGCGGGAAAATATGAACTCAACAAATTGACCGTGCTCCCAATGTGTGGCTTCATAGCTCAGTTGGTAGAGCATCGCACCGGTATCGCGGAGGTCATGGGTTCGAATCCCGTCGAAGCCCTGATTTTTCCAGGCTTCTTCTTTCCAATTGCTTAAATTGGAAAATTTACTGCGATGATCATTCTTCACGTTTAAAATATTAAAATATGTCCATAAATCTTTCGTTACCAAGGAAACGGATCCTTTTCGTTAATGAACGATGCTTCTACATCCTCGGAGTCCCAGGGGCCACTTGTTGGGGCGACGGGATTTTTTCGGGCGAAAGTGTACTTCAAGAGCTGAAGAGCTGAAAATATCGCATCGTCGCGGCTAGTAGCCCCTGGCTCTCCGAGGACGATGCCTCTATTGCCAATCTAGCGCTGATTCTTCTTGCAATATATATTTAAAGTAGAACGCGTTGATTATGGCATTTGAACTCCTTTTGAATCCTTAAAATCTCCTGTACAAGTCCACTGCAATTTTCTATTAAGTATTTTATTAATCAATAATTAGATGTAAGTAAGTAAGTAAGTCAGTCAGTCAGTCAGTCAGTCAGTCAGTCAGTCAGTTAGTCAGTCAGTCAGTCAGTCAGTCAGTCAGTCAGTCAGTCAGTCAGTCAGTCAGTCAGTAAGTAAGTAAGTAAGTAAAGGGTTTAATAACAGCGTTTCCACAGAGTGGAAACTATTCTGTAGTCATTTTGCACAGCCAGTGTTTAAAAATGTGCTAGAGTATAACAAAACTTACTACTTAGGTCAGACACTCCCTTATGAGTAATAAACTAAAGAAGGATCGCTGCTCATTAGCGTTTTTTTTTTTCAGGGCCGACGGAACCAGAATAGCAGCAGTGTCATTTGGTACTGAAGCGAAACTGGAGTTCAACTTAGGAGAGGCCAACGTGGATACGATGGAAAAGGCCATAGAGGCCATTGACAAAATTATGTATATGGGAGGGGCTACTGCCTCTACATTTGCTTTGAAAATGGTCAGAACAGTAGTTGTACCCCAAGCTCGTGTAGACAGCCACCGGGTGATGATGTTTATCACAGATGGAATGTCGAACATCGGCGGTCCTCCCCAGAAGGAAGCAAAGTATCTTCGGGATATAGAAAACTTTGAAATTTATGCAATAGGTACGGTGGTGCATCTCCCAAAGTCATGTGAATATATCAGAACTTATCTTTAATAATTAGTTAGAAACATTCGTTTTTAGTAAATTCTCAGCTCCGACTATTGCATTTCTAGCTTTTTGATTGGTTAAAAGTCGGAGCCAATAGTCGGAGTTTTACGTCATATGGAAAATAGTGCGCCAAATTTAAAATTTTTCGCTTTGTAAAATTGTGGAAATAAAAATCGGCGGCAAGCCCGGTTTGAGAATTTACTAAAACAATTATTCCATTCGCACTCGTTGGATATGAAGTGATTATAACCAACTCGCGATACGCGCTCGTTGGTTATTTTATCACTTCATATCCAACGCGGGCTCATGGAATAATTGCTATATAGTTCATTCGTGTTTATCTGATGTAATGGTGGCTATTGGTGTTTTTTTAGCAATGGATTAGTTGCTTTTATAAGGCTAAAAAAGTCAAACGAGAGTCTCAAGACTGCCTTCGTCGGCACTTGATATCTCCCACACACAAGTCACTCATTATGGCGCTATTTAAGCAGTTATTGACTCTTAGGCTTACACTTAACACATGTTGAGCTATTCCATTTATATTGATCTTAAGTCAGTCAAGAAGGAAGATAGCTATAATTTTTTGGGAGGTACCAGAGGCATTTTTTTCAACATTTAAAACGTTCATTTACTTTATTCAAGGTGTTGGGAAACAGGTTCGCAGACGTGAACTGATGGGCATTGCGTCTGCTGACGATAACGACGACCACGTGATCTTTGTCAATAAATATAAAACTTTGAAGAAAGCCATCGAGAAAGCGGCGTACATGAGGATAGGTACGTTAAATAGCTTGCCTTCCATTGTTTTTCATTTTGCCTCGAAATTTCCATTTGGGAAGACTGTTCAATTTAAAGTTTCTCCGAAGCACTCAAAATTCTAGGCGGTGCTTGAGGTCATTATGCTGAGGAGTTAACTAGTTCATTTTTATTACAAACTTCTGTTGCAATTTTATAGATTATTCACCTTGTGGTGTGAGTCCAGTGGATTTTAGGGCTCGAATGGTTGGAGGTAAGGACTCTAAAAGAGGATGGTGGCCCTGGCAAGTTGGACTGTACAAAACTAATGATGGAGGTAAATCGAAATCAGATATTGTTGTTTTCGTTTGTTGGGAATGTGGAAAGATGAAGTCCTATATTAATGCACCTATAGTTTTAAAGGAAAATTCATCATTTTTTTTATATCAATTAATAAGACAATCTACGTGTGAACTAAATCTTACAGAGGGTCTTGAACGTCCCATTTTCCAACGTTCAGGTCGCCTTCTTTAAATAACCTTTAAGTAAAAATGTACGGGGTCACAATTATTTTATTCCACATACGACAAACAGAATGCGCAAATAAGGCGATTCCTCAGAAATTAAAGTTACCGATGAATTGTTTTGAAACTTTCTCTGAATGTTCTCTACCAAGAGACCATCTAGTTGGTGCTTAGCTTAGTTGCGTCCCCCATCCAGCTGTAGTTAACTTTTTTTGGGTCACCCACCCGGTGGGGTCCTTTGGGCTGATTTTTGTGTTTGCCTTGACCAGACTTTCACCTGAACCCCCTGTACTCAGATGAACCGAGGGATGGGTTTCAGAAGAGACATACGTACTATGCGCGTGCCAGTACACACATTCGGGATATTGGTCCATTTTTGGAACCGAATATCTTTAACATTTCCAAAAGCACTCTGCTCTTTGACCAACACATCGTTATCCCGCTCATACGGATACTTAAAAACTACAACATTCGTATATGACGGAGGGGGCAGGCCAGGAAGGCATCACGCAGAATTCTGTTGACATTCACTTGCAGTGCGAAGTCCGGCATAAAGAAACTACATTAAGCACTGGTGGGATATGATTGGTCAACTGATTAAGCTTTGGGAATACTAGGGTCCCTTCGGCGAATTCCGCAACTGTCAATCAAACGTTAACATGAGCAAAATCGAATAAATTTTCAAAGTGCGATAAGTAAACAATAATACTAAAGATTAAAGAGCGGACTGCTCTCTTCATTGAAAGTGGCATGGCAAGAAATTTTTTTGTTGATATGTTTATTTGGTTCAACAAACCATCAGAATAGAAGTGTTTTAGAAAAGGGAGTGGAAAGTTTTAGTTACGCAGGCTAAATGCTTGCTTTATTCCTCATGCTTTATCCGTTACCCGCTACCTAGAAAAATCTTGAAATAAACCAGCGCAGTGTGTAAGTAGCCGACCGATGTTAATTTTTTTTGCCAAGCAGACATGTAGAGCTAGTTTACTAAGCTCTTTTCAGTTCATTGCCGATTGTTTACTCAGTCTCTTCAAAGAAAAGCCTTTTGTCCGTGATTTGGTAATGTCCCAGAGGGAACGTCTTTTGTTTGTTGAAAATAGTTATTCAATTTTCCATCTGTTAGAATAGAAAAAAATGTATAAAAGGATCACTAACACGTAAACCCATTCAGTTGCTAAAAACTACCTTCAAAACAACAATCATGAAACGAGCGAGACATCCACCAGGCTTTTACACGTCGTTGTTTGCGGGCCCTTCCGATCGTGGCTGCGACTTGAAATACCGGCCCAAATCACTGCTCCAGAGTCATTAATATGCACGCGCGAGGTTCAAATAAATCAGTTCAATTTCCAAAGGTCCTTAGGACGGCGAGGAATCAAAGAGAGAAAATGTATGTTCCAGAAATGCTGGATTTGATACTACTTCTAGACATCGGATTCCCCTCATATGTCGCATGAGCTCTTTATACTTTTTAAGAAAACATATCCATATGCAACCCAACGTGTTAACGTCTTCATTTAGAGGAACTTTGGTCTCGAAGTTATCATACAGCTATTTCCCATACTAAAATTTATTCAAAGTAGGTCGAGTTGAACACAAAATTGATAAAGGTTAACGAGATGGTACCCAGTCAAAAATGGTTGTTATTTTATTACGAAAATTTGTTCTTAAAAAGCCTATATGCAACCCTCTCCAGATTTTATATAGTTAAGCTGTAACAGATTAAAACGCAGGGGCAGCTTTGCCGGTTGCTGCCATTTTTCTTTATTATGTCATGCCATTTCTGTCTCGGTCTTTCAAATTTACCGCCATTGCACCCGTAAATATCCCGGATGTGTCACACAATTCTGCGCGGTGAATGATCTGACACTTTACATCGTTTATAGTAATTTTCCCCATACTAATAAACCGGGCCTTGTGATGTTTCTCTTGTCTCTACCAAGCACTGTTTGAAAAAGCACAATAAAAAATAGTTTCCCATGCTCGCTTAAGGACGTTCGCGCCCAAAAACTTCCCACGTAGAGATTTTTTTACAACTTTGACTGCAGGTAGAAAATGATAAGATTAGATTAAAAATCGTAAAAAAAATTGGGGTTCACCGAACTCGTTTTGAAGATAAGCAAAGACCATAGCATTTCTAGGATTTCCAGTCATTCGAGGCGATTCTGGCCGGATTCATTACTATCGGCATATATTTAAGTTGAAGAATCTTATCTAAGTTATGTGTGTGTAACACAGCATATATTAGGCCTATTTGATAGGTCTTTACTACATATGTAATTAAATCAGCTAAAATTAGCCTTAAAAAGTACAACGTCACGCACACCTGTATCCATGTACCAATTCGACCCTATTTGAATATATAGTATGTGAGAAATAATTAAAACTTCCCAGGTACAGATTTTTTTTTTTTTTTTTAGTATAATAGAAAGAATCAGAAAAGGAAGTGATCTGTCGAAAAAGAGTGGGGGTCACCGAGCTTCCAACAAAAATATTCGCTAACCAAGTTACCGCAAAGGTACTCAGCTCTATATTTTGTTGAGTTTTGGACTCGGTACGCGCGCTTGAAAATGACGTGGCTCGTGCGTGCCCAATGAATAGCGTGCGCAGATGCGCAGTAGCAATGGGCGCGAATCTTACCCAATTTATGCCTGTTCTCGTGCTAATCACGCGCATTATTCATCGGTTCAAGTTATATTTTGCGGCAGCTGGATGCATAGTTTATTAAACTAATACTTGGGAATAAACCTGACAGGTCGAAAGTGTGGAGAATATGGAACAATATCATATAAAATTTGTTGAAAAACAGACCATTTAAAACGACGTGGACGTAAAAGCGTTCGTAAAGTCGTTTTTTTCGCAGTCATAATTTGCATTCCAGAGTACGATTTTTTTTGCACGCTTCCACCTATATCATTTTTTCCGTCCGATAGATATTTTTTAAATATTATTATGCGAAAAAATATATAGAGAACCATGCTCGTTTAAAAGAAAAGGAATATTTACTGCGTTATTGAGCTTAAGGTGGCTGAAAACAGCTTCCAGTACTTTCCAAGACTTAGAGTTTGATTGGTCATCATAACCGCTATATACCGGTTGATGCCAAAATCATAGAATCAACAAACTGCCCAATCATCTGTGGACAAGTTGCTGTTAATTTTGTGGTACAATAGGTTACCATAGCAATAATATGACCTGCTAAAAACACCCGTAATTTTAGCTTACAACTAACAAACGAGTTTGGTGACCACCGTTTTTTTACTATCGAATTGTAATCAACATGATAAGATACAACTTTTTGCAAAGTTATAAAAAAATTCTGCAAAGAGGGTTCAGAGCCTCCTCAAATTTTCGAAAATTTAAGGTGGCTCTGAACCGCCTTCGCAGGTAAGGTCATACGGGTAGCTTTTGAGAAAAACGTGACATAACCTACTAGTGCCCAGTCTCTCATTGGGTACTCGGTCGTTTATTTTTAGCCATTTGTTGACGTTTAATTGTTCAAGTTTCACATAGAATGGTAAAAGACTTAAGCAAACAGTAAATAGTGAAGGGAAAAACAGCTTGGAACCTTTTTCAAAAGAGTTAAAAGTTGTGCTCTTATACTCCATCAAAACTGTAGTAAGCCACCTTAACTTGAGGGAAATTTCATTCGTCGTGTACGTGCACGCGCTCTTAATAGTACGTTTTTAATATCTTCTTGTCTTGTAACAACAGCATACCAAGTTTCATCGGAAATCTATGGCGGGGTGCGTGCGCAATCCACACACGTCATAACTAGGACGCACGCGTCAAATTAGCACACCGGAAGTTAAATCTTGCGCAAAATCGCGCGAACTTGAATAAAATCAGCAAAAAACAATTGTTTCTAGCTCAAAATTTCGCTCGGTGACCTATCTTAATTTTTTGCATGCTCGTATCATTCACGATGGCACTTCAAATATAAAAGTTTGAGGGAAAATTATCTAGTAGAATTTCCTGTAAGCCTTAAATCGCATTTTCTTTAAATATCTTTACTTAAATTCTACTAGGTAACTTTTTTCCATACTGTCTGAAAAGTAAAAGACTTTAGGGAACTTTCCAACAAAGAAATAAAATTGGTAGATCCAGAATTAGTTTTTCAAATAATTTACAAAAACTGAAATTTAGTGCACGTTTCTGAGGACCTTGTGTGTTGCCATGGTAACTGATATGACGTCACAAGTACTCTTAAAGTATAACGAGCAATAGAGTCGCAAGGACACATATAGTTTGCCCACACCATTAAATATACTTCTTTGTAATCTTCCATCGTTCCACAAACACTGCAGCAACGAAAAACCCTTTCGAGCCTCTTTAACTGTTTTGTGAAAGAAGAGAATTTGCAAAAAATTCTTTTGTATCTTTTGAGATTGGATACATTTATTTTATCGTCTTTTTTGCTCTATCGTTTTAATTTCTCCAGGACTACAGCTTATTTGTGGTGGTGCTCTGATACATCGTCGCTGGATTCTGACTGCAGCCCATTGTTTTTACCACTTGAATCCCATAGTTGGGAAATATCATTTTAGGGATAACACTGGAGAGTAAGTGAGCTAACCGCTTTTCTATTTCGTTAAGCCCAACACATGTCATTCGCTATCTTTGTCTCTTTGTCCGCCCGTCCTTCTGTCCAATTGACAGTATGTTTTATACTTCTTAAAGTAAGAACAAATTACTGAATATTCAACACGACCTCGTAGCTCAGTCGGCAGAGTAACGGTAGCCGAATTAGATCTACCGTTACTCTGCCGACTGAGCTACGAGGTCGTGGGTTCGATTCCCACCGAGGTCAAAAGATTTTTTCTTTGCCCCGTGTGGTTCCCTGATTCCCTTTACTAGGGCTAACGCCCAGTGGGTTATTCATGGGTTCAATTAGCACTTGAATTTACACTTCAGAGTTAATTCTCTGTTCCTCCATTATTTGTGTTCTTAGTGCTACGCGGCACAACATTCATAGAATGGAAAATATTTGCCTTTCAGTCAGGACATCGGTTTGTTAGTCTTGCCCTTATGCATGGCACTACAAATATTTTGTGGTTTGGCACTTTCACTTAGTCAATAAGTATACAGTCATATTATCTTTTCTCTAGATACAAGGTGAAAGCCGGTGATTACAACTTAGAGAGGGATGAGAGATCTCAACAGGACATTGATCCAGAGAAGTTCTTTGTTCACCAAAATTACGTGGATCGTAAATTCGTGAATGACATTGCTCTCATCAAACTCAAAGAGGAAGTGGAACTCAGCCCTTTTGTGCGAACTCTGTGCCTTCCAGAAAAAGATGAGGGCGATTTGGCAATCCCCACGAAATACGGTTTTGCAACTGGATGGGGTGTAACACAAGCCTTGAAACCTGGCGAAAAACCTAAGGATCAAAACAGATACTCAAAACGTCTTCAATACTCTGCTTACACAATTCAAAGTGACGAACTATGTGCAAACAGATCCTCGATCGCTATTAACTCTACCGTGGCTTTTTGTGCCGGAGATGGAAAAGGTGGAAACGATACATGTCATGGAGATAGTGGAGGAGCTTTTGTTCGGGAAGGAAAAAGAGGAGAAGACTACAGATGGGTGGCTACTGGACTTGTCAGCTGGGGCCTGGGGTGTGCACAAAAGAACCAGTATGGATACTACACAAGGGTGTATCCATTCACTGATTGGATAAAAAATACTATTGAGGAAAATACCGAACCAGGCGACTGAGCTTTTTTATTATTGTGATGCACTCGGGCACACAAAAACGAACAAAAACGCCACCGTTAAAAACATTGTTATCAACTTTTATCTCAAATGCACGGATCAATGAAAAATTAGATAGTTAAGATATATATATACAGTTAAGGGCAAAAATAGTTATCTTCCATAGCTAAATGCCACTTATTCAAGAACGATGCGTAACTCAAAGACATAAAAGACATCAAAATTTAGAAGAATCAAAATTCTGAAATAATATCAGAAACTTACTAAAACAATTACAAAGAAAGGAAACATGCTAGTGAGTTCCTGGTAAATTGCTGGATAAATATTGCTTGTACTATTGGATTGTTTCTTTCGTCATTATTTGAATCTAAGTGCAATAAACGTTTCTAGTAGATATGAATTAGGTTTTGGCTAGATAAGATAGACCGTTTATTTCTAAAACATTTTGCAGTCGAAAGACCGAATTACGTGAATATTTACACAATTAAATATGCATAAATATAAAATTAAAATATTATAAACATGACAAAAGTTGAAATAAAAATGAGTCCGTAAAAACTATCTCCGTAAAAACTAATGATAAAACTGTCTCGGTATTTGTTGGTTTTGCAAACGGGCACAACAAACTTGCGATTGGATCTGAGATAAAAATTCCGACGAGAGCGAGCAGGTAAAAGGTGACTTAGTTTGTGGTCACCCTGCTCAATGTTGCTGAATAGTTCCTTGGACAATTGATTTCTTCTGTCATATAAAGATGGAAGGCCGGCCATAACCAGGCCTTCACTGTAACTACAGGTAGGAAAAATTATGCGCAATGCGCGACATCGAATACGCTCAATTTCATCCGAAAGATATAATAGTAAATTACAATGAAATACCTGGCAAGCATATTCTAGAACTGATCTAATGACGCTGCAGTAGAACAAAACAAGGTGGCTGGGGGCTATTCCCGCGCGCTTGAGTTGTCTTAAGAGATAAAGTCTCTTGGCAGCTTTGATTGTTATTGAGTCAATATGCGCAGACCATTTAAGATTAATACTTATTGTTACGCCAAGAACTTTAGCTAAGGAGACCGTTTCAAACTCGACCCCTTCGACGGACACCCCAGGGAAACTAGGGGGAGTGCGCTTAAAGCACGTACGGATCTCCTTGCACTTCAGTGCACACAAAATCGCATATTGTTATAGAAAGCGATGTAAAGTACAATAAATTAGCAATTAAATCAGTACATTTTTAAAATACTTAAACTATATTATATATTCTAATTTTTCTTTATCTCAATATCCAAAACTCATAGATTTCATTATTTCTGGTCCGGGTTCAAATCCCTCCTGCTTTTAATTTACTTTGGTTTCAGTTTGTGATTGCGTGTAAATAGTATCGGCGTCGACCGAGTGGAAACGGGAACTAAGCAGTACTGAACTGTTCTAGTGTCTCAGTCATTGGAAAGCCTCATAATCTGGGCTCGATTGTTCCAAACCCCGATTAAACTATTAAGCCTAATTGTAGATTAAAACCACTAACACCGGGTTAGCTAATCGGAGGAACTGAGCTCGTTGTTCAAAGCCCGATTAGAGGGCAGATTTGTTAATCGCTGATTAACGCTTAGTACGTGGTTTAAAACCCCTTATATTGTCTTGCTAATCGACAATTAGTACCCCATAATGCAATTTCCCGTGAGTAAGCACTGTGATAGTTTCCAATATGGCGTCCACGTTATGGACTGCCAGGGAAACGGTGGATTTGTCTACTTCAGTTTTATCGCCGACAACTTGCGGTAAGCCACCACTGGAATAAAATTGTAGTGCTATTAGCACTTGGTCGATTGGTTTCAGAGCGTAATAACAATTCCTTTACCTCTGTAAATCCGTATCTATGAGATTTGTATTTTGTTGAATTTAGGCTCTGCCAAGTCTGTAGCGAGTGCGAAGCTTTTGATTTCTGTAAATTTGTTTGTTATTGTTATATTGATAAATTCGTGCTCGTCTTTGTCTTCTTGCAAGGAAGGACAAACAACAAGTCGTCATTTTAATTCAATATTAATCGGCCGATTAGGGAATTAATCTTATTTCGGAGGTGCATTAAATTTAACCCGCCGATTAGAGTCAGATTAGCGCTAATCGGGCTTTGAGCAACGCAATCTAATCGCAGATTAAATTTTAATAATAATAATAATAATAATAATAATAATAATAATAAATTGAATATTTAACCAGGATAACCCTTCAGTACAAAGTACTGTTATCAACGGGGTCCTGCTGACTAAGAATTAAAAACTAGTAATAAAATAAATACATACTAAAGCAAAACAAAAAACAAAAAACAAAAAAATGCAATAAGTTAAAAAAAACCATTACAATCTACAATAAAAACTACAATAAAAATCGGGGATTATCATATTTGATCGGGGATTAGCGCTAATCGGGGTTTTGAACAACCGAGCCCTGGGTTTAAAAGTTAATCACGATTTCCAGTATTAGTATATTCCACACAAGTGAATAGCACTTTTCGCACGCGCTGATTGGCTGGTTCAGAGGTGATTAGCCAAGTACTATTCACCTGAGGTTGCATGGGATTGTCGTGTTAACAAAGGGGTCCAAGGCATGCCCCTTAGAACAATTTAAATTTTCAAAACTTCAGTAACGCTCTTTTAGGCATTCTGGTAGAGTTTTATTGCATTGTAATAGTTGCGTCAATACACTTAATGGTAATTATTAAATGGCACCACTCCCTTTTATCAGTTTAACTTCCTCTCTGAAGCCATGTGTTCTTGGCGTGAGTTTCATTTCTCCTAAATCCCACCAGCTCCCTTGGCCACCTATTTTGATAAGACATGAGCGGCTCCTGAAAGTTACTTTAGCGTCTGGAAGCTGTCCAATTTTATAACCATCCTGCAAAAAGTGAATCACTGAGCACCTTTAGGTTCAAAATTTGCCTTTCTTGGCTTGTGAGTCCAAAACATTTGTAGTTTTCGTTTAAAAGAGGAACTTATTAAAGAAAGAGAACGGCATGGAGACTTGGTTCGGTTTCAGACACAGGAAGACAAAGATTTCCTTTCCAATTGTGAACGTCTAAGAACTTGACCTTTCTTTCCGTTGTAGCGCCAGTTCATACAGATCATATTCAGCGTTACGTGTTTGTGTCAGTGGAGTTACTGTTTCATTTGGCAACTTGACAACATTACCTTGGACAGCTTAGACAGACGACTTCAGAAACGATCGAACTTTAAAAAAAGGTAACTTTAGAAACCTAGCTACGGCACGGCATGGAAGAAATCTTATAGATGGGATATCTTTAGAATTAATGAAGATAAGCTGTTGAAACATTCAAGGCCCAAGATGTCCTCGGGTTGTTGTAAGGTATGTCTTTCGGTCTTGACTGCTGCAGACTTCCCTTTGCCCTTATTCCCTCTGTGCAGTCAGTAATCGTAAGCAACATTTTCAGATATCAAGCAGGAGACCGTTTTCTCTCCTAGATTGCATATATATGGCTTTAAAGCTGTTAGTTAGTATATATGTTTACCAAGCGCGCAACACTTCTACATTTCATAATGAATGTCGACTTGACAATATACTCGTCGTGTACTTTTAGGGGATGTCGCCATGTGTAAATTTTTACAATGTTCGGCAGTATTACCATGCCGGGTAAGCTGGGTTTGCTGCTGTTAGTTAATTCATGTACAATTGCGCGTTGTGAACCAAGTATTTAGAGAGGACGGTGGAGGAGGAAAGTGAGGTGTCTTATCATGATTAAATAATTCTGATTACTAACGAATTATTACCATCAGTCAGCGACACATGAGATACTGAGAAAAATGAGTTCAGAACCCCGATAAAACGATCTTCACTGATGGGCTAGCGAGATGAGGCAAATTAATCTTGCGGGCCTCAAAAGACCCCAGACCTGTGGTTTGTTTACGTTAAAGTGTGCCTTCGATTGGATTAGGTTCCCTGTATGCTGATAGTAGACTAATCAATTAACGGAGGAAAAAAAATATTGAAAAATATCGACAAAATAGACCTTACGGTAGGTAAGAAAGTTTAAAATATAAGAAATCCCAAAATTAAAGTTAAATTACCAATGTAAAGGTTAACCAAATTTAAAAATGTTCATATCATTTTGAAAACGTAACAAATTTGCGCCTGAGTAACTAAAATGATGCCAGTTTCCTGCAATATCGAAGTAAAAGAATGATCAAGCTCGCACAAAAATTCGCTAAGTCAGTACCATGGAGTCATATCACATGGGCTTCCCGCTCTTCCTGCAAATGATTTATCATATTTCCCGTGTTTTCCTTCCAGGTGCTACTGTGTTTATTTGCTGTTACGTGGATATCGTTGCTTCAAAGTACTAATGGCGCAAGTAAGATTAAAATGAAATGAAGAAACTTAACTTAAACTTGGAGAGCTAGTTGCAGCTGGACATAAGGCGATGAAACCCCAGATAAAACCTGTAAGCAAGCATTTTTTCTCTCTATCGGCCTTTCGACCACTGCTGAAAAGACTAACCAAAAGCGCATCTTTTCAAAAACGCTCTCCGGAATAAAGATTGGACGGATGAAAATAGAGCATTTTCGTAGAAAAAAGAGATTGTGTCAGTTTGTTGGACTTAGACTGATTCAAATAACTGCCTGTGCTATTCAGTCACAATTTTGTCTATAAACGAAAATATTGCTTCACAAAATGAGGTGAGTACTGAAAATTCACTGGTATAAGGCTAGGTTATATTTCGTACTTCGTTGCAGGAAATGATAGACGATGCAGAGACCTACTTCGGAGACTTCTGAGAAACCCACCGAATAACACCAAGATCGCAATAAATATTGGGCTGTCTAAAGCGAGATATCTCTGCCAAGAAGGATTTAAGCTGGTTGGCAAGGAAGTGCGAACTTGTAAGGGAGGAAAGTGGATAGAAGGTGTAGAAACCAAGTGTTTACGTAAGTTCACGTTATTTAATATTACGATTTTTAGAGTATCAAGGAAATTGGTCACGCTTTTCTTTTTATACCTTTCGCGAGGGAATTTTGTCAACAGAAAGTACAAATAATGTATTGATCAATTAACCGTGGAAACCACCATTCCTCACTATTAACAGAGTCGACGTTTAAGTGGATAATGATAATGAAAGTTTAGAAACTGTAAGGGAATGTATTGATGCACTTGACACTGGTTAATTGTCGTTTTTCTTGTGTTCTCTAAATCAGAACCTTGTGGAAAACCAGAAGACATTCCAAATTCCAAAGTTGTTGGCTCAAGTTTTAATTTCAATGACCGGTTAAGGTACGAGTGTATCGAAGGATATACACTAACTGGACCCAGATTGAGAACATGTGGTAACGATGGAAAGTGGTCCGAGGCCCCGAGATGCGAAGGTAACTTAGGTCTTGTCATTTGTCTACGAACGGTCGAGACGCATGTTTAGAGGCACGAAGAGAGGGGATGCGGGTGGGTGACGGCTTGCTAGCTTACAAAACAGCGGTGACATTCCCGTAGCTAGCCTCCTGCTTTTTATCACCTTTGCGCACTGTTTGGCACCGTTTGTTAAAATAAGTAGGGAGGGAATGGGGGTGAGTGAAGGAAGTGGTGACTTCTTTTATTAGTCTTAAGGATTTTGTAACAAGTACACACTCACTGTAAGATTGATAATGTTTAACGGATATTTCTTACAGAAATAATTCAATGTGGCCAGAGCTTAGTAACTCCTAGGGCTAGAATAGTTGGTGGAACAGTTTCCCAAAGAGGAATGTGGCCTTGGCAGATTGCAATCTACAGAATAAACAGAAATGGTAAGCTCCACTCCGTACTTTAGTAAAACTGGTCATCGCTTTATAATCGTAAGGGCCAGAGTGTAAGGAATATAGTAAGTAGTTAGGGGTTCTGATTGACAACAATTTGTCCTGGAAATATCACGTAGACTATATCGCCCTGAAGATTAGTAAAATTGTTTGAGTAATATCTTGTCTAAGACCATCGTTCCATTCTGTACTTTGAAAAGCATATATCATGCAGTCCCTCATACTTCCCTACTTGACATATGGTCTGAGTGCTTGGGGCCAAGCTGGAAAAGCCCATCTTAATAAATTATTGTTCCTTCAAAAACGTGCACTACGTTTGATGTATTTTCTAAATTCAAGAACTCATGCTATTCCTTTTTTATTTCCTCTAAAATATTACCCATTCGCCTGCTTTACTTTGAAGCAGTCTTACACTCTATGTATGATGTCTCAAATAACTCTGCCCCAAAAGCTATCTCTGAAAAATTTGTCAAGACCAGCTTGATTCATTCATATAACACGAGGGTTTGCATCTTGTGGCAAATATTATACTCAATTTTCACGTTTAAATCAACAGCGGAACTCTTTTTCATGCTTTCGCGCGAAAGCGTAGAATTGTCTCCCATCGCAAGTATGTAATCTACCAAAACTGGCGTTTACTAAATCAATTCGCAAAGCTTTATTCGCAGGTTTGGAGGGCGAGGAGGATAATATTGAAACACCTAATTTACTATCCAAGATTAATTTATATTTTACATAGCATTTTGTAACCTATCACTGTTAATCTCTTCGTCTGTTTAGATTGTTCAGATTATTAAGCTACCTTTTGCCAATCAAATGTCAAATGTGTAACCATATTTATCCCCGGATGCTAATGATTGTATTTTATTTTTAGTCTATTCCTGTCATGGTTTATAATCCGTTAATTGAAGCATACAAATTGGTTTATTTTATTCTTTTTCTTTTTCTCCCTGCACAACTCGCCTCGATTAACTTATGCTATATGCGACTTGTACATGTTCTTCTTTTAATTGTTGAATATTGATAAAGTTTATTTGTTGTTTGTTTGTTGATATTAATCTCGCATAAAGGAAATATGGCGAAAACTAAGAAGAAATCGGAAAACTAAGTCAGTGTGAAAAAAATAGCGAAAGGTTACGCTGATGTTGATTTAACAGTAGTTTGCATTACGACAAAGTAGATCCGGATCCTACATTGGATCATTTTGAGCAGGTTAAGAACTGAGGTCGTAAATGGCGCTCTGAAAGGCAGATTAGCCAGGAGATTGCCACATGGATTACAGATTTAGAGCCAACCCGGCGGTAGCTTTTGGAAATGTTAAGACACTCAACAGAGACAATCCGTCTTAATACACCTTGAGTCTCTGCTTTTATAGAATTCTACCTTAAGCCACTTTCCCAGAACCTTCTTCCATCATTCACTAAGGACTCTACTGTCTTAATCAACAAGATACAGGCATTGAATGCGAAAGGTCCATTCCCAGTAGGTTCCCTGCTTGTTTCCTGGGATGTGGTGTCAATGTTCTCTAACACTGACAACAACTTGGGTATTACCGCCGTTAGGATGGCCCTTGATTCTAGATCTTCTAAATTTGTCTTCCACGATTGCATGGCTGAAGCTGCTGAAATTTGTCTCCGTGTTAAAAATTGCCATTTCTCTGAACAAAATTTTGTACAAAAGTATGGTACGGCCATGGGACCAAAAAATGCATGTGGCTACTCGACTTTCTCTAAATAATAATAATAATAATAATAATAATAATAATAATAATAATAATAATAAAATTCAAAAAAGGAAAGCACCGTCCCTCTTTACTTTGAGAATCCTTTAAAATAAGGAGCAGTTATTTTTTACTTCATAGCCACCTTAAAGGGGCAGGGTCACGACGATTTTGCAGTTTTAGGTCAATTCTGCGCTATAATCATTACTTTGAGGCTTTCCTCATAAACAAAATGCTTCTATAAAGCTACGACGAAGATATCAAATGGATTTTATCTGCGAGGGCTAACCATAATAAATTTCGTGAGGATTTATTTAAGACGTAGCATCAAATCTTAAAAAAATTGGCCAATTTTTCAAGTTTCAATCCATTTCCATCCTTACCATCCGTAGCGACAGGCGACAGGAAACAGTTGCAGCACCTTCGAATAGCCTTAAATAACAAGACTATACCAGTATTTTTGGAATTCAATTGATGTAAAGACACCTTCTGGCTTTTATAAAGTTACCAAATAGGGTGACACTGTCCCTTTAAAGAGCGATGATTTGATAATTCATTCCCGACGGATGGATCAATCTGTGTCGGCAATCATTGTGAGAATGAGATCTTTTTTAAATAAATTAATGTCATAAACATTTTGTTTATTGGGCTTGTATATTCGAGACAGAGCAATGGCTTCTTACCAATTTTGTGTTTCGTTTAGTCTAGCTCGACTGCCGAATGAGACTGCTCGATGATTACTTCTGAGTCATTTTTTAAAGCTAGAAACGGCTTATGTTTTCCTTTTTCCTACTTTTCGCACCTATTCAATGTCTCACCAAGACTTTTTAGGGTGTTATCTTTCGCCCAATCACGTATTATATTATCTAGATTCTCAAAACTTTTCCCCATTTTAACACACAGAGGGAAAAACTTTGTAATGATGACGTCAATCGTGCGTTTGTCCTTTAATAGATCATAGGCAATAGCCAACCAAAGTGCGAGAATAATTTGGGATGAGGTACTTGTGATATCCAGAATAATCAAGGTCGAGGTAAGAGTTATCTGGCTGAGGCTGATAACCCTTACCGAGGCCTTGATTATTCTGGATATCACCAAAACCGAATCTAATAATTATTTTATTATATATTGAACGAAAAAAGAAGAAAGTCATGTTTTTGCTTCTTCACTGACGGGAAGCAACGTGTGAACTTGACATGATTACCCGTGATCTTGAGTGTCCTTGACATGATTATTGTATAATGTACAGCTATAACGTCACGGGCGCTGATTTCGAAAATTCGTTGTACGTTTTCGGCCAATTAGAAACGAGTTAAAGAGTTCAATGTATAATATTAAAAAGCCCTAAGAAACTACGCGTGCTGATTGGTTAAAAGTCGTGTTTCTAAAACTCGATGGAGACACAGAACTAGAACGAGCTGTTGACGTAATGATGGCCCGAGCAAAGAGAATTTACATTTTGATAATTAAAGTTAACAAGCTGTTTTCCTTTTTCACTTCGCGGTGTTTTCTATAAGAAATAGAAAGTTTGGGAGAACTCGACAAAGCTGTGGAAACACTCACCTGCGGCTCGTGATCCCAGAGCGTTTCTTCGTTCTCCCAAACTTCCACTCGTGTTTCTATAACTCAATAGAAACACGGTACATGTTTTCTATTTCTTAAATGTTTAAAATGGAACCTTACGCCGTAACTAAGTTAGATGACAAGATGTGCCAATTTGTTTTGTTATGTTTTTAGTTCCTCAGTTTTCCTGTGGTGGTGTACTTGTTTCTCGTCGGTGGGTTTTAACCGCTGCCCATTGTTTCTATGCGAGGTTTCTGTTCATTGGAAATGCAAAGCTGTAAGTACAAATATTTAAAGTAAGAACACGACAAACTGGATTTTTAACTAGAAGTATGATTTAACTCACCGAGTCTGGTTACACTGACACTAATTGCGAATTCAAATAATCGAGTAATGCAGCAGTGATATGACAGGAGACTGCAGAGTTGAGGATTAACTTTACGGTAATTTAAGGTTACAGTATACTTTCAGGGGTGTCTCGCGTCCAAGCAATGTAGCGCGTGCAGTTTAAACTGTAGATACCTAAAAATTTATATACTTCGCTAATTTAATTTGTTCCGATGTAAAGTGTATATGAAATAATTCATATCAGTTTCCGGAGCCCAAAGCGCTGAAAAACTCCACGTCTGCGTTGTGCCATACTCAGTTCTGTGAAAAGGTATGGAATGTTTTCGAAATAGTATCAGAAAAATGTGAAGTGTTTGTACAAAAATCGCTCTCATTGGAAAAATATTCGAAAGAAAAAATTCGCAGACATGTTTTTGTTGTTTATGTGTTAATCTACCTACTGTCAAAATTTGGGAGCTATCGGTCCGCTTCAAGTGAAAAACTTGATTCGAGAAAACAGCGCTAAATGTGTCAATTGTTACCTCCGACCAAAACTTAACACCGCTATTTTTTTCCGGATATTTAGTCTCTTTCAATGACTTCTTCTTTGACATTAGAGATTTCATTTGGATCATTACTTAAACCAAAAATCAAAATTTGAAGAAAATTGCCGATCTGAAAGTATCCTGTAACACCTTGACGTGCTTAATTTATTTCTGAGCAATTGTCATAGAGAGGAAAGATTATATAAAGCAAAGAGATTTTTTTAACGCTGCGTTGAGTCGAGGTCCTTTACTTAAGGTGATCTAAACTCTGATCCAATCCCAAGGTCGTGCGTTTGAATCCAGCTACTTTGAAAGGAAGGTACCTTTCCTGACTGTGAGAAACGGGCAAGACAAAAGCTATTTGCTGATAACCTGACTTGATGTGTGCTAATCAAAAAGACCGTGAGGAATGCAATCCATATTTAATATCAAGAGGCTATCACTGTGTCTCGGAAGGCTGTTTTATGTTAAATGAACACATTCATTCATCTTTCAGTTACCTTATTAAAGCTGGCGACCACAATTTTTCCGTGAATGAATCTTGGCAGCAAGAAATTGTTCCCGAAGAGATTTTCGTGCACCCACGATTTAAACCGAGTGGTTTGCCATTTTTTGATGGTGATATAGCTCTGATCAAACTTAAGCAGGAAGTGGAACTTAGCAAGTTTGTCCGAACGGTGTGTCTCCCTGAAAAGAGTGAAGGAGATCTGGCAATTCCCAAAACAAGAGGTACCGTTGCTGGATGGGGAGTAACACGACCGTTACGTCGCGGCGAATTCACCCAGTTAAGTGAGATATCCAAGGTCCTTCGTCACGCTTCTTTTCCGATTCAAAGCGACCAGCTTTGTACAAATAAATCAGGAATCCAATTCAACACAACGACAGCGTTTTGCGCTGGGGACGGAAGAGGAGGAGAAGACGCGTGTCAAGGAGATAGTGGGGGAGCTTTTGTTCGAGATGTAAGTTTCGGTTTGTCAGATTCTAAATGGGTCGTGATTGGTGTTGTCAGTTGGGGAAATGGCTGCGCACAAAAAGATCAGTATGGGTACTACACCAGGATTCACCCATTCCTCGACTGGATAAAGGAAACTATGAATGAAAAGAAAGAACCAGCAAATAGTGAGTAGCACTTATACTATAATGCTGTCATAAAACAGAACCAAAATCAACATAACAAAACCAGAAAATAGAGAACAACAACGAAACAAGAGCAAAGGAAAAAGAAAAGTGAAAGAAACGTCTGTAATGTTTGGTCAAGAAACTATGGTACCGAAAATGCTTAAAGTTGCCACAAATGGGAGGATAATCAAGAAACTCGAAAAGTGATTTAGCA
>CM042748.1:37241729-37246729 GCA_022496165.2 Catalaphyllia jardinei | reverse complement strand
TATGAAGACAAAAGCTACTTTATGAAAACTTTCGCCATTTATCCCAGTTGTCTTGAACCAGAAGAATTGGACTAGCCGGAAATACCATCTTACCATAAGCTAACCCTCTTTTTCTGTTCCTTTCAACACTCACTCAATTCCTTTTATTTTGTTTATAGACAAAGCTAAAAATTACTAAAGTGAAACGTTTTCGACCGTATGGTCATCATCCTTTTATTTTCATTCCCACATCACTGTTTGTTTACCATACTATCTGCTTTGGGTTGTAAATCAATTACGATGTAACCTGATCTCTGTTAATAAATCATCTCTTTGTCAACACAGCCATGTGTCCAAATCCTGGTGTACCGAGTCAAGGAATACGTGTGGGCGATAATTTTCAGGATGGAAAAACAGTTACTTTTGGGTGCAAAAAAAATTACGACTTACTTGGAAATTCAACAATTCGTTGTCATGGTGGAGTGTGGAACAGTGAAACACCAAAATGCAAAGGTAATTTATGAACACAAAACAAACAAAGAAAGCAAGTTCAGTAATTATGCCAATACTAATATGCTAAATAACTGAATGGATATGTGGCACGTTTAGTTTATTCACTGTTTGGAAGCAAATTGACCTTGGAAACCACACACCACACATCAATGTCTCATTACACTTATCTTCTCCAGTATAAACAATTTAAGGTACACCCAATTGTTAGACAATTGCAAATTTCTGCTCGATTTAATTGTCTTCGTCCCAGAATTTCCGATTTAATGATACTCTAATTTCAGAAATTCAGCAATTTTCGGGTAGGATAAGATGAGATGAGATAAGATAAGAGTTCCTCATACGTCGAAATATTGTCACAGTGTGCTCGTTCTTGAATTCGTTCGAGTTTTCTGGCATCAGAAGAAGGACAAAAATGCAAGACAGTCTGACAGTATTTGACGATATGTAATTTAGCTGATATTGGAATGAGGTTACGTAATCTCAGAAGATCACCAGTTTGCAGGAGGCTTTTCTCCAAATAACCTTGCTCATGTGACTGGAAAATTATAGTTGATCGTCTAAGAGTGCAATCTCTGATTTCTGTTTAATCACAATGTCACTAATAACGATGTGTAAATCCATGTGACGATTCCTCTGATGCTCTAATAAAATTTTGCTTGTAAAAGATTTTTGTTCTATTACTCAACTTCCTACACAATCAAATAAAATGCTGTAAAGGGAGTTCAGAGCCTCCTTAAATTTCATAAGTTTCCGAAAATTCGAAATGACACTAAACCACCTCCAGCATACAATTCGACGATAAAAATGGGAATGACCTTGCTCGTTTTTGAGTAACAGGCACTAAAATTAAGAACGCAAGAATAACAGGTTGCTTTTCGTTATGCCGACCTGTTTTGCCATAAAGCGGACCACGACTTCTTTACCAGGGCTGTGTATTTGCGTGATACCAATGTTGTAGCATCACTTGATAAAGATTGATGGAAAGCGCTGGAAACCTTGACCAGCTTACATAACCTAACCCACAGTTGGCAGTGAAACCGTGACTAAAGAAGTATAATACAATTATTTTTATAGGACGATGTGATTACAGTGGTAATCCAGACAATGGTTACACTACAAACGGCAACTTTAGAAGAGGTGAACTCCTGCCACATGGCAGCAAAGTAGAATACGCTTGTAATGTCTCATACACACTGACGGGCTCCAAAAGTTTGCACTGTGACGATGGGACATGGAACGGAAGCCTTCCATCTTGCAAGGGTTGGTATTTAAAAAAAGTTACCGAAAAAGTGATAAGTTATTTTAAAGATTCATATATGCCTTTTTAATTTTTTTTAATGTCAGCCTCCTGTGATGATCCCGGAATCATAGCTCAAGCTAGAAAGACTGGAAACGACTATTCCCACGGACAGATTGTAACATATGAATGCATCACACAAGGATACAGCTTGATAGGAAATCCTACACTGACATGTAACGAT
This sequence comes from Catalaphyllia jardinei, assembly GCA_022496165.2. Taxonomy (NCBI): domain Eukaryota; kingdom Metazoa; phylum Cnidaria; class Anthozoa; order Scleractinia; family Caryophylliidae; genus Catalaphyllia; species Catalaphyllia jardinei. Next base: position 37,244,756 of record CM042748.1, on the reverse strand, counting down.
GGAAGGTGGGATTCACAGCGTCCACAGTGTAAAGGTATATGTTTTGTTTCGTTTTTGATGATATATGAGTGAGTAACAATGCTGAGTTCAGACAGAGTGCATTCCAAAGAACTAGGTACCATTAACTGCCCATGCCTGAGTAAAAGTTCTAGACGTTGTCCTTAGACAAAAGGTGTGTTTACAATCAAAATGTGGTTTCACATCAGTTCCCAGCGAGAATGGCACTCGGGCAGCGTGAGCATAGCCACAGATATTAGCGATAACATAAGCAGAAAATCACGCTATTATTGTGCAAGAGGTAACATTTGGTTGTATGTATAATGACCCCTTATTTGCCAGTATTTTAGCTTATAATTTAAGATCTAAGTAGACTTTGCAAGTAGTGGCTTACAAACTAAAAGACATTTGACCGAGTACACATGGCTTACTCACGAGATAAGACAAGTTATCAACAGGTAATAAAGTTTGGAAAAATAATTAGGTTACGAATAACAAATCATATTTAAAGGCATAATAACCGTTTATTATGAAGTTTAAGCCATACTATCAAGGAAAGTAAAAAGTCTACGAAAGTTAGGTAAATAACCATCAGGAACACAAACAAGGTTGATTGGTATGTAATTTTCCCACGTCTTTGTCACTCATTTTTACGGTAATGATAATTTTAATAATGAGATCTGTTCGCTTCTATATAATTTATATGCAGTTTTGGAGGCGTCTTTATTTGATATTGCAATTGTAGGTTCACATTTAATCCACCAGAAGCTTCTACCTGTTTTATCTACTCATCATATGAAGACTGATTAAAACGATATTTAGCAATTATTGAATGAGGCTGAGAAGAAAAAGAAATCTGCAGATCAAAGAGGGTGTTATCCACATAGGCCGAGGGCCGAGGTGGATAACAACAGATCTGCAGAATTCTTCATATCCTATGAAAGCCGAAATCAATAATTGCTTTAAGTATTATTCTTTCAAAATATTTCCGCGTTCCTAGAGGAGTTTCGCCATTTCTCTCTTTGTTAAATGACAAAAACTCGTCCCCAGGTTCTCTCGATCTTCGGTTCAATAATTTGCAGGGGGCTGCACTTTTGACGTCATTGGTTTAATATTTGGTCAACAGCAGCTGTTTTATGGGGGAATTATGCGTGTGGTTGTAACCAACAGAAACGGAGAAGTATTTTAAATGAATAATGATATGTTTTATGAGGGGTGTTTGTATTTAAAGGCTAGATTAATACTGAGAAAATAACGTCCTCAGGGTTGTTTTGTTAAGTAGCTCAACGTAATTTGTTTTGTATAAGTATTAGTACTTCTATTATTTCAGTTCGGAGTCAGTGTGGTGCAGATCTAACAACTGAATCTGGGGTGATCACAAGTCCGAGATTTCCCTCCAGCTACCCTGATGAAGCCAACTGTGAATGGAAGATTGCCGTCGATAACGGCTCTCGCATAACACTGACATTTGTTATGTTTGAGGTAAAAAAAAAAACAGTAAGCGTACTTGTTACAGGCGGGAAAATGGATCTAAAACGCCATAAAACTCAACGGTTCATCTCATTCCAATACATGCAATTTTACGTTGTTCGCAATAACAATTGACGGAACTCGCACAGCTAACTGTAGAATACCTGTGATAAATCGCAGCCATCATTTGTCAAACGAGTTAATTTCCAAGTTCTCTGATATTCTCACAACGTCCATTTTCCCGAATCAGTGTATATTTTATTAGCATCAAGCAGACTACTATTCGAAGCACTTCTTCGGAGACTCAGTTCTCACAACTTCTTTTATTGCACAACTGATTCAATTCAGAAGGCCCAGGGACGTCACCCAATCAGATTGCTCTTTTGCTTGTCCGATATTCTTCTGTAAGGATTAGAACTGGACGGGTACTACCTCGAATGATTCATTGTGACATCTTGAATCTTGGTGATTTTCTCGTACAGGTGGATTATTAGTTTTTCTTTGTTTTTTTTTTCAACTTCCCTTTTCTCTTTCTTTTAAACACGTCTGACGCAAGTGGACCCTTGAATCGACTTTCGACCGGAAATGCTCATTTTTAGCTAAGGTATTCATATTTGTCAAGTCCGTGATTGTAGGATATATAATTTTTTTCTGTCGAGCAATAAATGAAACGCAGTGGGAGACTGTGTTCTAACTCTCATTAAAAAAAGGAATTAAAACCAAGGAAAAAAAGAAACTATAATTTTTAGAATACATAATTGAAACGTGAAAAGATATGTTTTTATTCATGCAAGTCCCAGCACAATTGGCCGGGCTTACAAGGAAGTTTTGGTTTTAGGTGGAAGGAGGCAACAAATGCAAGTACGACTATTTGGAGGTTTCCAACGGCGAAACGAGAGATTCGGCCAATCAAGTTGCAAAGCTCTGCGGATCAGAGTTACCAAAACCCATTACCTCTAGCGGCCCTCATCTCTTTCTCAAGTTCCGCTCAGATTCCTCAATGGCGTTCAAAGGTTTCAAGTTGCGGTTCACCAAAACAGGTATGCTATTCGGAAACAAGGTTGCTGCAACTTGATATTGGCTTGTGGCGTGCCTGAGTCGCAATGCATCTAAAGTTTTACTGCTAGACCAGTCGCCCACAATTTTCAGAAACTCTGTTACAGATTAAGATGGAAGGAAAAAAGACATTTCGAAAAGTCCTTTGAGAGAGACATCGAAAATTTCTTTTTAAACACTTTAGGAGTTCTCAATATTTTGGTGTTTCATGGTTAACTGATTTTTTACGGTTTTTCATTTTTTTTACGGCTTACAGTTAATAAGTTACAATTTTTACACTAACGGCCAAATTTTTGGCTCGTTTTGGAGTAACTGTTAACATCGTTGAGACTCTCACTTTAGTTACACTCGAGGTTGCCCTTTTATTTGAAAAAAATGTAAATATCCCAAATTTATGTTCCATTTTTTCACTTTCATTCACTCGGATTCATTTTATTTTGCAGCACTGAAGAACTGTGGAGCCACCCTATCAACACTATCAGGAGAGATTAAATCACCAAACTA
>CM042748.1:37221729-37236729 GCA_022496165.2 Catalaphyllia jardinei | reverse complement strand
GACAAGAATGCCTGACTCAACTCAAAACTGTATAACCCCTTGAGGGAACAAGTCGCGGTACGTATCAAGCTTTTGGTGAGGATTTTGGCTGGGCAACAATCAAGCTTTTGTTCCTTTTATGGCCTTATCTATTGTTTGACGGAAAGGGTTTCTATTGTTCGCAAGACAAAGGTTAGGAATGACCGACGCGTAGCAAACTCACCGAGCGCGAAATGCAAATATCTTCGGAGGCGATAAGTGTTAAATCCACAATCTTCGGCGGTATTCAAATCGACAGCACTCACTACAGAAATGCTTTCAAAGTGTAATTTACCGAAACCCGCAAAGTACTGTGTAGACGCGGTCAGGCCATATGAACGGGAACATCCGACGAATATTATTTCTGTGCCACTTCTCGAACATTATGACCGTGCCACTCAGAAATTCAGAGCTGAAAATAAACAGTTGGAAACTCAAACGACGACGCAGTTTCATTAATTCATGAAAGCGCGAGCAGGAGCCTTCGAATTGAGAGAGCAATTAAAACCTTGAAGTGAATTCAAACAGAAGTCAGTTCCAATTTCTGTAAGTCAGAAGCAAAACAAATTAAAAGCGTATATCGCATAACTAAAATAATGCTTCCCAAGCTGCTTGCAATTACCGAGCAGTCGCTTTCAGATAACTCCCAGCCACTTGCTCCCAAGAACACGAGCTAATGAAGAAATAAACCTACACAAAGAACGCCACCACCCTGATTCTAAATTATTGTTTTTATTTAGGACCTGACTACGTTCTGATAAAAAGCGCAGTAGAGTTAATCGAAGTAGCGCGCGTGTACTAGCTCACCCTCTTTTAGTCTGTCTGATTTTTCCCAAGTATTTTCCCGTTAGGATCAAATATGTCATCACCGAAAATCTGCCGACTGGATTCGACTTAACACGAGTGTTATTTTGCGACACCGAGTAGAAAAATCCCTACGGACCGACAACAATAGCTTCATTGTCTTAAAAAATCCCAACCATAACAATAGGCAAAGTTTGATACGAGCTCCCTGGGAAACCACAGGCTGGTACATGATAGGGATAGGCGTCTCCGAAGCACGTTAAAACGGCATACGAGGCTTTTTTTTTATTCAATTATTTGAACGTATTTAAAACACGTCAATTTAAGCTTTGCCCTGTGAAACGTTTTTTAACCAATAAAATTAAAAATTAAAGGCTTTACAATTAAATCTATCTGGGAAACAAACTCACTGCTTCCTTTGGAGGAGATCATTAAGTAGTTATTGCCTACTCATCTTGGAAAGCAAAAGAATGCAAAATCTAGACGGGTCCCTATACGACTACAGCTTAAAAGTGAGCGCACATTTTTCTTTGAATATTTGTTTCTCTAAAATGTGCAAATTTAGTATAAAGTTGAAAAAATGTAACACTCTGAGAACTAAACGTGAAGAAAACAGACAGAAACCCTATTGTTCTACCCTTGAATCGGGGACGGAATCGGAATCGGAACATTTCCTATATCATAGAGTCTTCTCACTTTTGCATACTGGAACACATGGGATTCCATCTGCCATAAATACAGCGTAGTGCAAGATTTCCAACCAATTCAAATCCAAGTTTACACTAAGACCAACCACTCGACCATGAGAAAAGCGTGCACCGAATTTTCGACCATTTGGCGGAAAGGTAATCTTCATGCAATAGGATAAGCAAAAAATGAACATGTCCGGTAACAAAAGCATGCAGCATTTTGAAGCGGAATTAAACCCAGCTGATGAATTTCCTTTCTGTTGGTACGCAGTTGGTACTACAGAGGTCTATGGAGGTTCACAGTCTTGACTCGATCTGAGAAAGCTATACTAGAATACGTGTTTGCGTTACTGATAGCCACTGAACTGTAAAACTCACTTTTGGCCAGTATGCGTTCTGTAAGAAAAGTCAAAAGGCACTCTATCTAGGATGTGGGATGTGCTGCTTAGAATTCTGTTTAGATGGTTTTTCAATTTAGTATCGTACAACACCAAAACCAAAGCTATTACTTATAATTAACCTTTAGGCTACTCAACTGATCTCAAGACGGAGTAAATCAAGACCAAAGTAATTACCTGATTACCTGCAGTGATGTGAATATACACTGCTTTTTGCTAGATTCAAATCATGACTGACAGCCATGCAAGCCCCTGGGTAGGGAGGAGGGAAGGGTACTCTACAAAGCTTTATGCGGGGAGACTCCGCCTCGAGGTGAAACCGCTTACCCTTTTGTATACCAATTAGACGGAAAAGGTATCCTTTCCTTATACCCTTTTTTGAAAATAGGTACCACTTTCAAAAACGTAATTGAACACACTATATCCCTTTTCTAAGCCCTTGCAAGTTAATGAAAAATAGTACTGTAGAATATGAAACATTCAAGAAATAGAGAAAAAAAAAGGTAACGTGCTGTTAAGAAAATGACGGCCGCTTCATGGCGTTTTCGAAGTGTCTGTGAAGACGATTCAGTTAAAATTTTTAACAACTAGTATATTTAACAACTAGAAGATGGCCCTTAAATAGAGGTTCACCGGAAAACAACGTTAGGCGTGGTCCAGTTTTCATTTTATTGAATCTAGGTACAAACAAATACAAGAGGAGAAAACATGGAACAATCATGGTTATAATACGGTCCATAACGTTAAAAAAAGCCAAAGAAACAATGACATATTTTTTAGTTTCCCTTTGTCATTCAGTTCCCTTATCTGACAAAAAACGTCCAACCTCAAACCTTAAGGCCCGTTTTTATACAGATATGAAACAAAATGAGTAAAATCCCCTTTGGGACAGCAAGAGGCTTGCCGAGGTCGCATAAGAGAGGTGGCCAGTGAATAGAGATTTTTAATATATTGTATAGCTCACAATTATTTCTGGACTTTGACAGATTTCCGCCAAATAAAGATTGGCAGCTTAATAGGTGTTTTACTATAGATTATGAGCTCGCGGTTTCTATGGGTGATGGAAATCTCGAGCTCATAATCTAATTGTTTAATAGAAACACGATTTTTAACCCACATAAATAAGATTGTTAAGAATATGGACGTACTAGAGGAACACCTCCAAAGTGAAACGGGCCACATATTACCGGTCAGGCGACGGAGCCTAATCACAGTAGTATTGGAGGCTTAAACGGACGGTAACCAATCAGAAGCTAGTATATCGCACACGTGACCGCTCTCGACCAATCAGATGGCAGTATTCCATTCAAGATGGCGGGGGTTATTTTCAGCCAATCAAGAGATGAATTAAGAACTCAAGATGGCGCTATAAACATCCTGAGCAGCAATGAAACCTGGAAACTAGGCCCCGGGTTTTCATAGGAGTTGGTTTTGGGTGAGGAAATTGCCCACTGGACTCGAAGGCCTGGGATCGGTCTCTCAGACTCGTCCGATATGTCAATTGAGAATCAATCTACACACATGTCATTCAAATGTGAAACAATTGTATTTATTAAAAAACCCTAATTCTTTACAAGAGGGATCTGTGTCCACTCCCTTAGTGGGAGGACGCTCATAAACATTTCTCACAATAAACGTGAATCATTAGTGAGTGCGTTGAGAGAGAAGAAAGACAGCAATGTGTTGGCGCTGAGGTGAGTGGCTTGGGAAAACTATTTACAATTCCAACAAGGCTTCAGCGTTTTCCATGTCTACATCATTGAACTCAGATGGTGTGTATCCATAAGGATAGGACTTGAAGGTGTCCGGGTCGACTACACGTTTGTCAAACACCAATCCATATCGTTTGGTGCGTGGACCCACTTTGAGCTGTTTGGTGGCCGGATGTCTGGTGAAGAAATTGAGATTGACGACGTCGATGTTTCTGCGTTCGTCAACAGGATCCGTCAACTCGTCCAGAAGGTTCTGGCGCATGATGTTGTAGTCAAGTTGTTGTTGACCACGTGCATTGAGAGCGAAACCGCGTACCTTACATTCCACTTTGCCTTGGTGAGTTCTGTACCCGTAATTCTTTGGTCCTGCTGAGGTAAAATCGATGATGTAATCTTCATCATCCAATTCGTTGGTCATTTCACCCAAAATGTCTCCCACAGGAATGTCGGGTTGGTCAGGCTTCCAGGAGAAAATGACGGAATCAGTGTCGAAGTATAAGACCTGTTGTTGTAGCTGTTCTAGATAGGAGTACAACTTTAAACAGCCCCAACAGGTCGTGAAGGCAGCAATAAAAATGTCTGACACGTCACTTGTACATGTGCCATTCCACTTCTTTTTGGACCGCATTGTGGACCATACCATTCACATTGGATGGGCTGGGTGTGACTAGGCCTCTTTTTTCCAGGTACAGTTTTTCCTTGGGGGTGAATTGCCCCATATCTTCAGGGTGCCAATTGCCTTCAAAGGGACCCATGTGTTTGTCGATGCTTTGAGGCACTGTCCTTTGGGGGGGGTTTCTGTGATCACATCTTTTAGGTTGCGTTTGATCAGTCTGCCATCGAAGAGTGAAGTGAATTTGTCTGCTTCCAACCAGACGCGGGTTTTTCCTCTTGGATATTCATCGACTCACTGGAAGAAATCGCAGAATCGCTTGGAGCATTTGAAGAAGAGTCTGCCCGGGTTTCTTTCTGGTCATGGCCAAGGTATTCGTGCAGAAGCATTTCATCTTGTCCAAGGGCAGTTGGTGGTAGAACTCGTGGGGTTGACGTTTGGCTGAGTCTAGGTAATACTCCACGTTGTCTACACCGCAGCATACGTAACAACCTTGGACAGGACACTTGCTGTATGTCCAATAACCCCACTGGGTGTCGGTTTCTATTTTCTCTAGAGCTTGGTTGGAATGAAATGGACAAGGATGAAGATGGATGTGTCGGGTGGTGAAGGATTCCTGAAAGTGGCTTCTTGTTCTTTTTCTGGTTTCAGCTGAGAGAGTGTTTGCAAGAAGACGTTGGGGTCGAATTCTTCTGGAGGGTCTGTGGAGGAGAAACGGAAGAAGAAGAGTGGTTACCATTCTCTCTTTGCAATGTGTTTTGTATGTGTTTTAGCCCTAGTCTACGTCTAGGCGTGAGGGGTCGGTGTTGGTGTAGATATTTCTTTTTGGCGTGTTCGTTTCAAGGCGAAGGCAGTGACCCGTGTGGAATAATCGTCTTCGTCTACTAGATCGATGTCTTCGATTTGATTTTTCAATTTGCGATAGATGGTTTTCAATGTGACTGTGGAATGGAACTGAACGGATTTACCCGGTTTGTATTTCTTGCTTTTGTCCTTGTTCTTCTTTTTTTCTTGGCGGGTGTGGGATACGTGTCGGTTGAATAATCGACCGAACCTTTCTGTTCCACTTGTTCGGGTAACATGTATCGGGTCGGTGATTCTTCTGGACTACACTCGGTCATGGTGACGGATCGTGAATGATTAAAAAACTGCTGGTGGTGTTCTACTTATGTATGGTATGTCACGTGTTCAGTACTTTTCCCAATAACGTGATCCACTAACCTGACCAATCAGGCACGTTTGTGTCCAAATATGGGTATAATAATTCGACCAATCAGCATCATTGGTGACCAAATAAGGACATAGTGCATTGTATAAAGGTGAACGTCTGAAGTGGTATTCATTTTGTCTGACACAATGGAAGGTGAAGAGATGGACGTGACCCAGGGAGAGGAAGTGAAAAAAAACCAAACCTGAAGTGAAAGAAAGAAAAGAGAAACCCAATGTGATTTCGGTGATGTTGAAAAGAGTCATTGATACTATTTTGTTGGAAGAAGTAACCCAACTTGGTTTGAAGATGAACCACTACAGAGGAATCCTAGCCAAAGCCATCTTGGTGTTTGCTGAAGGTCACCAAGACGACGAAGCCGACCTGAGTCGATTAGTGGATGCCTTCAGAGCAGGTTGGAAAGTGTATAGGGACAAAGAAGACGAGAGTGCTACGGTGAATGTGTTCATGAATGAAATAAACAATCAGCTATGGGTGAAAAAAATAGGCGGGTGCTCCACCAGCTAAGAAAGTACGACGATGAAAGAAACCCTCGGATGAGGAAGGGTCAAAGATCAGTTGTTGTACTATGGTTCAGTAATTTTACTTTGTACTCGTGATATTTTCCGACCAATCGTGACTGTTTATGACCATATAAGGTGATATTGTATACCCCAATCAGAGTAGCTTGTTAAAATGTATATATAAGCATGTGAGTTTCTTTATTTTGATGTTGCCAAGATGACGAGTAAGCAGACGCGGACGCTCTTTGTTATGAGTGTAAAGAAAACATGAGACTGACTTTTACCTCACGGACGATCGCGGACAGGCTTTCAAGTGGAAACCGCACGGGGATTGGTGTTGTCAGAAAAAAAGTAAATATTATGAGATGCACATTTTTGACGAATGGTACGATGAGTAGACGTAATGGAAACCCCCATCGAATATGAGGGGTATTCCGATTAAAAGCGGTTGTTTTGATGAATAAAAATCATTGTTTGGATCATGCCTGACTTGAGGGAATGGAACGCTCTGTGTGCGCGTTACGAGAGTGTGTACGATAAGTACGGTGAGATTCCATTCCTACTTTTCTTAGCGATGACCCATGTGCCATGTTTTTGGCGACACACGTGGAGGAAAATGTGGGACGTTTCGTGGTGTTTATATCGTGGTTGAAGAAGCAACCTTTTTTATTCGGATGGCACGCACTTGTCTTATCCTTGTACGAAGACCCCAGCGTGGCTGGGAGTCTGGGAGGTGTGGAACGATTTGCCAAGGCGCACAAGTTGCCCGTGGCCAAAGTCCGCGAATTGTTGGAAGCCGATTTGGGTTACACGTTGCATAAACCCAGACGACGTCGATTTCCCACCTTACCTGTGTTGGTGTTTGGTGTCGAAGAGCAATGGGCAGCGGATCTCATCGAGGGGGGGGGGCCCCCCCAATTGCCAAGTACGATCGAGGATACCGTTATCTCTTGACGGTGGTAGACGTGTTGTCCAAACACGCCTGGGTTTAACCTGTGAAAAGCAACGTGACGGATGCTTTCTAAAAGATATTGAAAGGGGGAAGAAAACCGATTAATCTTCAGACCGACGACGGAAAGGAATTTTACAATAAGATATTTTAAGATTTGATGAAGCGTAAAAGTATTCATCATTTTTCAACCAGTGGTGACACTAAGGCCAGTGTCGTGAAACGATTTAATCGGACCTTGAAGAAGTGACTGTATCGATATTTTACCGTGAAGAACACGTTAAGTTATCTACCCATGTTAAAAGAATTGGTCTTGGGGTACAATCGCTCGTACCACCGTAGCATCAAGATCAACGAAACGTTTGGGATCGAAACGTCGTAAACTTGTTGAATTGAAGATGGGTGATCGAGTCAGGCTCAACAAAAAGTATCGAGTGTTCAAGAAAGGGTATTTACCAGGATGGACGGAGGAAGTTTTCGTGGTGGTTCGAGTGATGCGTGGAGTGGTGCCTACGTACAAGATCAACGAATGGGATGGAACACCTCTGAGGGGTACGTTTCACGTCCAGGATTTTCAAAAAGTTACCGTGATGGACGACGATCTGTTTCGCGTGGAGAAGATAGTCAAGCGTAAAGGGGATAAAGTCTTGGTACAGTGGCAAGGATGGCCAGACAAGTGCGACAGTTGGGTGGAGAAACGTGACCTACTGACGACGGGATGAACGAAGAAGCAATTGATGAATAAATCGGCCAGAACGACGACTAACCCCAACCTCAAGTATCGGATCTCTTCAAGTCCCGTACACTCTGGAAGAGAGAACCAATATTTACGCGTACGCAGCGATGCGATCGACATTATTGGCACGCAAGTGACCTAGAACACGGGGGAGTTAGTGACCTTGGTATTGCGAGTGGCGACCCTATATTTCAAGTATGAGTGACGATTTTTACTTGACCTTACCCAGCCACAGCAACCGGAACGAGTTTCCGCAGTACCAGTCCATCTCATTTCAAGATACGTTTATCTCACCCCAAACGACTGGAGGGTTCAGGATGGAAAGTGGGACTGAGTAGCATCTCTCTACCTGACGCCATAATTGAACTTCCTAAGTTGATGGATGCCAAAGAAATCCTGTTCATCATGGATTGGGCTGTGACATTTCCCTCTAACATAACGAAGTTTGGTAGAGCTTGGTACAATCCGAAAGACCCTGACATCGTGTTGGAGTACGACGACGGGGTTGATTTCATGAAATCCGTGATCAATTATTTCGAACAACGTCGTATCGACAGCTTTGGTGGTCCGACATTGGGGGCCAAGTACGTCACGGAAGATGGGAAGAGAACGTACATCAAGTTCCGATGGGACGGAAGCGATCTGTTGACAGACAATCAGGTCACACAGGTACATTCGAAATACCCCAATGGATTCAACATCAATCGGACACTGGCTTTAAAGATGGGATGGTTGAAAGAGACGACTCCTGAAAATTATGTACTGGGACCCAATCTACGTCAAGAGTTTTTTACCGATTTCGTACCGGACTTGAAAAATATGACACACGATCTGGGAGACGGTCACTAACTGAGACACGGGAAGGACAAACCAGTGTTTTGGTTGGTGCATCAAGGTCTTTTGACTCTGCGTGTCACCTGTAACTGGCGTTTCATGAATCTCAACCAAGCGTTTAAAAATGTGGCGGGAACTCGCTCCCGATCCTTGTTTGTGTACTCTGACGTGGGTGGAAGTTCGGTGGTAGGGAATCAAGTGACGGATTTACTGCGAGAAGTCAATTTTCGTCGCAAAGAAAAAGGGGTTCAGTATTTCGAACCTCTGCACATTCAATATATTCCACTACGCAAGCAGGTGTTAGACATTATCAAGACGCAAGTGGCAGAGACCTCAGGTGATCTGGCGAGAATTGGTGAAGGAAATAGGATCGTCACTTTACATTTCAAACGAGCATGAGAGGTGGAAGTTTAACGCGTTTCAGAACCGACGATCAATCGGGCAATGGCTTTATTCAAGATGTCAACCTTGCCAGTGCCTAAGAAGGATGGAAAGGTTTAAAAAACGGGTGGACTATTGGGATTACCCAACATAGCCGGAAGTATTCGAGGTATTAAGAGAGGCGGTAAACGAACCATCAAAGACAAAGGACTGCAAGAGATCAACAAAGTGGCCAAAAGAAAAGTGAACGACCCCTTCGGAGAATGAAACCCACCTTTTCCAGACACGTTCGTCGCGTACCTCCGATCATGACTGGTTTGTCATCGAGTGGTCGACGGAGAAAAGTACAAAAGGGAGGGATAATCTTACCTTCACCCACAAAACGACTTGACTACGGTTGGGTAAAGAGCGCTCTACAAACGAAACGCAAAAAACGACGACGATGACCGATTTACTCCCTCACGCCGGTTCTGTGGGTTCAACGAATCTCATGTTGGACTTGTTCAGCATTCCCCTGACCGATCTCAGTATCTCGAGTTATCGAATGGTCCCCATTCAGACCTTCACGACAGGCATCAATCCCGTGCAATGCCAAGTCGATCCGCAAGAAGATTACGTGGATCTCTCTCGCAGTTACTTCGAACTGGAACTGACTTTAAAAGACAAAACGATGCTAATTGGATCGACATTGGAAGTACGTGATACAAACGAAAGAAGCCTCCAATCGTTGTACAGTCAGAGTTGCGGCGATTACGCCTTGATGTGCCTGATCGATCGAGCTGAAGGACGAAACTTAAACGAGTTTTTAAATCGATTTAAGAAACACGATTACGTGAACAATGACCACAAAGTAGGTCAGATGTTAAAGAAACTGGTCGAAATTGAGTTAGACTGGAAGAAAGTGTGTAAGTGCGACTATCAACAAAACGCCTGCTTTACTCGTTGCGGCGTCAGACATTTATTGAAAGATTGTGGTTTGACATTAGAAAAGCCTTAAAAACCTTTCGTTGCTGTGATTTTTTTGTAAAAATGAACAGCCCGTGGGCAGATCAATCATTTGAAATCATGGAACGACGCAAAGCGTTTCGATTTCACACTCCCTCCAGTCTAATGGTGGTTGGTCCATCTGGGTGCGGAAAAACGGTGTTTACCACCAAATTGTTGGTGGAAAATTTGGACTCGTTCGAAAGACCACCCCGTGAGATTCATTATTGTTACGGAGCGTGGCAAGACGGTTTTGAGCTCATGAAAGAACACGGTCCCAAGTTTCACGAAGGGGTTCCCGACTCCGAACTCTTACCCAAATGGTTTCCAGAGGGTGGATTGTTGGTCTTGGACGATCTCATGGAAGAAGGAGGGAACGACAAACGCGTGTTGGATCTGTTCACCAAACATTCGCATCATCAGAACATTACCATCATATATTTGTGCCAGGACATGTTTCTACCCGGTAAATATGCTAAGAGTATTTCCAGAAACGCCCACTACATCGTAGCCTTCAAGAATCCACGAGATCATTTAGGCATGAGGAATCTTTTGTTGCAAGCTTTTCCAACACGATGGCAAGACGTGCAAGACACGTTTCGACGAGTGACCGAAGGTCCGTTTGGGCACATGCTGTTGCATTTACATCCCAAGAGCGAATACCCATTCTGAAGAAAGAAACCAGCGTGCGCAAAGGCAAAGGTAAATCTGGTTCGGGACAAGCCGTCAAGAAAAGTGCCGCAAAAGGTTTCTTGAAAGCTATCGGTTTAGATGCTAATACGTTTGAAGAAGAACCCAAACGAAAAAAGAAGAAGAAGAAGAAGAAGAAGAATAATAATAAGAAGAAGACCGAGGTCGAACGATTGAAACCTTCGAGCGGTTGGGAAGATTGGGCTGAGGGCAAAAAAACTGAAACGAAATCTACAGCGAGATTATGACTCGGACTAGAGCCAACAGGACTCAAACTCGAAAGCGCCGTGCGCGTGGTTTTGACATTCACAAACTGTTGGGCAAGACGGGGATCGAATTTCAGTGGCCCGGATATCAGTACATGGGACCCGGCACGCATTTGAAAAAACGATTGAAACGAGGTGACCCGGGCATCAACCGATTGGACAGGATCGCCAAACAACACGACATCGATTACAGCCGTGCCAAGAACTTGCAAGACAAGTGGAAAGCTGACACCAAGATGATCAAAGCCATTGACAAGTTACCGGGAAATAACACCATGACCGAAAGGATCGTCAAGAGAATCATGCAAGCCAAGAAACATTTGAAATTGTAAAACTTCTATTTTTTGACCTTTTAAAAGTTGTTTCATTAAACTGTTCCAATTTTTCATTTCTCCCCGTTCTTCTTCTTCCTGATATCCACAAACTGATTGTACAACCCTTTCTCCACTCGATCGTACAGATAAGAACGATTGGCCAGGGCCATGTGATCGGTAAAACGTTGTCCATTACACACGCTCAGGAACGCTTTGCACTCCTCACATTTTCCACCACTCTCACAACAGGTCTTCACGTTGAGGGCAATGCGCAACCCCTGCATCTATTCGGTAGTCATGGGAATAATATTCACCGTGTGATGCTTGAGGAAACACAGGTCGATTTTATCGGAGTCGGTGGGTGAAAACTTGTCTCACTGTATCACTTCAGCAGTGACTTTGGTGTGGAAACGACACTTGGGACAAGTCACGAGAGACAGGTTGGGAAATTTTACTCGGAGACACGATTCACGAATTCCACTCTTGCAACATCTCAGGAAGAATATTTTCTCCCCTTCCTTTGTTAATGTCCTCCTGCACAAGATGCAACAACTCCCCATCTCGAACGCATTACAAGTGCGAAGCATCTGAAAAAAATAAAATCAAAAAATGTTGCCCCGACCAGGAGTCGAACCTCAGTCTTCGCGGCCACAACGCGACGTCTTAACCACTAGACCATCGAAGCATACACCTCATTCACGATTTCTTTTTTCGCCACTTTGCAACAACTTCTCAACAGGTTCGTTGAAATTCAAAGCTCCACAATTGGGACAATACACTTTGCAAGAGGAAAAAATCCACATGTGCTTCACTCGAAAGTCAAAGTGATACAAACGATTTCAACACTTGGTGAGATTCGCCCCGTAGGACCTCGACGTAATTGGCGAGCTGTCCTGTATAAACAGAGATATCAGACCCGCATACAACAACAACGTGAGGCCAATCCCACTGACGACTTGGGACGAGAGGTCAAGGAAGCGTTACGACGAACCATCCATCATGAGATCGAAGCCGACAGCAGCCTCAAACCTCATCACACGTTGCATTTCACTATGCAATCAGATGCATTCAGCAATGCGTTTCAATCAACGACGTTTACCGTGAGTGAATTTGAAGAGCTACAAAGCCAGCAGTGCAGCTGTCCGTGGAATCGTGAAAACATCGCGCTTGACCATGAAAGCCTTGGTTGATGCCAACGGGAATACAGGGGATCGTCATTACAAAAACCTCAAACAAGGTTATCCTGTACATAAACGGGAAACCCAGGAACTCTATCGTCTAGCTGGGGTACCCAAAGGACCATGTGGCATCTCCGAACTCCCGAAGTTCCAAGCGGCTCTCCCTGGCTACCAGATCAAACTCATGTCTATTGACCCTCCTCACATGTTTATCTTTGTGGGACCCAAACCATCGGACAAGATCATCCGTATCATCAAAGAAGATGACCATTACGATGGGTGTAACTCATTCTCGGGTTTCTTGTACAAGAGTTACTTCTACGATGAGTGCAATCGGGGGTATAACACTGAAGATCGCGAACATCATCCCTGTGAAGGTAAATGGTGTCCATCTTGGCATCGAAAGGACTGCCCGGATTTCACTGAGGCTAAACGACCATTGGGGTCAGGCAAATTCCCATAACCCTCTTCTCTTGCCGTCTGTGTCATCGATCCTTCTTTGGTGAGGACTGTTACTCTTACCATTTTCATCGACGCAGGAAAAAACATTGCATCCATCTGCCTCACCTACAAAAAATGTCCTGACAGCTTTAAGACCTATGAGGTGGAGATCGCTAGAAAAGGGGGTCGACCCAAACAGCACAAATGCGGTTGGGGCGAATGCCCCATTTGTGAACAAAAAGTGCACGTTGCCTCCCATCAATGTCACATCCAACCCATTCCAGAAGAGGAGGATGATCCCAAAATGAAAAGAGTGCTGCGGAACGAAGTAAGGACGCATCACTTCATCGGGTCCCATGCTGAAGATGCAGATACCAGAGTGTGGGTGGACTGTACAAAATCGTTCTTTGAATGGTTAGAATCTTTGGCTATTGATCAAGACGGGGACGATCGGAACGTGACTGCTGTATTCCATAACCTCAAAGGATATGACAGGATATTTCTATTACAACATTGCTATGCCAACCATCGGGAAGTCACGGATCAGATCACCGTCGGTACCAAAGTGCTGTCCTTTAAGTCAGACCGATTGACCTTCAAAGATTGTCTCTGCTTCCTTCCTTTTCCTCTTGCTACCTTTCGGTCTACCTTTGGCATCCAAAAATTAGTCAAAGGGTTCTTCCCACACAAATTTAACACGCAGGAAAATCAAGACTACAAAGGACCCATGCCTCCTGCTGAGATGTATGATACTGATGGCATGTCAGCTAAGAAGAAAGCAGAATTTTAGCGGTAGTACGCCGAGAAGGTCGCTGCCAACTACCATTTCGTCATGCGACGAGGAATGGAAGCCTACCGTGAATCGAACGTTCAGAAACCAATTTCAGCAACATGCCGAATTTGACCCCATCGAGAAGTGTGTAACCATAGCGTCTGCATGCAATCGGTTCTGGCGAAAGAAACTCCTGTCTCACAACAGCATAGCCACAGAACCCATGCAAGGATGGCAATTAGCTCGTAGCAACCAGTATGTAAAAGCATTAAAGTGGTTAGCTTGGCGTGAACACCTGCTTCGTCGTGACAGTCGCTTCAACGACGAGCCTCAAGCAGACCGCATTCGACACGCGAACAATGGTGGCGAGCAGAGATTGCTTCACTTCCTAGTAGATGGCCTCGATGTACAGAACCACATCGCCTATGAATTCCATGGATGTCTATGTCACGGCTGTCCTCGTTGTCATCCCCATCATCGTGACCGACATTCAAAATTCCATCCTGATCGTACCATCCAAGAATTGTATGAAGCCACTCAACAGAAACACCGTCTTTTGCGCCAGCACGGGTACAACCTTCAAATTGTGTGGGAATGTGATTGGGGTCGTGAAGTCAAAAGCAATAAAGATCTCAAACAGTTTCTAGCATCCTACGAGACGGTCGAACCTTTTAATCCGAGGGATGCCTTCTTTGGGGGAAGAACCAACGCCGTTTGCCTCCATCATGTGGTCAACAAGGACCAGGGTGAACAAATCAAGTATGTAGATGTGACCTCTCTCTATCCGTGGGTAAACAAGACCCAGCAGTATCCCATTGGTCATCCCATCATTATCCCCAACCCAAAGAACCAAGTCATCCAGGCGTACTTTGGTATAGCCAAAGTAGATGTGATTCCCCCTCATCATCTGTATCATCCCGCCTTACCTTTCCGACATGGTGGTAAACTCACTTTACCTCTATGCAGAGCCTGCATGGAAGAAGAGATGACCAAGGGCCTCTTGGAAAAATCGCATCATTGTTCCCACGCTCCAGAGGAACGTTTTCTCAAGGGGTACGTGGTGCACACCTGAACTCGTGAAAGCAGTAGAGGTCGGGTACCGCATTGTACACATCCACGAGGTCTGGCATTTTCCAGAGGAACAACGTCAAGAAGGGCTCTTTGCTGACTATGTCAACACATGGTTAAAAATAAAACAAGAATCAGCGGGGTATCCTGGATGGCCACAGACTGACGAACAAAAACAGCAATACGTCCGTGACTACCAAACCAAAGAAGGCATCACCTTAGACCTTCTCCTCATCGAAAAAATTCCAGGACGTAAAGCTACGGCAAAGTTGCTGTTGAATAGTTTCTGGGGCAAGTTTGGCGAAAATCTTCACAAGAAAACCGCTGAAGCAGTCACCACACCAGCTCATCTCTTTGCCCTAGTGTCAGACACTTTCAAAGACATATTCAAAGGATAAAAACGTTCGCTGGCTAAAAACTTT
>CM042748.1:37174816-37209318 GCA_022496165.2 Catalaphyllia jardinei | reverse complement strand
TTCTTGTTCTTGTTCTTGTTCTTGTTCTTCTTGTTCTTGTTCTTGTTCTTCTTGTTCTTGTTCTTCTTGTTCTTGTTCTTCTTGTTCTTCTTGTTCTTCTTGTTCTTCTTGTTCTTCTTCTTCTTGTTCTTCTTCTTCTTGTTCTTCTTCTTCTTGTTCTTCTTCTTCTTGTTCTTCTTCTTGTTCTTCTTCTTGTTCTTCTTGTTCTTCTTCTTCATCTTCTTCTTCTTCTTCCTCTTCTGATCATAGGCAAGAACCAATCGAAATGCGAGAATGACTTGGGTTATATAAAAAAGATTTTGTTCATGATGGCGTAATAGGAAATAGATAAATTAATAGGGCTGGCGCGCGCGCCCTGTTATAAAGATAATTGTTCTCTGAGACAATACTTTCTAGGAATTTGGACCGTGGTTACAAGGATGATGTGCAGCCCCTACGATCTCTATTGATGTGTTTTTAGAGAAAATGAAAACTGATAAGACAGGTTTAATCATTCTTTTTTTGCTTTAACTGGCACTACCTTAATATTACAAGATATTTTGGTACAAGAGAGAAGAATACAAGGTCGCAAAAGAGTGAAAAGGGGATCAAACTCGCATATCAAACAATCCATGAGTCTTTTTGTTTGGTTTTACTGATGATGATAATGTTGGCCAATGTTGACCAGGAAAGTACAAAAAGATCCACAAAAGTAGCGCAGAGAAAGTATATCATAAAGAGTCTGAAGATGCGAATGATCGAATAAAAGCTGATAATGTAATTTTACATGGGGTTCTCAATGCCTTTTCTGTGAGCAGCTGAAATTCTGGACATTCTGTCACCTGCTATGCGCAGTCGCACGCCTGTGAGAGTTTTTTCCTTTCGTGTTACTCGTATTTTCGACTACGAAGTAACTTCGTGCTGACACCAAAGCATGGACACCAGAAAGTGTATTATGTAGATGCGGAAAAATAAAACATTAAACCCTTTAAAGGCGAATTGAAAATTGATGAAACACGCTAGGGCAATTTCTACAAAAACGTTACTAACCTTATTTCTGGGCGTTTAAGACTTAAAGTTGTAACACTCTTCTGAACTACTCATAAAATTTTGATAGATCAACGAGTTACCCTTTTGGTTCCCTTTAGAGTCATGACTCAGACATACCATGTCGTGGCATACGTGAGAGAGACTGTGGCTAATAAATTTGTCATTATCAGTCATGGCCATGACACTTGGTGACTCAGTTACACGATTTCAGACCTTAGGTTCGTTGCAACACCTTAATTTGTATCAGTTTGATCCATGTAGAGCCATAAACTAGTTTAGGTGAAACGAGGCATGATTTTCAGCAACGCAGCATTATTTCGGGTCCATACAATTACAACAACTAACTTTATTATACATTGAACTCTCCAACCCTTTTCTGATTGGCCGAAAGCGTACAGCGAATTTTCGAAATCGGCGCCCGTGACGTCATAACTGCAGGTTATACAGTTATTGATAGGGAGCTTAAGCACGCGCGTTTTTGAGACACGGCCGGCAACCGGAAGTGAGGTGTTTTCACTTTTAACTTGCACTCACACAACCACATTCACATTGCTAAGTATCTTTTCTCCATCAGAGATGAGTAGTATAAAAATCTGGGAGACAATACGGTCCTAGCACGCGAAATTGTCTCTTGCAGTTGCTGTCCGTGTCTCAAAAACGCGCGTGCTTAAGCTCCCTATTATGTCAAGAGCATGCAAGGTCACGGGTAATCATGTCAAGTTCGGGCGCGTTGTGTTGCTTCCCGTCAGTGAAGAAGCAAAAACATGACTTCCTTTTTTTTTTGCTCAACCTAAAGATAATCAAATGATTTTGAGTGCAATTTGGAATAAATAAGCTGGCACGAGTAAATTTTTCAAAGATTACAAAAAATTTCACGAGCCCTTAGGGCGTGTGCAATTTGTATTTTTTGAAAAATTTATTATTTCAAATTGCACGAGAAAAACCATTTGATTACTTGCAAATAATATACAAATGACAATTTCTGCCACGCTTTAGTATTTTACGTGACAAATGGAGGTAACAGGCGACGTCAACTTTATTGGATGAAAATTTGACAAGTGACTTCAAGCGTAAAATTCATTCACTCTCCAAGTCATGCATGAAAACTGAGCAGTTTACTTTTACAGTGAAAAGCAGTCTTTACTCACAGTTGAATTGCAGAACTTGACCACAAAGCAGAGGAAAAACTCCCTGCATGTGTTTTTCGGTTGGTTGAACAACTGTGCAAGAAACAATTGAACCTGGTACAAGTTACTTTGACCAAAATACTGAGAAATGAAGCTAAAATCTACCAAGAAACGGAATTTCTTAGCTCTGAAGGACATCATTTTCACCTCTCCTGGTTGCTGCCTGACTTAAGCTTCTTCGCTGGATGTTGTACAGGTTAGCTTTGCCTCTTGATGTGTTTATCGCGTTTTGTTAGGGAACGACCTTCATAATCTCTAAGCTCGCCGTTCCAGTTCTTTTACAAAAGTAGCATGCTTGCACTTTTTGTCTTCAAAAGTAAGATGTGACAGGTTCTTAGGACGTCTTGTTGGTTCCTTTTCGCGTTTTATTTCGTGGTACTGAAGAATTTTTAAAGTTACTTTTTCAACTGGTATTTTGTAATGCAGTCGTGATCGGCGCCGGCATATTTCCATTCACTCAGGCTCAAGTATATGTTTTTGACGTCACGGCTTTTGTGTATATCTACTTCGCTTTTACTGGTTTAGTAATTGTTGCTGAGCTTTGCACTTTTCTTCGTTATGAGGTAATTGTATTGAAATGTAGGTAAAGAGTTTCAATCTTCGTTTAATTCTTGTCCGCCATTTTGTTTACCCGAGCTCAAAGTAGAAGCTGTCAATCATTTTCAAACTCAATTACAAATGTTTGCTCTCAATTACCCTTTTTTGCACTCAATTACACTTTTTTGCACTGATTTGGGATTAATTGACATGTTCTTAAGGAATCAAAATCCTCATCCAATAAGTGTTTATCAGTTATTTGCTTGACCATAAATACCTAATATGTTGTAAAAATGGTTTTGTAAACTAAAAGAAATTATGCTAGGCTCGTGCATCCCACGTTTTCAGCAAAACGAGATCCGAAAATTCTCTGATTTCGAAATGTGGATGAGATAATTTATCGCCCCTTGAATGCAGCAAACTGTTATTATTGTACTACATTGTGATTGGCTAAAAGGTGATCAATATATCTTTACTTGTGCTAAGCGCACCTGTCGTCGGTCGTGTTTTGCACAATTAAAGCTTAAAAGAGAAACTTAATAGTAGTCTGAAAGATGTTGAGGTTTAGGTTTGAGTTAGAAGAGAACTTCGCACTGCAACTCACACGGTGATCACCTTTCTGAACGATGGCAGTGCCATAGAAACGTGACTGCCTTTTCAAACAATGGTGTAACACTTAAGTGATTCAAAGGCTGCTTCGTTCCCAGACTTCTCTCTTTTTTTTCGAGGAACAAGAGCTTGCGCAAAGGACCAAGGGAAGGAGAAAAGGCGAGAGATCTCTCCTTCGCCTTGCCTCTTTCTCTCTTTCATAGTCCTTGGCGTTTCGTGCTCGTTACCAGTTTGCACTCTCCCTTACTTCGCCCTTACTTGGCCGATCGAAGCGTCTAAGGAAGAGGCAGGATTCAATGGGGAGAAATCGAACCGCGATATTCGTAAACCTGACGTGCATTTTAGTCGGAACATTTGCCCGCTTTTCCTTTTAATCGAAGAAAGAAGAGAAAAGTAGAGTTTCGTGTCTCTGGAAGATGTGTTGTTATAAGACATACTCTCTGAGGAGAGGAAAGAGAGTGCTATCCAATATATCCCTTGTCACCAATTAATCGAAAACCAAAAATGAAAATACTTCTTGCATTTTTGGTCCTATATTTTGCGCAGTTAAATTACTATAGACAGTTGAAACTGCTTCCATAAAAGTAAACAATAATCCTAAGATAGGATGGTAAAAATAATTTCGCTTGGTCTTCTAAATAACGTTGCTAACATGTTTTAGGTAGCTCATATCAATTTTCAACAGCCTACTGGGGCGATGAGAGGAGACGATGATGATGATTATGATAATGATGATATCGGTTTTCAGCATCTTTTAAAGCACTTCTTCTTTAATAAAGCAATACAAGTACTACTCTTTATTTGATTTTATTATTATAGTATCAGACAAAACTGGCCAGACATCGGTCAACACGTTGTAGTAATTTCGTGACGCTAACGTTAAGCAAATCAGTAGCATAACCCCTATAAATCGTCCCGAATTTTAGTTAAGGTAGTTAGAACTCATAAACGAGTTCGGTGAATTATTGGCAAGTCAATTTTTTTTGTTAAGTTTAAAAGCAATAGGGGAAATTTTCTCAAACCCGCTTTTAAAAATTTCCGAGAATTTATGAAGGCTCTAAATACGCGCCAACAAATTATGTTTTCAAAACGTTGCCATAAGTTGAATCTTGACTTGCTGACTGCAATTCGAAAATAACAAAATGGGCCATCTAAACTCTTCCTAAGTTATTGCACTTTCCATACTATAATTATAGCGTTACTTGAAAAAGAATGGTAATCTTGATCCATCAAAGTAGAAGAGCTGAAAAGTGCGGAAAACTGCCTTCGGCCACCTTAAATCTCTCTCAGAGATAAAGACCAAAGGTATTTTACACTGCAAGTGTTATTCTCTGAAACTATATTTAATATGTCGAATTAATTTAGGTCGCCTGTATTTTCATCTTAAGCCCGATTCTCTATGTGTTAGATGCCATTAACACAAAAGCGGGGTCGGTTCACCAAGCGAAGGTGTTGTAAAAGGACCGAGAGAGTTTCACCGTCATCAAATTTCACGGACACCAAAGGGGCACCCGGAAAACCCACGACAATACCAGATCTGTACCTCTCCGGTAATCTGCTGTGCTGACGGGCTATTACTGACGAACTAATCGAGATATCCTTCATTTTTGGAACTGTATCTAAAATAAGCACTAGAACATTTCTCCGGTAGCTGCGTGTGTACTGTTTGCCTATTTTTAACACAAAGTCAAGGTGGGTGGCATTCAGCTTTGTGATGTAAGTTTTGTAGTAGTTATTGGCGTCATGATTATAGTTCCAAAATCCCCAGAACATTGAACCAACCAAGATACAATCTGAAGAAAACGGACAAGAAAATTGTGTAAGTAGTAATACACGATTAAGATAACCGACGCCTGGTTAGGTCAGTTGGTAGAGCTTCAGTCTGCTGTGTGGGTGGTCGAGGCTTCGAGCCCCAGACCGGACCAACATTCAGGGTCTTAATAAAAATAACTGAGGAGTATGTGCTGCCTTTGTAATTATATCTTTAAATGGCTACACGTTCAAGTCTTTTCAGATAAGGACTATAAACCGTAGGCCCCCTCTCCTGCATCTTCAGTGTTACATGGTTAGCAGGGGACGTTAAAGAAGCCACACACTTTTCGAAAAGAGAAGGTGAGTTTCCAGTGTTGTGGTCTCCCTCTATCTCTGGTTTCATTCAACATTTCATAGATGGGTTGGGGGGGAGGAGGGGGTGGGTGGGTGGGTTGGTGAGATCAAATATGGACTGATAGAGGCCGCCAGGCGCGCCTTTACAAGCTGACGTTCGATCTCACCGAGTAGAAGAATTGTAAACCGCCATGAAACTATCAATGATATCTGCGATAAATACATGCATACATACACACAAGAGACCGTGGCTGTTGGCTCCGCTGGCCTCCTTGGTTATTCCAGGCAGCCAGTATTCTAATTTTATTAAATTGGTATAGACGTACGAGAAAGAGTACAAATAAACATTGTGCCTGCATGATAGAACATGTGCAATAGATCACGCCCAGCGTTCAAAATAGTACATATTACGACACTGGTTTTGCTCCAAAAACGGGCCCTCGCTCACAGTGTGAATTTGCCATTTTACAAAAGTAACACCAAAGAAAGTCAATACAACGATATTATTTACAGAGAAAAAAATTACCTGGATTGGGATCACAGCCGTATAATTCCGCCCTTAAGCAGATAGGATCGTTTGGAGAAGACGAGGGATGAATCCGTACAACACTAGTAATAAAGGGCTCTTTAAACTTGTATTGTACCAGAGATGAAGCGTCCTTGTTTCCCGGGATATCCTTAAAAAAGACAAGTATGAGGCTAAGGTGCTTCAAGTTCAAGGGAAAGAAAATAAGAAAATATTACGTTAAATCTATTTAAGCCTTAGATATTGTATCACGCCATTGTCGATTCACGGTAAAAGCATTTAGAAGTTGAACTGCAATTTTCCAATCAATATAAAATGGAAAAACGTCAGCATTGTTGGATTTTGAAACAAAGATGAAGAATTAAAGGTAAACAGTCCAAACTGTTCTCTTAGTAGAAGGCACTAGAGTGAGACATAGAAGGAAATGACTAAGTTACATGTATTAATGTTTCAAAATCCATGAAATCCGTCTTTTCCGCTGTGTTTAGTAAAAAGGTTAACTTTAACTGCTTACCAGCACTGGAAGTTTCTGTTGAAGGTTTTTCCTAATAATGGCGGAAAGGACGGGTTTCGCGGATTTCGTGGATTTCCCTTTTTATTTGTTTTATTTAATACTTCTCTTTAAAACTTAATATATTATAATATATAAATAATATTTTACTTACAGTTTTAAAGAGAAGTATTAAATGAATAAATTAAAAAGAAATCCGCAAAATCCGCGAAATCCGTTCTTTCCGCCATTATTAGGAAAACCCTTCAACAGAAACTTCCAGTACTGGGAGGCAGTTGGATGAAACTTTCTTCTAATCACGGCGGAAAGAACGGATTACACGGATTTTTTGAACACGTTCAGATTAATTTTGATATCTTCCTGTAAAGCTTTAGTATAACATTTTGCGGTTTTATCGATTGGCCTTTGAAATACAAGATTTTACTTATCTCTGGTTTTTATATTCTGTTTCAACTGTTTCTTACTGAATCACATCCTACATTTGCGGTGACAGAGAAGACATTACATCTTTCTTAGCAAATCAGTGACACTTTTACGTCACGTTTCTGTCTCAGTTCATTTATTCTTGTTCGTTTTTTGTTAACATGAGTCGTGATAACAGTGTAATGCACGATGAAAACACGCCGCTGTATATGATATTTTCTCAACTCTTTTCGCTTGCCCCATTAGTTCTGGTTGATGTTGTTGTTAGCCCCTACTGGGACCATGTGTAGACAGTATTTCCTAAATTCTTCTCAACCGAATTTACCGTCATTGTTCCTTGTTATCGAGTTTATTATTTGAAGCAAAATACCTGTTGATTGCTGACCAGCGCAAATATTAATAGCAAAATTGAATTCGGGGAAGTAACGGATGAGAAAATTCGTCTCCAAAAGTAGCTGTAAATAGTCTGAGACCTGATTGCGTGTCATAATTGGCTGATTAAAAATGTCTCAGTTGATTCGTTACCTCCTTTATTGTTTGCTGTGAAAGAGCTGTTGATAACTGACCGGTGGGACAAAAAGTGGCATTGACATAAAAATTACGTCGCTAGAAAAGTCGTCTAGAAAACCCACTGGAGATCACTTGCGAACTGATAGCGAGTCACAATTGGCCATTTAAAACAAATAATTACGTGTTCTGTTGGTTGCATTTTGTGTGCTATAATTATTCCCGAGAACTTCACATGTCTTATCTCTATATAAGCAAAACACGTTTCAGGGCTTACATTGTCGTTCAAGATGCACAGGGATCGTTGTCCATGCGGTCAACTAAACAGCAGGATCATAGAAAGCGCTGCGTTGTGCTACTTGAGCTCGGTAGTTTTGGGAAAATGCAGTGTAATCAAGCAGCGTGTGCTTGCAAGGTTCAGGAAGAAGGTTTTGAAAATGCGTGGAATAGCGTATGTCGAACGAGAGATGCCTGTGATAAAGCTCTGTAGGGTTTGTTTATGTGTGTGCTGTTTAAAATTTCGAGCTTTCTGTCGTTATTTGGGTGGAATAAATTGATGCAGATTCAGTACATAATAGCTTGTTTTGTCTATTTCGTAGGCTTGAAGAATGTCGCATTCTTTTTCAGTTCCATTAGCACGCAAAGTCTAAAGAAAGAACAAAGCAGGAAAAAAGCGCATGTCGAGGAAGAGGGGAGCGATGATGCCGAAGAATTTCCGCATTCCAGTCAATACGGCAATGTAGCAAGCCAAGAATGGGCTGCAAGTCACGCCACAATCATAAATCAGAAGCTGTGCCCATGTGTGAGTTACTGGATCGCTCTGACCACGCCAAACGGTGCACCGTGTAGTCCTCTTGTAATCCACCGGACCCTCCTGTAGTGCAACGTGGATGTCTTCGCAAATCAGGTAAGAACTTTATTGCAATCGTAAAATTGACATAGGTGACACTAATCAGTGATAAAGCGTAACAACTCTTTTACTACCTTATTACAAGACATTGAATTAAAAAAAAAAATAGCAAAAGACAGGCTTTACAGTAAACGTGCCCAAGATTATTCCAACGGTTAGATTCAACAACTATTATTTAGCCTGGAATTTCAAAGTACGCTAACGTTGAATTTCCTCGGTACCGAAAATTACTGATCACTTGTTCACTAGACGACTGTTAGTTGTTATGAAAGAAGCGGAATCAATTTGTTAAATATTTCTCAATCTTAGGTCTCCTGCCACGAGGGTAAAGAGACCGGAGCGATGAAAGAGCTGTTTAAAGTCTTTAAAGACTACAAGAACCCGTTTATGGAGGAGCTAGTGAGTTCGTCTTACCAGTATTGCTTTCGTGATGAATTTGAAAGTTTCATGGGGGACGCCGATTCAGTGGATCTCGACGAATGCGGCACGGAGAACGTAGTCCAAATCTGCCTCCTCGATCCCTCGTTTTATTACAGTCTTTCGTGGGCTTTGAGGAAACTTCAAGATGTAAAACTGGTCATCAACTAGTTCGGCTTCCAATTAGACGGCTGGGCTGTTCCAAGAGAGAATGAAATCGTCGACGAACAGGCAAGATTGTCCGATAAACTAACAGTACTTGTTAATGACATTGGCATCGCCATGAAAAGGCTGGGCTACGCTTTGTACGCTAAAAAAATAGTACAAGAAATGCGACAAGGCAAAGTACACCTATTCCTATAAGTGCGAGGTGGAGGCGTTCGTTAATAGTTTGGCGGCGAACGAGTCTTTCAAGGCGCGACTCCTAAAGGGCATGACGAAAGTCATCGATATCCTAGCCAAACCGCACTGCGAGGTAATTAGACCACTTTATGTAGATTATAATTTGATTGAGGTTAACGACGGCAAGTGCTGGTCAATCAAGGAGCGTCGCTTCTTAGAGAATGCGATTGCAGACAAGGATATTGGTCATGTTACACCACGTGCGTTTAGTTCGTACGATCCAACAAGAGAGCCAGAACCGAAATATTTCGCAGAAATTTTGATAAACAGCCTCACAGAAGCTGAAATTGAGGAATTTTGCGAAGATTTCTTGAGGCTCAAAAGAGACACAAAGACAAAGTTCCTTGCCTTATTGGTGCCGCTAATAGTGGAAAGACGAGTTTATTTCAACCAATTCTAGGCCTGGTACATCATGGCAACATAGCGACTATCACTAAACAGCGCGTCTTCTATAAGGCCATGATCAATCACTTCACAGAAGTAATCTTCGTGGGCGAAGCGAATCCTTCCACACTAGATATAGATGACTGGAAAATCCCAACGCAGGGCGGTTACACAGCCTGTGACATCAAGTATCAAACGGCTAGGTCATTCATTAACCATTGCCCGATGCTTTTAACAGCCCAACAGAAACTTGAATTTGGGCCAGAGGACCAAGCAGCAGTGGACCGTAGGCTAAAGAACTACGTCTTCAAAAGTTTGCCTAACCCGAGGAAGAAAGCAGCAGAGTGGCTCAGAAAGCACTCCATGGATTGTGTTGTGTGGGCCTCGACGAATGCGCGTCCGACGACGGCCCAAGAAGAAAACTCCGACAGCAGCTTGGGAGAAAAGCAAATCGGTGACGGCGTTCTTAAAGACGAGGAGAAGGACGCTTTATGAACGCTGCCTCTCGCAGACGGCAGGACTGACACTCTTGACGAGACAGGCGAGACAACAGGCACAACAGCTGACGCTGGGAGTGACAATACAGTGGAATCGGATGACGACCAGTGCAATTGTGACTTGAGGAGAGCACTTGGGCAATCTTCCACAGGCTCCCTGCGACATAGACAAATTGCCAGCATCTTGCACACGCGCGTCAGAGAGGAGGACGAGAATCGGCGGAGACGTGAACTACATAAGGCAACGATCTTTCCTGGCAGAGAGGGGGGTCAGCAGCGAGATTGCCGAACTATTGGCAGAAGACCCCGACGCAGAGATGCCAAGTCAAGTTCAAAGAAAACTGCAGAAGCACTGCGACGAACAAGTAGCGCACCAAGGGCAAGAACGACGCGAGAAAGCCCGTCGAGCGTTCGAAGGCACCTGGATAAGAACTACCGAGGTCGCGATTAAGAGCTGCTGTGACAAATATCAAAGCAGTAGCGATCCCACGGTTCGCGCTAACGTCAAAGAATGGATGAAGGTCCTGTGCGACAAGTTAGAAATGCATCACAAGTCCTTGGGGACTGTCATCACCACCGAAGATGTCCAAGAACGAATCAAGGTATGCACCGCTCTTGGACTGCTGAGGGAAGAGCAGAAGCACCTGGTCACAAGCGTTGCTGAAAGGCTGCCTGTGTTGCCTAGGCCTGAGGGAGTACAGCAACATGCATATGAGACGGATGAGGAGGGAAGTATTTTTATCACTCAGCAGTGCAATGGCGTACATGAGACGGAAGAGGTACAGAGTATTTTCATCACTCCTCTTCCGAGTACAAGTGGTGCGTCTACGCCTCATTCAAGCTGCGATGACTGCGCAGTCTCTGCTGCACTACTTCGAGCTAGCACTACCAACAAGAAGAAGCGAAAGAGGAAATCCAGCAGTCAACGAGCAGTGAAAAAATCCCAGAACGTTCTAACTCGATACTTTATTAGTCAAAAGTAAAAGCAGTTTTTTTTCGCAAGATAGGCCGTAATATATAGAGGTCGTTTCCAGCAGTTTGATACTTAAAACGTGACGAAAATGTTTAAAAAATATTTGAAAATACAAATTAAGTTACACTGGTGGTTAAAAGCGTTTCTGAAATTATATACAATAAAAATGTTCCCGACGTTTCGGTCACAATCACGGACCTTCTTCAGGGGAAGTGAAAGAAAAATTCACACAGAAGCGCAGATGCAAACAAGACGCTAATTAAAAATTCAAGGTATGTGCCATTTTTTTGTTGTTTGCGAGAGTCAAGTCTAAATACTCCTTGGGGAGTAACGCCCCGTTGTCTCGGTTGAGCGGGTCTTTCGCGCAATTAATCTCCCAGGCTTCCAGAATCTTCCTTTAGTGCCAATTACTATTAGTCCTGAGAATTGTGGCCTCATCCCATGTGATATCGTGATTAGTTTTTATCACGTGATCTGCAAGTGCTGATTTTTCGCCTTGTCTCCGTGCGACAGCCTTTTGGTGCTCGCCTTTCCTTGTTAAGAATAACGAATTACGAATGTTCTTGTGAGAACAGGGCGTCCTTTCGGGGAAGGAGCTGATATTTTGCACTCCTTCAACGGAAGACCCGGCCTCGGACGCCGACTCCCCGAGTCTTGCGTGGACGTCCTCGTCCACTTCTGAACCCTTGGCACCTTGAAGTTTCTGTAGGCACTCATGACACTTCAAAGCAACTTCACGGGATCGTTGCTTTTGATAGTGAACTTTAGCAACAGCAGAGCTGGGTTTTTGTCTTCCAACAAAATCCTCTGCTCCTCGCTAGTGAGCTGATTGAGACTCTGCGTTTCAACAATTTGGCGATAGCGCGTGGGATGGATGTACTTTCCAATTGCATCAAACGCCAGTTTGCTCATGATCTCGCCCAATTTACCATGCTGGTCGCCATTGCTGTTGACGAGAACGAAATCGCACTGGGGTTTAAGCAAAGGTCTAACGTACGAGATGTAACCATTGAGCACTTGCATGTTTGCACCGGTCGAAATCAAAAAATCAAATCCATACTTTCCAGCAGTCTTGAACGTTTTCTGATCAATGAATCCACCCTTTTCCTTAACTGTAGCAATCATGGCAACCGTAAAATATTGATAAGTCATGGGTCGTGACCCCTTCACTTTGATGAACAAATACATGGCCACAAATTTCGTGGCAAATGTCAGGTCTGAGGGGTTCACTTGAGCTTGACTCGATTTGCAAATCTTCATGCTATTTTCGTACCGCGGCAAATGGAATTGCACGATCTCCAACAGCTCTTCCGTTGTTGTCCAGTGGCCTCTTGATTCCAGTGTCTCAATGTCTAAATCTTTTGTCCACTGCAGTCGCACCATCTTTGCGACTGTCTTTCGCGCTCTTTTGAGGTACAACTCTGTTGCAGAGAACTTTGGAAAACTGCCTCGGATGCGCCATGAAGTTTTCTGAAGTCGATAATTTCAGAAATAGCATCTATGCAGCCCAAACGCCCACCATGACCGAGCTTGCATTCGTCTTGTAAGTAGTCGACAAACTTGAACAACAGATTTGGAGAACACAAGCTAAAGTCCACCACGTCAAAAGTCAACTCTTCACAACAAAAATCTAAGAAACTTAAAGCATCTTGTAAATATTTGTTGACCTGCACGATCTTTTTTGTAACCGCCACCACTTCCAGTCAGCCACTTCGTAAATACTTCGCCAATGTCGCACGATAATGAAAATGAGGGAAGTAACTTTACGGCATGCTTTGTGGTCTCACTTGTTTGATCTTGAATTGTGCTCTCTATTGAAAAATTGCTTGCTACCTTTAGCGAATCTGTGATTTCTGTCGAATTGGGTTTTTCGTCAAAGTAAAAGAACCAACTGTGCTTGATGTAAACATGTTTTCTGCAGCCCCTTTGACTGTGAAACCCATCATGGTTACAATCTTGTACTGGGCAGTGATACTAGCTGTCAGTTTCATCCTTTTCCAAGTGACGACGTTTCGGTTTTGGTGACGCTCCATCGATATCCGACCAATTGACTTTGCACTTCTTACTCATTTTGCCGTTTTAAGAACATTTGGCCAACAGGAGCCGATGACGAAAAATGGAACTGCATATATGTTTGTATTTGCCAAAGCATGCCCTTACTTGCCCGCCCTCATTACTATTGTCCTTCAAATAGGAATGCGAAACAAAATGGTCCGATGTGTGTTCCCCAATCACAAATTTGGGAACTATACGTTCCATTTACAGATAGGAACTCGGAACAAAACAGTACTAAATGACCAATTTGGGAACCATGTGTTCCATTTACAGATAGGAACTCGCAACAAAACAGTCCTAAATGACCAATATGGGACCAATGTGTTCCATTTACGGATACGAACTCGGAACAAAACAGTCCTAAATGACCAATTTGGGGACAATGTGTTCCATTTACAGATAGGAACTCGGAACAAAACAGTCCTAAATGACCAATTTGGGAACAATGTGTTCCATTTACAGATAGGAACTCGGAGCAAAACAGTCCTAAATGACCAATTTGGGAACAATGTGGTCCATTTACAGTTGGGAACTCGGAACTAAATGTATTTCTTTTACACTGTAAACGTTTTGTTCCTACCTTGCAAAAAATGTGGTCCTCTCATGGTTAAAAGGAACACAAAAACGAGGAACAGTCGATACTAGAGGAACATTCCCTTTGGAATATAGGAACAGTCAACGAAACTTAAAATCAGTGAAAAAACGAGGAAAAGATTAAAGAAGAAACTCCAAAAAGCGAAAGTCAAGCGCTTAGGAGAAATGGAAACCAGCATTAAAATTTAATGAAGTTTGTTCCGCTCAAAGGCAGTAAAACGCGCAATAATAAAATTTTGGGAAATGTATAGGAAAGAAAGAAAAAACAAACAAACAAATAAACGAAGGAACAAAAATGTGTTAGGATGAAATTTAATTATCCGAAACAAACAATAGCAAATCAGTACAATTGCAGTGAGCTCAAGGAAACCAGTGTTTAGGAGAGCAGTTGTTACGTTTGTCATAGATGGTCTTAACACCATACAACAGTGAAAATAAAGAGTAGTGCAGATCTCACCTTTCTTGATCCAGACTCAGTGTAATAGAGAATATTCTCTCCAGCTTTGAAACTGATTGTGTATCTTTGAGTCCATTTGTTACGGGCTGTTCCTCCTTGTGTAGCTATAGCAGAAATCTTGTAAGATTTATCGAGGTCAATTTGTAAGAAAGCTCGTGTTTTTGATGAACACCAAGCGGAGGGACCATTCAGTCGTGCAGCATTCGGTGGATAAGCAGAGTCTGTAGAGGATGCGGGTGATCTGAGCGTTATAGCTTGATTTTTCTTCTCTTCTAAACCAAGAGGCCTTGCACAATCTGGAACACAACATTTCATAATTCAATCTAAGTTTCAATTAAACTAGAAGTCGTTGAATCATTCTTTGCTTGCTGTGAGTAGTAGATGGTCAGCATTTTAAGCCTTGTTACTGGGTTCCCCTTGAGTTCCGGGTGTGTTCCCTTTGGAATCCCTTGCAAAAAGTGGGTTCCCTGTATTAATATGCATAACGGTCGAGTTCATGACGTCACCTATTGTTATAACCGAGGGGAAAATGCGTTCCTCCATACTAATAAGCGTCATTCTAAAACAATAAAAACAATACACTTGGCCACTAATAGTTTACCCTGGTTGGCTCATGAGAAATCTTTTACGTATTCAAAATAAAAGCACCAATTTTAACGAAAGTGTCATTCCTTCATTCGACTTGAACTCGCAGGAAACTTGAAAACTTTGTTCGATTTCGAAAAATTTATCGTAAAGATGGCCCATTTCACCAACGTTGCATTCTCGGCCCCATAGCCCTATTCTCATCTCTTAGCCGGCGGGGCCTTGGCACAAAAATCGAAGGGCTCTGGAGACATAGGATTTTTCGAATTAATTTGAATTTTTTGATTGGCTGTTTGGAAACAAAGAAATCTTGAGCGGAAGTAAAAAATGTTCGCGCGGATTGCTGCCGCGACGTGAAAAACAGCTGTGACCAGCGGCGTTTACAATGCAATAATGGAAGATTTGGGTGAAAATTCTCACAATTTTTCATATTCACGGATCAACACTTTTCATAGCTCAATACTTGTCGCTGTTGTAACAAAACGGCTTTTTGTTGGTTGATATTTTCGACGAGAAAAGCAGCAAACAACCTGAAATTTTGAGGTTTTGCAACGAAACGGTGAGATTTTGCTGGCATCACTTTCTTTGCAGGAATTGTCGATCGTGGGGTCTTGTGAGAAAAGAGTTTGAGGCTCGCAACATGTTGGAGAATCACTTTCTTCGAGTCAGCTCAGCACTCTACGGTGAGGCAAGAAAGAGTGAACCGCGAACGTAAAGTGGTCGCATGTGTCTTTTCGTTGAGCATGAGGGCGATCAACATCACATCAAAAATCCCCCTCAGTTTTGACCTAATGCTTCCAACAATAACACGACTGCACTTTAGCGCCTTCCACAATTTTTGAAAGTTGGAACCGTTTATAAATACGGGCTTAGGGTTGGTGTTAAAATATGTCGAAAGTATATGACTAAAATATATTGCATTTGAAGGTAAACTGCTTGTAAATGTTTTTTTCCCTGGCGAATGTTGTTAGCATTTTTTTTTCGGGGGGGGGGGGGCTGGTTGTAAATGTTTTTTTCCCTGGCGAATGTTGTTAGCATTTTTTTGGGGGGGGGGGGGGTGGGGGTGTGACATCAATAGAAGGCAAATAATTGATTTCCGGTTTTCTTTGCTGGCCCAAATCTCCAAGCGGGAAAGTGGAACTGCTGCTGCTGCTGATGATGATGTTGATGATGATGACGATGAGTAGATAATGTTTGAGCTATATACTGATGCAAAAAGTTAGGAAGTGTCCCTTTTCCAGGGAGGTAAACCGTATAATTAATTGATTTAGGTGAAATTAGGGTTTTGAAAACCAGGTCTCAGCAAGGCATCGATTTCAAAACATCTGTCACTGCATAAGACTATACACATTTAAACATTCTCAACTCTGATATATGTGCAACTGAAAACAGAGATTTAGATAATTCTTTTTGTGATAACCGCCTGACATTTAATTAGTGAGAGACTCGCAATCAATCCCCCAAAATGAGATTCTTTTTTACCAATATTGAGGGCAGAAAAATATATCTGTTTTTTAGCCTCATAAAACATTTGGAGCAATTCGAGTTTTTACAAAATAGATGACTTGATTTTTTAATTTCATGGGTTCTTAAAAAATAGTAACTTAGGAAACGTAAACAATAATAGTCTTATGGATAAGTTTACAGCGGATTAGAACTCTTCCTGTAAATACAATGTATGCAAATGTTTGCTGATTTAACAATGATTATAATAATTACTTTGTGATCAGTGATAAACATGCAATTTTTCAGCAATTTTTAACCTTTTATGCGAAGGACAAAAAGGACACAACACAGGACAAAAAGGACATTTTCGGGACAAAAGGGACAAAACAAGGTCATTCAGGACAAAAGGAGACAATCGGGACATTTAGGGCCTTTTTCCTTTATAGGAGTTTCTCTCGCGTGTGAATTTCTGGGGTGTTTT
Source organism: Catalaphyllia jardinei (assembly GCA_022496165.2). Lineage (NCBI taxonomy): Eukaryota > Metazoa > Cnidaria > Anthozoa > Scleractinia > Caryophylliidae > Catalaphyllia > Catalaphyllia jardinei. Next base: position 37,192,682 of record CM042748.1, on the reverse strand, counting down.
GGAATTCACCGTAGACAAGTATGTTGTTAATGTGTCCTGAAGCTGCACCAAACTTGAATTCAGTTTAAACCTTAAATTTCCCGACATGTGTACAATTGACTAATGTGCACAATCTTATTTATAGAAAAAATGGTTTTGAGTTCAGTCTCTTTGTGATATATGCGAACACATTAGTTTGTAGTTTCGCCAGTTTAAAATAGATTCAAAATGTACTTCAAGGGTCAAGAACATAAAATATGCTTTCGATAGGAAGTCCAAAACCTATTTGAGATAGCAATTCATATTAAGAGCACATTTGTCGCAGATATTAGCTCTTTTCATTACAGCATGACATTGTTTAAAAGCTGAAATTATTAACTCTCCAGGGATCCTACTGACGGCAAACGACTTCTCACTCTCCGAAGCGCATTTCCCTTTCGTAAACGGCCGATGCCATTTTCGCGACACTTAGAAATTTTTTGTAACTGTAAACGAATTTTTCTCTACTAAATTGAAGAAAAAGGAAAATTTGCAAGTACCACTTAGTATCGAACCCAGAACCTCTGTTTCCTGACTTCCCTCTTATAACACTACACTACCAGATTGATTCGCCAAATCGCCCCAAAATTTAATTATAAAACGTGACATTCTTAAACATTAATAATACAGTTGTCCCAAACATCAAATAAAAGCTAACCGCAAGAAACCAGTGTGAGTATGAACAATTAAGCATTTTGTGAGTGCATTTTACTCCATCAACAAATTATACCAGTTTCTACCTTTTCCAGGCCTAAATTAAAGCAGATATGGCATCTTTCATTCTGAAAGGCCTGGTTACCAATGATGGCATCGACTGTTTAAAAATGGCAAAGGATTTAATGGAGCCGAAACCAATTGTGGAATTGCACAAATTCTAGGCATCCTACTGATGAACAGTTACAACCCGTAGATACCTTTTTAGCAACTACTACAATTTGCAGTCTTTTCACTTTGAATTGACCGTTTACGAAAATGGCATCGACCGTTGACGAAAGGGAAATCAGCCTCTCCGAAACCAAAGGCGGCTAATTTTTATTGTGTCTTATATACTAGGTCTTGGAGTGCCTTTCGCCTCCACCAAGGGATAAATCGTACACAACACAAGCGCGATGCAAACTCCTGAGACATCCCTTATCCAAGAGTAGGCCGTGTGCAAGAGTTAAGCGACGACTATGTCATTGCTTAAAAACTAAGAAGAGCTGAAATAATTCGAGAATGAACAAAAACTTTAATTGATTTGAACCGTCGCGTCAATTCCTCGCAAATAACATTTGGTAACGTTTGGTTAAAAATTGTCAAAGGTATCGATGGTCGATTAATTTATACGCCAATATTTACTGCATACGGAATAGTCTTAAATTTGGCACTTGTTAAAAAATCCAAACTCGAAATATCGGTTCATCGCTTTGGCAAGCCATTTAATTAACGATGGTCGGGCAAATATGGCCGCTCCCGTCAGAGGTCAGAGGAATTACAGCCGAAAACGTCACTGGTCAGGTGAGTTACCGCCAAAACAAAGCTAATGTCCCAACTACTGACTGTCCAAGCGAATGAGTTTGCCCCAACTACCTGCCAAAACTCTCTGTAGCTACACTGTCACTTATTAAAAATGTGGCTATACTCACTAGAGCAAGTGGGTCTTGAATCGGACCATTTCCCATCCTGGCAGAATATCTCACGACTTCCAATTAATTGTAGAGGAGGATTGCATCTAAAGGTTACAGTTGCTCTGCTTCGATAGTCATCGCCATCTTTTTCCCCTTTGTCTGGTGTGCCAGGATCACTGCATCGAACTGTTAAAGTGAAGTTATGCCAGAGTATACATAACTTTAGAACGATTTCAGTTTAATTTGGATTGCAAATTAGCTTTTCCCTTTCATATGATCAAGGAGTATTCATTTTAATGCATTTAAAGGACGGTGCCTCTTAATTAAATACAATGGTTTTTGCACCAGGTTAAGATGGTTGGAAACAGTTTTCAGTACTTTCCAAGACTTACAGTTTGATGGGTCATTATAACCACTCTTTATCTTTTGATGCCAAAATCATGGTATCAACAAACTGCCTAATCATTCGTGAACAAGTTGCTGTCAATTTTCTGGCACAATAGGTTGCCATAGCAACAAAATGACCTGCTAAAAACACCGTTAATTTAGCTTTAAGGTTTATAACTAAAAAACGAGCTCGGTGACCCCCATTTGTTATTATCGAATCGTAATCAGCATGGTAAGATGCAACTTTTTGCAAAGTTTAAAAAAGTTTTGCGAAGGGGGCTCAGAGCCACCTTAAATTTTCGAAAGTTTAAGGTGTCTCTGAGCCCCCTTCGTAGAATTTTCATAAGCGCTTAAAGCTAAAATTAAGGGTGTTTGTAGCAAATCATATTGTTGCTATGGCAACTTATTGTGCCAAAAAATGACACCAAGTTCTTCACGAATGATTGGGATACCATGATTTGCTAATACCATGATTTTGGCATCAATGGTATAGAGTGGTTGTAATGACCCATCAAACTCAAGTCTTGGAAAGTACTGGAAACTGCTTTCAGCCACCTTGAAACCACGCGGAAAAAGTAAATATTTGCAAGGGCTATTTGAATCCACAGAGAAAAATGGGTGTAGCCTCGCATTTTTCCATGGGATGCCTGTGGCAGGCCACGATAAGGTTTCTTTTTCATCGTCGACGCAAAACGGCAAGTTTGATTGACAGCTGAACAATTTTTATTTCCAAACATTCTACGATTCTGCGATTCTCGCAAGGCCGGGACTGTAATTTCCAAGCATTGTGCGACTCTGGCAAAGAATACTCGCGATTCTGCAATTCTGGCAAGGAGAGAAAATAAACAAAACCTAAGACATTTTAGAAGGAATTTCGACATTGTGTATTGAATTGAACGTCATCCGTTTCGTGTTACGCATCGAACCAAGGACTTCACTGTTCACTCAGCCTGCCAAACGAGCCAACGAGTTCAGAAAACGAGGTGTGTGTTGATCCGGTCTACATACTTAACGCTTAGTCTAAACAAGAAGTTTGAAGCAAATCAAGGAGTCCGACATACGAAAAACATCGACACCAATCATTTCAAAAATTGGCTCAGATTTTTTGGGTTTGCAATTGAAGATATTTAAGCCTCGAGAGTTTTGCTCTATCGAATTTTTCGCAGTTTAATCCATGAGTCGACAATCATGCTGCGTGATGGGTAAAGTTTTCCGTATTCTTGCTGACATTGAGCTTAACTGTTTACCAGAACGCACATGTAAATAGTGTTTGCGAGAAGGTTATTCCATTTGATGTTTATTTTATTTTCAGTGTTCCACTGTTAACATTTATAAATACAAAGGGAAATATATGTTAAGAAGAATTCCTCATGCTTTTGATGGATCGAAACTTTAATCCTTTTGCTATTTTAAATAAACAAGCACACATTATCAGTGGGAATATACCAGTTGCGTTACTGTGCGTTACGTTTTTCTCTCACACAAGTGAGCCTACTTCAGTTCTTCTCTCATACAAAAGAGCTTCTAACTAGGGTATCTAAAAATACTAATGCTACGGCACATTCTGTTGATAGTGTCATATTTTACGTAGTCATTAATCTATCTGCGCGCATTATAACCTTTATTTCTTAAAGTAGTGTCAAATTGTGGTGTGTAATCTGTCCTTGGACCGGACAGCTTACGCGACGAAAACAAATACCTTGAATGTGTTTTTATCAAAAACAACTACAACGCTGACTTTATTAGACAAAACATTTTCCTACCTACTGAAACTGACGTAACGAACAAGAACCCGACACCTGTTACTACAATGACTACGGATCTTACAGCCCTACAACATCCGTGTAGCCCACAAACCTACAATTACATTACGGCTCTTACTGGCAAACGTTAAAGACCGAGACGAACCCAACAACAGGGAAGGAGCTGTTTACAAGATCAAATGCTCCGGCTGCCAGGCTTCCTAAATTGGTAAGACTGGCAGAAACCTTCACATGAGACTGATTGAACACAAACGAGCCACGAGAAATGGTGATGTCAACAATCACATTGCTGGGCATCATCAACTGACAAACCACAACATTGACTGGGACTCTGCTCAATGCTTAACCTACAGTCAAACTATTTTCAACGACTGACTCTGGAAAGTTGGTACACTAATTTAGAACAAACGCCTCTTAACAGATGTCAACAACTACCGGCACCTTACAAACAACTTATCTGCGACGAAAACGAAACCGACAAACGGACTTCTAACAGACCGACTTAATTTTGGCTAACAATAGACGGACTGTAACAGACCAACTTGACTAACAAAAGACGGATGGAAACCGACCAATGACTGATGACAAACTTTACACGAGTCTTTCAGCCAAAACCATCGTGGCTCAACTGACCAATCACTATCAACGGACCATCGACTGACAAATACCATTCACTTGACTCTGAAGATTACTTCCGCTCAGTCACCAACAACAGTTCTTTTCAGAACTACACTCACCCGGACGATCACACAATACGAACTACGAATAGTTCGTGTGTTCTACAGTTTCCGGTTGGTTTAATTATTCTACAAGTTTTAGTAACGACGATTTCTCTTCATCTAATTTAAGAATTCAACCACGGGGGCGATGCTGCCAAGAAATGACATACTACGTTTAAAATAAGATGTCACAATTAATCGTCCAGATTTACAAACTTTCACGTACTGCATTAAAAACAAAAGCAAGAGTTGTGAAAGTCAATCACGATCTCCTTCACATCATTTTACAGGTAAATCAGAGCAAAATATCTCACTGAAATCTACGCCAAAAGACGGTATGACATCCTCGTGTGTTTTGCTGGTAAAAAGTGGCGCAGTGTACTCTGGTTAAATGCAGTGCATTCTGGTAAAAAGTGATGAATTTGAGAATTCGTACTCCCTTTTATATATTCTTTTTAAATCCTGATTATGTTGCTGATCGCTTGCTACGCTCGCTCCGCAGCAATTATATAACATACAATCAGTATTTTATCCTCTTATTGTTTTGGCAGCTTTGTTCCGCTCACTGACGGCAATACAGCCCTTTACAATATTTAAGTCTTGGAATATTTAAAACGTTGCGTTATCATTTGTGTCTTGAGATTTTCTGGCAGTTCTCGCGATCTCACCAAAAGAGATATGGCCTCAAAACAAATTCCATTTTTCACTTTGCAATATTACTTCTCCCAGTTTTGATGTCATTTATAAACACTATGCACACTCTCGTTCCACCTTGTAGATCACCCGGAAAGAGGAAGGGAATTGAAGGAGACTCTGCTCGCACAGTAATTTTCCGTCGGCCTACGCGATTTTCCACTACAAGCACAGTGATAGTTTCTTCAACACTTTCCTAAGTGATTTATATGGCCGATCTGACTGATTAATCGTAGCACTTTACCTAACTTGACAATTCATTCCATTGCTAAGCCCCCTAGTCCAAGCATCCCACGGAATCGCCTTTTGGCGTCTTGTTTGGAGATGATTAGCCTTGAATCTCAACAAAAAATGCTGAAAAAAGAAAAGGATATTTCTCTACAGATTTCCTCAGATTTCGCCTTTGCATACAGAAAAGCAAACACAGATCTACCGATCTTAATTGGCAACATAAAACCATTTTGCATATGTTCTAATGATAAAATCGTCCCAACAGCGCTTTTTTACGTTCCTGACAGCCTTCCTCTAGCCTCCCACGCCGACGTTCTTAGGCTTGTCACGCGTTCCTCCCCACTCTGGATCAGCTAAAATACAGTCACAATAGCTTTTGGTCACAGCAGGGAAGAGATCATGTGTTACCTTTATTTATAAACGATAAAATGTTAAAGCTAACAAGCTTGTGGGGTCGTGTACTAAAAAGATACCTAAAAAACTACAATTAATAGATAAAGATAATTCTTATAAAATATAATTTTGTTAAAAAACGAATGAAGTCAATAGTTAAAAATAAACAAAATGCTCCGTTCTTTTGTTGATAATTTTTTTGGGGGTAAAACATTAAAATTAAAATCCTTAAAAGTGTGACAATTAACAATATTTTTCAAAAACGATTTCAGGTCTTTGCACTCTAGTATCGATCTATTAGATCGCCCTATAGCGTTCCAGAGGACAGCCCCTCTATAGGAAATGGAAGTTTCAACGTATCTGGTCTGTCGCTATGAATGATCAACTCTTGAGCTAAAGTGCTAGGGAGCATGCCATAATAACCCTTGAAAAGGAGTTTAATTAAAGAACGTGTTTAATAGGTTATTCGTGTTTAACAGGCTTTGCCACTTCCATTTCATAACATAAAATGTAAGAGTAACCACTCATTTTTTACGTTATTCATCTCTTTTGTAAACTTTTACGGTGTCTGTTGCATTTTTTCCTGTCACCTCTCCAGTAAGTAAAACACTTGCGTATTTCGCGATTGTTTTACGCGTACACTACGCATCTGCAGGTACTTTTATATACTTATTAAGATCTCAGTATAATTAACAATTATTCCATGAGCGCGCGTTGGATATGAGATGGTAAATAGCCAACGAGGCCCGAAGGGCCGAGTTGGCTATAACCATCTCATATCCAACAAGCGCGAATGGAATAATTGTTTTATTAAATTCGGTACAGTTGTATGCTTGGGAATTAGAGCTAAATTTTACTGGTTTTTAATTTTACAAAACGACCGGAAGTTGATGTGGCAAAAACAACAGCAAGTGGGAAGTCACATGGCATGCGCGCCGTTTGCAAACTTTCGTTGAATGAAAATTTGTCTGCTGAACGAAAATTACCATCATCTATAATTTAAGGAACGTCTACCAAACTAAGGATATTCAACCTTGATCAGGAAGTTTGAAAAGCGTTAATTGTGCACTTGCACATAACAGTTGTAAAAGTACTGCGGAAAACTTTAATCGCTCCCTTACTGTGGCTGCCCTCGCATCAGTTCGAGCTGGATATGTGGAGATTGTTGCTGGCTAGTTTTAGAGTCAGGCAGGGCAGAAAATATTTTAGCATCGGATTCATCTTCAGAATCTCCGAGACCCTGATGGTTTTCTTGTGGCTGGTAAAGATTCGAGCCGACGCTTCGGTTCAGCTCATCAAAATAGTCAACTCCTTGATGGATTTTTCGCAAGCACGGAATTGTTGGCGTTAGTTGGCGTTGAATCTCTTGTCGTGGTCAGCCAAAAAGGAGACTGAGGTAAACCTAAGTCGCCCTCTGTAGCTTTGCGGTATTTTTGCTCTCTGCCCATCCGAGCTCAACGCTGTCGAACAGTTTCTCCATCTATCCATTAGAAATTGATTTCTGACCGTTACTTATGGGCTCTATATTAGGCAGGCAATGTTGCCTGTTTTTCTGAGGTCTTTTGCAAATGCTCTAATGCTTTGTTTGCCTCAGTAAAAGCGGGGTCAGAGATGACCGGATGCGAGCGAAGGAGACGATCAATGGCGGATGGATTTCATTGATGAACATTGTGCCATCTTTATTCCTCGCAGACGTGCAAAAACTCTTCCGAAAAACATTCAGTTCTTCGTTTGACATTTCCTCTATCGGTTTCGAACATTTGGTGCCACCAAGACTAGCAAGCCATTCAATAACATTAAGGTAAAAGGTTGTTATGTAATCTTCATGAATGCGTAAAATCTCGATGTTCATGTTTGAAATTTTACAGCTTTTAAGGGAAACGTACCGTTGAATATTCTCATTCCGAACTTTATGGCTTTTTTGTTGCTAGTCGGACGGGATTGTCCTTAATTTCTTATACTTCTTCTGTAGACAGCTCACCGAATTTGTTTTATTTCATCCAATTTTTTGCCGACGGAACTTGGCTTCCTACATAAAATTTTATGCTAAGCCACATTTGCCGCATTAATTTTCATATAAGGTCAAACGTAGGTATAATCGCTGGTAACCGAGATACAGTGAACCAATCAGAAAGCTAGAATTGCATTATCCGAGGTTGAGAATTTAATAATTTTCGATAGATAACAGCTAGGTTTTCAGCTGGAGGACGTTAACACTTAGTAGCTAACGGTATGCTGCTATTTTGGTGTACCTGGTTTAAGTACAAATTCATTACACTTGATTTGGTCACGGTAGGCAAATTTTGCTCTCACTATAGTCGTGCGCTTAAAAGCGTAGTTGATTGCGTCAATGTCAAACGCAGCCCGCGCGTGACAATAAAAAATATTCTGCATGATACGCAGAACGTTTGCGCACTAACAAAAGTAGGAACCGTTCTTAACTGAAATATTTAATGGATATAAATGTATGATAATTGCAGAGATCTTGAATGTGGTAGAAAAGCTGATAATTGTGTTAATGTTTATAGCGAGTTATGTTCGTTCGACCAGCATAAGCAGCGTTTCCGTTAGACCACACCATTACTGGAATCACGCATTGCAATCAGAGATGGCCTCCCGAAAAGTGAAAAACAAAGCCATAATTCAATACAGTAACCTGGACACTATATAGCCACGGCTTAGTGCTGCAGCAATGGATATTCATGATGGCATCTGGACAAAGACAATTTCCCGCTTCGACAAGGTTCATCGCGAGAGTTTTACTCCACGAACAAAAAAAAAAATAGTGGACATTCAAATGGAGGAAAACCAATCTAAAGACGATGACGGTGATAAAAAGGCAGCTGATGCGTCACAGAAACCAAATTCTCCACGTCACGAGAAGAAAATTACTAGTCACGTCAGAACTAGAGAACTTCGTCGCTACGGGCTGTGCAATAGTTATCAGGAGGGGGGGGCAATTAAAACGAGAAGGGGGCCACAATGTAAACTCACAGCCAGGTTGTGGGGGGGCAACATGTAAATTTCTGGGAAAGTGGGGGAGGGAGGGGGGAGCCAACTGAAAAACTGACTTTAAGATTTAAAGACCAAAGATATTTCACTAAACGTTGTACTCATTACTTTCCAGACTGACTTAATATGAATAAAACATGACTTACGGTATATCACATCAAAAATAAAATGTCATACAGCCATTGTCAAGTGAAATTAACTTCATAAGATTATCAAAACGAAGACAATGACGTAACTAATGACTCTGAGTCGCAATCTAGTGAAGATTCAGACGACTCAGAAGACGATGCACAATCACATTCTTGAGAAATGGGCAACTTTATCGAACACAGTCACGAGGTACTTTTTGTCCCAGACACTGATGTCGAATGCGTTACAGTACAAAGCAAGTCAAGGATTCAGGTATATTTAATATATTTGTAGGTGCTGGCGGGAGGGAAGGGGGACAGAGCTAATTTGCCTTTGTTGAGAGGAGGGTATTGTGTAATATTTCTCCTTGCGAAGCTCATTATTTGCCCCCCCCCCCCATCCTTCCTGATAATTATTGCACAGTCCCCAACGAGACACACTGAGAGCACTGACCTCAAAAATGCCGTTATTGGCTCCTAGCATATTTGCAGACAGATCTCAAATGAGCCATGGCAAGAGCGCTTACACATCAGTATGAGGCAATTACTACAGCACAGAAAACAGGCTCTTGGTTTTGAAAAGAAAAGGAAAATTTCCAAATTTCCACCAGGAAATTTGCTCATTGATGAAACTGCTACGTCAGGATGGTTGCCCAAACGTTAATAAAGTGGAGTGTGGTGAAAATGTCAAGCACATATCTAACCAAGCAGCTGAAGAATTCCAGGACGCTTTGTGCTAAAGTTATTGCATAGGAGGTAGAGAAAGAGAGATTTAGCAAAGTCAATTTGTAAGTGTCCTTGTTGATAAAATTACAGACAATTCAGTTACTCAGAAACTAGTTGTTTACGTTCGTTTTATGATTGCCGATGATTTTGTTCCTCCAGCTAGGATAATGAAGCGATAGGGTGTTACGAGTTCGATGTTTTAAAGTGGTAGGTAGTTTGTAGTCCAAACAGAACACAGGGATGTCGGAAAACACAACAAGGATATTTATTCCACAAGAACGCAGTAATTCCTCACAAGACTCCACCACAAGCACGCGCTAGGCTTGTAACTACACTTGGACTTCCGTCTCTCTTGAATAATCACAGGGCCTCTGCCTAGATATACACGTAATCTCTCTGTTACGCTTTAACAAACACGACCTCCGTCGAAACTTTACAAGCGACCTTCGTCAAACTTCAGTAAACACTACTGGCTCACGAGATTATTCTCTCAGCACTCCTTTTCCGGCCCTACTAAATAAAGAAACATTACAATAAAAAGCTATTTACAGTAACATACGCAAACATATAGAATCTTCACGTAAGTCACGCAATAATTTTTCGTAACATGTGGCTTCAGTCATGACAGGCCACAAGGGAGGATTGAATGCATTAATGAAGAAGGGAAGCCCAAAGCTTGTAAATGTGCATTGTCTTGCACACCGACTTTCCCTCTGCTCGAGTCAGGCAGCCTCTGACATTGCAAAACCGAAGAATTATCGGCATCCATTACTGACAGCTAATGTTACTTCGGTAAGTCAGCAAAGCGTTCACAGGTTCTAAAGTAAGAACAGGAAGACCTTGAAAGTGATGTCCTTAAAATGAAGGAAGTCCACAATGTACGTTAGTTTTGCTTCTGCAATGCTCCTTATGCTACATGTATCTATCACTCACGGAGTTCACCATTTTTCCGTTTAAAATCATAGTTAATTCTCAATTATCTAGAAATCTAGTCAGTTTTCGGGGTGAGTTTGCTTCTATACATGTATGAGGGGAAACTCCGAACTTTTAAAGAAAAGAGTGTTTCTCTCATGGTTGAGTTCTGATTAAAAGTTTTTAAAAGTTATATTCGTTTCAATGAAGGTAACCCTTTTTTTCTTGAAAGTGCATACGTTGCCTTTTCAAATTGACAAATAGATTCTATGTTGCCGTGCGTCTGTTGTGTAATAGATCACAGATGACGTCAAAATGTGGTAAGAACAAAAAGGTGGCACACTAGGCGATATCCGAGTGTATCACTGATATCGATGTTCTTACCACATTTTGACGTCTTTTGTGATCTATCGCTGAACGGACGCACGGCAACATGGAATCTATTTGTTTTATATAATAACAAAAGAAACTACTAGAGATAAAGCTTTTATTTTAATTCAAAATATTTTAACATACGGGAAAGCCGGCCTTTGGCCGCCCTTTGCTCACTTTAGCGAACACGAAAAAAATCAATTTGACGTAATCTATTATCTATACAAATTGAAGTAATTTCATTGGTTGCTATGTGTAGCAACAAATTGTGACTTGTCCAGGAAAATCACGCTACTGTCAAGCCTGGCTCGAGCAGCCCGAGCGTCTTTCCTCATGGAATGAAATTTTACAGCGAAAGCAGAATTGAGCTGCGAAATCTACAAATTTTAAACAAAATGCTGGGAAAGTCAAGTCATTTTTTGTCATCAGAGCAGCCCTGTAAGCCGAAACACTTGGACGTTCTGTTAAATATTGCAGGAGTTGAGAAAATACCCTCGGAAAACTTGTGTTTGCGGTCAACCTAGAGGCCATTTGATTCGAGTTTTGAATGAGAGGAGCATTTGCCACGGTGGAAATTTTTGTGTTCTGTGGTTGGTGATTCTTATTTATGTCGGAGACACATTTTAGTTGTGATACAGGTTACCGTGAGCTGTGGCTAGCTATACTTAGTTCGCTGCTGTGCCCTGAAATGGACTGGAATAATCGCATCGCCGGGAAATCCAGGTTATGTGTCAAATTTAACTGATTTAATTGTCATTCCTGACATCAATCAGTGTGTAAACATTTGTTTTGAGACTGGGAAAACTTGAATTTTTTAAATTGATCAATCTAAGAAATATTTTGTCTAGAGGATTTGTTAAATTCGGGATAAAGCAATAGTTTTCGGCTTACCAACACCAATTTTGTGCTTGGTTTAGTCTGGTTTGGCTGCTGACTGAGACTGCTCGAGTATTTTTCTGAATCTTTTTGTAAAAGAAAAGGCGTTACCTTTTTTCTTCCTGCTTCTCGAACCCGTTCAATGCCTCGGCAAGACTTTTTTTGTACCTTATCTTTTTCCCAAGCACGTAAATAATTATCTAAATTCTCAAAACTTTCCGACATTTTAAAACACAGAGGGAAAAACTCTGCAATGATGACGTCAATCGTGCATCTGTCCTGTAATAGATCATAGGCAAGAACCAATCAAAATGCGAGAATAACTTGGCTTATTATATAATTGAATATAGTAAACTCTATTGCTGTCAGTAATTGGCAAGATATGCAAAAAAGGATGGGCTGAATACATTTATCATGATACGCTGAATACATTTGCCATGCCTGTTCTCTTTTCTAGAATATTTTGTTTACATTTAATAATATCCACGCTATATTTGTGTAGTTTGAGTCTGAAAATTCCGAAATAAAACAAGAAATATATCTCTGTATCTGGACCTCTATAGAATAGACAGACTGCGACTACTCGGATTGACCTTATCCGTTTCTGATTGCAGTCAAAGTAAGCAACCGCCCAAAATGTAAATCCGAGGTGCTCGCTAATGGGAGGAGGTAGCTTACGAGGGCTTTGACCATAGCGCATCAAAATTGTGCGACATTAGCATACTGAAACTGCAGAGAGTTACCCCATGTTTTAAACATTATATTCATGCAAAAAGTCATTTTGAGAAAAAAAAGGGTTTCCCATTGAAACATTTTCGTCTTTTGTACTACATAGAAATAAGATAACGTTACAACACTTTATTATCCATTTTCCTCTCCATTATCTATCAAGTGGTCGCTTATGGGAGGTTAACAACAACACAAAATTTCTAGTTTTAGCTCTTAAAAGTAGTCGCGGTCGCTTCTGAGAGATGGATGCTTACAAGAGGTTCCAAACATGGTGATTTGACTTGGAAACGTTTGGTATTTTGGAAAACCGGTCGCTGACAAGAGGTGGTCGTAACCAGAGGTTGTACTATATTTGTACTCCTTCCTAGATGGGTGCTAGTCCATGGTAAGGCTACCCCAGCATTACCCTTACTGTGCACCTTGGTGGCGATAAGCACAGTCACAGTAAACTGCCTTATCTGAGAAAGTAATGAAAAACCACGCAGCCATTGCTTGAACCCGGGCCGATCGATCCGGAGTCCAGCACGCTAATCATAACGTCGTACCGTCTTTCACAATTTTGCTGGCTTCTAAATGAAGCGTTAGTAACATAATACCGTCACTGCAACCTGTTACTTTCAAAATATATGTTTAAATACTACTTAATACTGAGTAACATACTAAACGTTGGCTAACGTACAGATTGACCGTTGGCTAACGTACAGATTGACCGTTTACGAAGCCAATATGGTTTTGAAGCGCAGCTAGTAAGCGTTCGAGTGGTTTGCATATTTACAGATCCTTAACACAAAATGTTTTGTGTATGAATAAGTTAGGCACCTTCACAAGACGGCGTGTTATGGCTCCACTCTCCCGCGTCGCATGTAATCCTTGATGCCCCGACAAGGTCAAATGGTCCATCTTTGCATATAAATTGTACACTACCACCATGGGAATGGTTCATACCCATCTTGAACCCATTTCGAGGATTTCCAGGATCTTGACAGCGTTCTTATGATAAATAAGAATAAAAGTAATCAAGAATGTTTCACAGATAATAAAGAAATTACTACTTTTTGTTTTTTATCATAATTTGATCATGTACATACTGAGATTTGCTCACCGCTTAAATAGTTCTGATAGTCAATCACAGCAGCGAAATGGCTTTCTCACAAGTGCATAAAGCGTTTCGTCCAAACAGGAAGACTTGTCAAAACATACCACTGATTTCATTCAACAAGTTCAAGTTCCTTGAGTAAAAACCTCTGTAGCGAGAAAACTTTCGTATCAAAAGTACAAAAATACTTGTACTTCTAACAATAGCTCAAGGATCGACGAGATTTGAGCAGTTATAAAAGTCAATTGACGACTATATTATCGAACAACAAAACAAAATACAAGACGACGAGAGATGTGAACCTACTCATTGAATTTCTGAGAGCAAAATACGAACAAAGAAACATGCCCTCAAGACATCGAAGCCAAAGAATTGAACGAATATCTCTGCGAGTTCATTCTTAGTGTGAAGCGAAAAGACGGCAAAGAAATTGAACTTTCAAGTCTTAGAGAAAGAATGTAAACATGCCGTCAGCTTCATCGAAGACATTGCTTTTGAACGCGCAAGAAAATGCCTCGAAGCTAAAAACAAGCAACTTGAAAAGGAGGGCAAAGGCAGTAGACGTAATGCAGCAGAAGCCCCAAGCGATGGTGACATCAAAATTCACTAAGAGAAAACCTTCCTGGGAATTTCAAACGGGGAAGCATTGATAAACACACTGGCTCTTCGATTCACTGCATTTTGGACTACGAGGATGTGGAGCGCACCGGCAAATTTGCTGGTGAGCCTTTCAACTCAAGAAAGATGCAAATGGCACTAAATATTTACATTTTTCTGAAAGACAAACTTAAAGCAGAAGTGGAAACGACCCACATAATGTCTGACCGATCAAACCTAAAGCTTTTGCGATTTATCGTGGTGTTAATCATACCAAAAACTTTGATTGGGAGTTAGGAAACTTAAAAGTTTAATGAAAACAATAAACGAATAAAGGGGGTAAGTTTCTTAATAAACTGTGGTGCTGGTTTTATCAACTGGGTTGATAATGTGAATTGGTTACCGCAAAAAGATTCTGAAGCTGACGTTTCGAAAACACTCTCTGAGAATGCCAGGAGCAACAGCGCTCGAAATCGGAGGATTCAAGCATTGAATTTTAAGGAGATTTTCTCCCAGTTATAAAATGCAGTTATCAGAACACAAAAATGAGTATTGACAACAAAGTCATGTTTCACATAGGTTGGATTTCCACCGCTCTCTCGTGTCTTGTCTACCTTCCCCGGAAGAACGGCTGCACGAGTCAGCCGCAAACCATGTTACCTAGAGTAAATATACAATCTGCACATTCATTGAATTAGCGAAAGCAGATGGACAAGATCCGGCAGGTATAGAACCAACACAGGAGAGAAGTTGTAATACAGTGGAAGACACAACGACCAACACTACGACGTAGTCAACGTCATCCTGAGAAAATGAGTGGAGAAGTGCCTAATGGAATGGAAGCCGATCAACACCAGTCGGATGAAGATCAGAATGAAGGGGGAGCACATGAACATCGCCATCATCCATTGGTATGCACTGACGAACGACAGTCAGGAGGAGAGCAAGTTTGTATTTTAAGACCAGTTACAAGCTGAGTTAGACAGCACACCACACCATGAGATGGAGATCATTATGGGCGACTTAGAGCCATGGGAAAGGAAGGATGTGGCATCACGAACAACAATGGCGAGAGGCTACTTGAATTCTGCACGACATACGATCTGTTCATCAGAGGGACAGTCTTGCCACACCATGAAATCCATAAGTTCACCTGGTGCTCCCCAACAAAAGAGACAAGATCCAGATCGACCAGCTGATGATCAACGGGACATAGACAAGATCGTTGGAGGATGTCAGAGTCAGAAGAGGAGCTAATGTCGGCAGTTTTCACCCTCTTGCCACGGCAACCCTGAAACTGAAGGAGAAGTTGAGGAGAAGTGGGCCTCGCAAGGCAAGAAAATAGCATTTTGACTTTAAAAAGCTAACGAAACCTAGAGCAAAGAGTACCTTCACCCTCCAACTGAACAACAAGTTTCAAGCACTGCCAGATGCTGAAAACATACACCGCCCGGCGAAAATGATATCAACACCATGTCGGAGCAGGTCAGAGTAGCTTATACACAGACCAAGAAAGCCAGCCTGGGACGCAGACAGAAGAAGGAGAGGAAGGAATGGATCACAGCAGATGCCTGGAGGGATATCGTGAGCAGGAGGGCCCTGAAGAAGAAAGTCATGATCACCAGATCAGAGAGGTTGTTAGATGCAGGCAGCAGTATTGAGAGGCAGACCAGACAGTGATGAGGATGACAAGGGCAGACAAGCGGGCTTACATGGAAGACGTGGCAAGTGTAGCAGAGGAGGCCGCCAACAGGGGAGAACAAGGACAGGTATACAAGATCACCAAACTCGACCCGCCGATTGTAGATAAACAGGAAACGCCACTAACCACGGAAGCAGAGCATTTCAGCGAAGTTCTGACCAGACCACCAGCTTTAATTGTAGCAGAAGGACAGGGTTCTGATGCTGGCCTAGATGTCAGCACCGCACCACCAGAGAAAGAAGAAATTACAGCGGCCACCAGGATCCCTCCAAAACGGAAAAGCGCCAGGACAGGACAGCTTCAACGGGGGACCGTTCAAAAGCTGGCCCAGAACAGGCAGAAGTACGGTACCTTTGTTGCTGCCCTACATGCCGCCGACATAGTCATAGACATAGACATACTTTATTTATTCCAGAAGTCAAAAATAAAAACCAAGAAAAAACAAGTACTGCTAGAAATAGAAGTTAAGAGGTTAACCCTGAACACAGGGAACCCAAAAACTTAATCAGCAATAAAAAATAAATGTACTGTTATTTACCTGTGTCCCTGCGTCTTTTTTTGAGTCGTTTACAAGGGATTCGAATGAAGCGAAGTTTCGAGTAACGACGTTGACTATTAACTGTCATCGGTTAACATATCTCTTCTACCGCTTGTAACGCTCCGATTACGTCTCAAGTTTCGAGTAACGTCGTTAACTATTACCTGGATCTCATCGGCAGAGAGAAGGAGAAAAGAGACAAGGGATGAAACTAAAATGAGGCCAATTTTATTTTGGCACCTAATTTTCTCAATACAAAACAAAATCGTTTAGAGTTTCACATTTCGGTTGATGGAGCAGTTAATATTAAGCTGAAGTTAAATTTTTTTTTCTTTGGAAATCTTTTTTCCATCTCATTTTCGAGTTGTATTTAGACGGGGCTTTTCGTCCAATCTGTGACTACACTTGACTGGATCGGAAGTTCTGTTGAATAATTGTTTGTGATCGGCGCGGATATTGCAGTCCAAGGCTGCCGTCCATCGTGTAAGTTTCCTCTCACATATCCATGCGAGGAATCACGTAGGCTGGTACACTCAACTGTAGTCACAGACTAGACAAAAGCTCTTGGCAAGTTTCACCCCTTGTCTATTTTCTCTATTAACGCATGATCGTTATCAAACCTGAGAATCTCTCCCCTCCCCGATGAGAGTTAAAGTAGTTAACGACGCTACTAAAATCTTGAGAAGTAATCGGAGCGTCAGTAATTACAAAGCGGCATATGAAAAATGTAAACCGCCTTCGCGTCATTCAAATCCCTTCTAAACGACTCAAAAAAGACCCAGGGACACAGGTAAATAATAGTACATTTATTTTTATTGCTGATAAAGTCGGGTCCCTGTGCCCTGAATAAAAAACTCCCGTAAAATAATATAAAATAAAATAAACAAAACATTATAATTAAATATGTAAATACAATTTAAGTTTAGATTTAAAAAGTTGAAAGCTGTCAGCTTCCACTATATCACCCGGTAACTCATTCCATAGTTTAACAATCCTGACGAAAAAGGAATGTTTATAACAAGTAAGTCTTGCTGGTTTGACATAAAGTTTCTATTGATGGTTTGATCTCGTAGACTGAGTTGTAGCAAAATCGGAAAAATCTTCAAAATTTAAATGATAGAAATCAAAAGCTATAACATTCGACTAGAGAAAAAATAGTTCTACGGTCGGAAAGAGTGGGCCATTTCAGCACTTTGCATCGGTCTTCATAAGACATATCTCCTATACGTTGATTTAATGCTAGTCTTGAGGCTCGTCGCTGTACATTCTCAAGGGCATGGATGTCCTTAACAAGGTAAGGACACCAAACAGGTGCCGCATACTCCAGAATTGGGTGTCCAAGAGATTTGCACATCATGGAAAAAAAA
>CM042748.1:37167591-37174716 GCA_022496165.2 Catalaphyllia jardinei | reverse complement strand
GCATTTGCGGTGCCTATCGAGCGTTTAATGAAACCTAACGTAACGCGCGTGAGTGAGTGTGAGTGAGTGATAGGTGGGGCAATTTCGGGTCTCAGCTAGAAAATGCCTCTCGTCCACTAGGTATTGACAGTCTCATAAAAAAAATCACAGAGGCTCCTCCGAGTCAACCCGTGAACGATAAAGAGGAGAGCTCAAAAATCTGGAATTCCCATTAAAATATATATATATAAATTAATTATCTTTGTTACTCCACTCTATAAGTGAATCGATTGACTTTTTTGGGAAAATCTTGCGAATTTTTGCATAAATCAAATGATAACAGAATTGCGGCCTGATTAAAATCACATGCAGAAACTCTCTACAACTTGAAGTATACATTTAAAACCCGTGAGTTAATTTAAGTGTTCGAGCAATGCAAAGGTGGGAAAAAGTTTGTCTCTGTGAGTAATATAGTAATTAGCGGTCCCAGCGCATTTTTCTATATTTTTTCCTGTTCTGATTTTATTAGCGCAGTTTCCGTATTTTTTTCTGTTCTGATTTTATGAGCGCAGTTTCCATATTTTTTTATATTCTGATTTTATGAGCGCATTTTTCTATACTGTTTTCTGTGTTGGATTTTTGTGTTATATTTCTCAACTATTTTTCCAACAATTAATCAACTGCTGGGAAAACCAAACCAAAAACCAAATACTAAACCAAACCAAAAACCAAATACTAAACCAAACCTTGAATCAAAATATAGGAATAAAATATTTAAATCAAATGTGGAGCCAGACCAAAACCCGGGACATCAGTCTGGAACCAACTTATTTGTCTTATCAAAATACGGCGAGCTCTCAGAGTAATCACTATTATCAAACCTATGCTTATCATTCCAAAAGTCTTGATAGCTTCAATTTTATAGGTCAAGCTGTCGGTATCAGTAAACAATAACTAAGCCTTACTTCCATATTTCTCTTTAATATAATTATAATGGAAATCATACATCAAAGTCTTACTGAGATCTAAGATACACATCCCCACATATGCTGGTCTGTTTAGAGTGAGGGTTTCTTTGATTTTGTGTACAGCCACCAGATTCTCATTGAAAATCTTACTACTAATATAGGTTGGCTTACTGGTTAATTTTAACAATTTCTTCTCATCAGTTACCAATCTCACATCTACTCGCTTTCTACTATTTTCCATCGTTTTTCCGAATACGCTGTTATTCATTAGCTTGAAGAAATCCTTTTCAAAAGCATTGTTAGCATTTTTACGTTTCTCGGTATTGAAATCGATATATTGTTTTAGCCAAGGGGATTGATTGAACTTTAGTACTCGATGGGCTTTAGTAACCTTCAAACCAAGATCCATATATAATTGGAGGTTCCTGTAATGTAAAACGTACTTTTCTTTTTTCCCCAAGGTTGGTATAAGCTTGTGAACCAAACCGGTTGATATATTATATTTCTCAGATATTTTTTTGCAGTAATCAGATAGCATATTATTTGTTACTTCTACCTTTTCTGCTGCTAGCGGGTAATCATTGTGTAGATTGTGTAATTTTTTGGGATATTTGAGATCGACTTCTAATATCAATCCTTTATTACTGTCTTTCTCATACTTAGCCAAATCTAATTTATCAATTTGTTTTTGTGTCATCCATCTGAATCCACCTGTTGGGAGATACTGGCTCATAGCCCAACCATAGAGATTATTTGCGTCAAGATACATAATATACTTTGATGGTGCTTTCTTATTGTATTCTTTCATATATTTATTATTTGCTTTACCATATCTGTTAGCAATATAACTAATTCCACCACGCAGGCCTTTCTCAATAAACTGGAACATATCAATATCAGTCATGAGTTCTAATTTGATATTAGTCATCTTCAACATAGCATCCCATGATAAACCAGGAGATGTGAAATAATGGCATGGGTCTAATTTATAATATTCAAGACATCTGCATCTACATCTGCTAATAATAGAATATCTGATTTCAAATATAAATCATGATACTCTCCCATATTTTTTAGAGAGAATTTATTCCAAACATTTTGAGCGTGTTCATAATGTTCATCAGATATATGTTCATTATTTAAAATACTGTAGAATTCTTCTTTTGGCGGCAGCTGTTCTTTGAACTTATCAAAACTATCCATATAGTCATAAGGATAAACTCCCTTTCTGGTCATCAAATCTAATTTTTTACCTTCAAATACTCCAGAGGTATATTTTAATGATTCTTTCGGCATATTGCTCACTAGTTTTTCTAGACTGGAGCTCATAAATTGGAAACTATCAAGGAAAACTAAATTATTACCAAGCATGAACACCAAATATTTCTCCATATTATTAGGTATAGCATTAATGTTCATTTGACATTTTTCACCTTTTTTATTTATGAAGGCATTATTCTTAACAATGGCTCCAATCTCTTGCATAATGAAATGAGAGTCATAACCACGGAGATTATGGAATATAACAGGTATTTTAATTTCTCTTCTAATAATCTTTTTGCAATGTTTAACTTCTTCTAACATTGCTTCCATGAATTTGAAAACTGCTTTTTCACCTCGATATATTTTAACCGGCTTGCTATATCTATCATTATAACAACAGACAACCTTATAGCCATAGCCGCAATCTGTATGCTTCTGGTATACCTCTGTATATGATTTATTATTATTGGGTTGGCAATCAGATATTTTTTTCTGTTAAGGCCTCAAAGTCTGCATAGATCACAAATGGAACAGGCTGTTCTTTATTATGATTAATGTATTTTAGGATATTATTATCTTCGTCAGGCATTTTTGTGTTCCATTTACTTGAATGCAATTATCTTTGTGATTGTTCAAGACTCTTTCAGAGCTGAAACACTGGAGACAATGCGCGCAAAAGTGCTTCCTATGTTCATACTTCGTTTGGTTGAACATGAACCTGTTGAAATCTTTAATTAAAACATAACGTTTATTATCATTTTCAGTTATTAATAATAAATGCAAATGTTTGTCATATTTTTCTTTTGAAACAAATATTGGATATGGTTGTTTGTTTTCATATCCAAAGACACTAATATTGATCTCATTTTGCTTTTCAATTTTATTGTATTGCTTTGTGGTTACTGGGAATTCAATTCCTGAATAATCTAATTTTTAACATATTCCTTGTCTGATTTTTTGATCCTCTGTGGATCTTTATCTTGAGGATTTAATCGTCTGATGTGGCACCATCTGAAGCATTCATTATCCTCATTTTTCATGTTGATCAATCCCTTTGCGCTGTTTCTGAGTTCTGGGGGAAGTTCAATATATGATGAGCCTTTCATTGGTTGATATTGTACGATATTAAGATAATGATTGTCAACAGATTCCATGGTCCAACCAGAACCTTCAGAAATTCATTGAGCTATCATATTAAGGATTTGTTGTTTTGATAATTGTAATGGTTCAGGGTTTTGTGCGTTATTAATGATGGTAATAGGTTTGCTATTGAAATAAGCGGTTTTGTATATTATTTTATCATTTGTTGATTTTTTAAATGTCACTTTGAGCTTTTCAACAAATTTTAGACCTTTCATAGATGTTAGCATCCTAACAATATGATATTCTACAGCTTTTCTTGTGTTTTGCAGTTGCTCAAGAGGATCTTTTTTGTTTCTGATGCTGATTTCGAAGGACTTTGTGTAACCCTTCAAGGCTCTAGCAGTTTCTTCTATTTTGGTCCTTAGAGCTGGAATCGGTTTATTAGTCCTTGGTAGTGGTACTGGTTTCTTAGTCCTCGGAGCTGGGACTGGTTTCTTGGTCCTTGGTAAAGGTGTTGGTTTATCCCTAAATTCTAATGGTGGATTAATGATATTGTTTTCATATTCTTGTACCATCTGTTTTACATTCTTCCTCGGAGCTGGAATTGATTTTTGTGTTTCAACCTGCTGTTCCATATTTTGCTGAAACAATAGTTTTATTTTCTCATTCTGCTTCAATATTAAATTGATCAGTTGAGATTTGGTTAGTTTTGAGAGATCGCGGGTTTTCATACTATAATTGGTTTGGATAATTTTTCGCTGCATTTTTTTCTAGAATAATTTTATTAAAAAACCATCTTCTTAAGTATTAACGGAAAATAAAAAAAAATTTTTTTGATTTCGATATAAAGATTTGGCGCAATATAATATATTATGACGAAAATTATAGTTAACGAATGCGTTTATTCTGCTCATCCGACTTATGACTTATATGCTGGATCCGAAGATGGAAACATCATCAATATCATCAAACAAGTGCCTCATAAGGGGAACAAGCAGCGCAATGGTTACATGATTTGCCACGTGAGAAAACATGGTCAATCTGGGTTCAAGACTTATTACGGTCATCGATTCATATATGAATGTCACAATGGATTGAAACCTGAGGGCAAAGAGATTGACCATAATAATGAAAACAAGGAGGATAATCAGTTATCCAATCTCCAACTTTTGACTAGATCAGAAAATTGCAAGAAATCAGCAAAGGACCGAGATTTCTCATATGTTTCACAAAATCGTAAAAATAGGAAATGCATCAAAGCAATTAAGAAGAACACCAATGAAGTCTCATATTATTACAGCATTCATGCAGTCCAACAACACCTTGATATAAATCACGGAACCATCAAAAGGGTTTGTGAAGGTTATTGTGGTTACAAATCAGGTGTGTCGAAGAAAGATGGTCATTCTTATACATTTCAATATGTAAAGGAAGAGGACAGCTGATTACAAAAAATCGGCTAATATCAGACCGCGAAAGGTATCAGACGAGGACAAGAAAAAAACATCGATTGGAATGGTGGAACAAAGAATACAAATGTTCTATATGCAGCAAAGTCATCAAAAATAACTCCAAGTATAAGCACATCAAAAAATGTAATAGTTAAAAGTAATGATATTTTTAACCACTGATAGATAGTGAATAACAGCGTTTGTTGTGATTGTTATACAATATAAATTGTATTGATTTATACAATTTATATCACTCAACAAATGTTTAAAATACTTTCATATATTTCCTAAATCCTTCATAGGAATCCAACTATTAAAATCATCACTATATCCCTTCCACTTCACCAAAGCTTGTTTCTTCTTATAATCTCTGCGAATGATTTTATCAATACGAAAAACATCCTGTTTGGCTTTCAATAATTCAGATTCATAGAAACTCCCTTGAATATCTTCACCTCTGAGATCTTCTAATTTGTATGTGATTGGATTAGTGTATTGTATCTTATCAACTGTGAACACTTCTTCTGTCCAATTTGGTGTATAACCCTTATCAAACACATTCCGTTTATACTTGGATATTCTGACCTTATCACCTATTTTAAATTTTGGTTTCTGTTTTGATGTTTCCATGTCACCATATAAATTGAAGTAAACTATACCCTCATTATTTTTCTTTGAAGCTTCAACCGGTGTCATTTTTATGCTTCAATGTTTTGTGTTGTTGTATTGTTTTACTAGTTCAGGTAACATTTCCAGATACATTGTGTTACCTTGAATTGTGAATTGTTGCCACATTTTAGATTTAATTGTCCTATTCCATCTTTCAACTACTGATGACTTCTCTTCATTCTCAGTTGAGTGCATTTGAATCTCATTTTTCTGTAATAGGTCTTTCACATGTTTGTTATAGAACTCTTTTCCTTTGTCAACCCAAATATATTGTGGTTTTCTTCCTTCTTTGAATATTGTTTTGAATGCTTCAGTGACAGATTCACCTTTCTTATCCTTCAATGGAACGATCCAACCATATTTGCTGAATACATCAATAACCATTAGAAGATATCGATAACCTTTGTTCCATTTACTGAACTGTTGCATTTCAACCAAATCACTTGCCCATATTTCATCGATATGATTTGTGATTACACGCCGCCGAGTGAAATTCCGTTTTACGGGCGTATGTAACTCATCAGCTATTTTTTCTTGCCAGTTTTCCTCACTCGACGGCTTTTCCCATTTTTTGGCTTCTTAACACCCATGCCTATTTTAGACTTAGCTGCTATAGCGTTCCTAACCACAGTATGACCCCACTGTCGATCTTTCCAAGGAATTGCATCAAGAGCTTTCACCATCTTACGATCAGCCTCATTCTTACACTTCACTTGATCACCTTTTGGTTTATTACCGCAAACTGAGTAATCAACATCATGCTGTATATTGACAGCATCTGTTCTACCTGTTGGTTGTTGATATATCTCAAGTTTCTGACCAGTATTAGGATCATACCTCAGTTGCTCTTCAAGAGGGTTACCAGGGCCTGTATATTTATGTCCAGGCATCACAAAACCCTTTTTGGGTTCAACCTTGAGAATGGCATTATGGATGTCTAACCCTCCACCATAACCTTTCTTTTTTATCCATGAGTTGTATGATCTGCTACCTCCAGCATCTTTGTAAGCTTTGTATTGTCTCTTGTATTCAGCAACTAAGGCTCTACCCTCTTTTGCACTCACTTCAGGTCCTTTGAACAATCCAGGTGCAGTGACAACTGTAACGTTATGTATCTTTAATTGAACTGCCGGAAGACATCTTGATAACAACCGAGCTACGATGAAAACTGACACTCGCATAAATTACAAAACGACTTAAATATGCACAATCGGGTACATACCACGCAGAGTATTTGCACGCACCAAATGTTATCTAAATATGCTAATAAATATCGACACATCTTCCCCGTTAACGAAAAAAAATAAATAAATAAATAAATAAAATAAACGAATAATTCTGGACCAATTCATTGAGATTTCACTGTGACAATGTCCGTAAGGCACACGTCCGTACAACGGCTTAAGATGTTCTTACACGAACGTCACGAAATGATAAAATCCTTGAAACGCGCAGGAGGTCTTCTTTGTCTCGTGGATCTCCTAAGCGGCTGGGCTGCACCTTCAGGCACGGAAGATGGTGGCGTCACAGGAGATGGTGACGCGTATTCACCCACACAATCAGCCTCAATGGGTGTCGACGCCGGGCTAACCAAAGGAGTTTCAGGAACAGGACCTGGCGACGCAATAGGAGCCCTTTGAACTTCAGCAAAGGGTTCAACTTCCTCAGAAGTCTGCATATTCTGTGGTTCTGCAGTTCGCCATATGTCCTTT
>CM042748.1:37157591-37162591 GCA_022496165.2 Catalaphyllia jardinei | reverse complement strand
CCAACTTGGTTGTCACCCCAACTACCAAAAAACGGTGGCGACCAATATGCACCCATTCTCGGAGCTCCTCTTCCCCCTTTTGGAGGTTTGGTAGGTGATCCAATCTTGGGGGCACCCTTTCCGGTCAAAGCTTTTAAAACCATTGGAATCCCAATACTGGCAAGTAAAGTACCAAGGAAACCACCTGATTGTTTTTTTGTTGGTCTTATGTGAACACCTGAACCTGTTTGAAGAGCGTCTAATATATTTTTCTTCTGTTTTACAGTTAGTAGGTGTTTGTTTGCAATAAGCTTATCAATCTTATTTTGTGGAATGAGGAAACCTCCAATTTGTCCTTTTCCGGATATCTTTTTGACAATTTGCTGTGCTCCTGCACTGGAGGCCCCTGCTAAAGCTGCTAATCCCATTGTTTTAGCAATGGTTGGTCCAAATGCACGCGCAAGAGCCAGAGCTGAAGTCAACAAACTGCCACCAACTTGCTTTCTGATATTAGTCTTGGAAAGTTTGATGTCCATACCTTTATTAAATTTCCGATTCTTCTCCAATCTCTTCTTCACTGTAGATGGGACATGTAGAGTGTCATTCCCATGAAGAGAGTCATTCGTTAGCCTTATGACGACTGTTTCTCTTTTACTATAAGCATCACCAATATTCTTCTTCTGATTTTCTGATAGTTTAACATTTATTGCATAAATATAAAGAGTCATTTCTTGTATATAATATATGTTATATAATTTCCTATTACAAAACATATCTGAATTAACAATGTCTCATTCTTATCAATTCTTTTACATTATGACCAATTCATTTCCCACCTTGTCGATGACGATAGTCTGATCATATAGGACGACGGCGTGGATACAAACATTTGCAGCACTATTTGCGTTCAGTTTATACCTGAATATCAATTGCTTCGGGTCTCTAGTTACTTTATCCGCCTGATAGGACAAATCAAAATATATGAGAGAATAAAGAGAGTTGTAATTAGACATGTTGAGTTGGGTACCGCTATTGTAATTATTCTTTCTCATTCCATATGACATCACATCGTTGAAGATCCTTACTTTTGATTCTGAATCGTATTCAGTTTCTGGATAGAATACTCCATTTCCATATTCCAATCTACATGACGTGAGACTGCTATTATTATTAGCCGCATTCAGTTTGAAAGTATCGAAGTGGTAAGGATTTGTATCTTCATCATTTGTTTTTTTCGTTGGAGGTAAACAAAGACGGAAACAACATTGTCAATACTTTGTGAGATCTGGAAGAATCCACTGCTCCGTGTTGGATTGGAAGATGTATACAATTCTCTTTTATACGTCCAAGATTTCTTCGACAAAAAGGATTGAATAAACTTATCATATAAAGTGTCCTTTGGTACTAGTCTCGGAACCCAAAGTAAGAATCTATTGACAACCACTCGACTAGCAGCTGCTGCAGCTACCTTATATATTAATTCTGCGTCATTCTGTAACTGTATATCGAACTGAAGTTGCATTGGGACCAACATTTTATCATATAACTCTTCAAAAAAACCGTATCGATTAAGAGGTATAATTACATTGACATCTTTGGCGGCATTCTCAGCTCCACCACCTTCACCAATTCTTTTCGTCAACTCCCTTCTAGCCTCAAATCCTGTATTTCCAGCAGCAGTCATGTCATCTAAATTTGCTACATCCAGATACCAAAAACTATCTTTAGCTACCGAGCGACTGAAATCATCACTGTATTCCAAGAGGTTCTTAACAAAAGTTACTTTATGAAGATTATCAGTTTCATATACAATCTTACCAGCACTCTTTATTGTCAAATGGTTAATTAATGAATGAGCTCCATTAATAACTGTTGATCGGGTTGCATCTGGAACACCTGCACCATCAGCCAATACCTGTAACTGAAACTGCACCTCAAAATAAGCATTGTACCAATCATAGAACGCAGACCTGTCATTAATCGTAAACTTGTACCCATTTTTTGTTGGTGTTGACCATTAGCTGGGATCTCAATAACATCAGTCAACTGAAATCGAACCCACTCATATCTTTGCAAATATTCACTTGTTCTGAAAGCCATTATATTAATATACTACATAATTTTACCTCCTTCTTCCTGATCCTGATATCAATCTATCGATGATCATATCTGTACTTTCTTCTTGCTGTCTCTCGTCGCCAATTCTCATATTCCTAAGCTTTTTCATTATCAAGTCTCCTGACTTCTCAGATTTATTTTCATTTGCCATTTCGCTTAAATGTGAAACACGCGGCACTCTTCATTGGTTTGAAAATATTATCAACGATAATCCCTGATCCTACATGTTTATCCACAAAAATACCGAGTTTTGGATGACAAACCTTCGTGAATTCAAATGGTTTCATTATACTATTATGTTATATTATTTTTTTCAGGATTAATGAAAAAGATGTATCAGCTCCATTCAGGTTAATTAATCTCCTTTTTCCATCCGTAATGTGTATCCTGATACTATTTATACTATTCTTGTTGATTGGATTAAATGTAACTCTTCTTGGTTCAATTGTAAAGGAGTAACTAGGTTGAAGCACACTGGTTGAGAAGGAATAAATGATGTCTGTATCTTGACCGTCTACAAGTGAATCATTGATAAGGTCGCAATGAATATTAAGAATGTCTGTGTCTTGACTGAGATTAGGCACTTTTAGTCCTATATTCTGTTCATTTTTCAATATTTCTTTATCAAACCCAACTAGGTCATTGAAATTGCTTGCAGTTAAATCAAGTTGATAATTCTTGGCTAATGTGACTGTGACCCTGAATGTTGTATTATCGAATTCGAGAGCTGTACTTTACTAGTTGATTGTTGTATGATGAATTTACATTGAACCATGTGAATGACATGTTAATGATTCGGTTCAAACCAACTACATATTGAGAATTGCTATCCAATATTATAGGCCTGTTGAATTCAGTTATAAAATTCTGAGGAGTGTTGTTTCCTTGATCTTTGACGCTGTATGATGATAAAACAATCTCACCATCCATATATATAATAACTTTACACAATTGTACTTTGAAATATTGATTATACAATTTATTATACTGCGGTCTATTTATTGTTGACATTCTCAATAATGTGTCCAATATACTAACTCCTGTATTTCTCATCTTAATTGATGTGTTGCCTGCAACGGTTTCACCAATGATCAATTCTAATTTCTTGAGAAGTTGTTTTGGATCGTTGAAAAACATAACATTCCCACCTCTCTGTTTTCTTCTTCGGCCTTTGATCCCAGAACTTTCATTGTTTTCAGTTTAGTATTATAATGTTTTATGTATTCATTCAATACAGCTCTTGCATTGTTTAACCGTTTGTTTAACAACTGCCTCTCAGCTTCCGACATTTCCCCCTTATTGTATCTTTTTGTAACACCTGACTTATAACCTCTAAGCTGATTCCTCTTAAATTCCGCATCCTTTAATATTTTATTTAAATATAGTTCGCTTTTTCTGGGTGTCATTTCCGGCTGATTGAGAACCTTATCAACACTCTCATAATTCGTTAGATCTAATTCCTCCAACGTTTCTCTATTTATATCTTCATCAGCTATTGTATAATCAATTTCTTCATCATCATCATATTCAGGTGGTTGCTCCAGTTCGGATGACTGCTCCGGAAAATATTTGGGATCGACATATATCTCCTTCTTCCCTTCCAAAAGATCCTCCAATGATTGTTCATATGTTGGTGGTTTTGGTACTATTTGTTTTTCTTGCTGTGGTGGTACAGGTTGTTCATCGAAAAGATCACCTAAATTCATGTCTTCAACTTCATCATCGATATTAATACCATAATCTGAAACTTCCCCTTTCTTTGGTGGTCTTTTTCTCCTTTAAGGCATCCTTAAAATCAAATTACTGTCAATTAAATCATCTAATTTACTTGTCACTGGTTTTAAAACCTTTTCAAATGATGATTGGCTTGTCTCCTGACCGATTTTATGTTGTGTGATTAGATCATGGACATAATTGATTTTATTCCCCAATTTTGTTTTACTTTTTGCGAGTTCTTTCCATTTAAGCAAACTCATTTATTGTTATATTATTAATTTACATAAAAATGACAAATCACATATGAAAAACAATGTTGAACATCGTGTTGAACACCATGTTGAACACCATGTTGAACACCATGTTAAACACCATGTTGAAATAATATACCAATATAATATAATGAGAATACCGAATTATGATGTTGAAGACGATGTGGTCTCAAACTTTAGACAACTATATGATTTCATGCCTCATCAATGTTTTCGGAATGCTGATTTGCGGTCCAAGTGGTTCAGGGAAAACAAACACATTAATGCATATGATCTACAATCTGCTATATTTTGATAAAGTTTATCTGTATGCTAAAAATTTAGAACAATCTAAGTATCAGAATCTCATGGATGTATTTCAGCCGATAAGTCATGAGGTTGGTTATGATGTTATTGAAGCAAGAAATGATGAAATTATTCCAGTTCAAGATCTTGATCGTCATTTTTGATGGTTATGTATGTGATAAAAATCAAAAACCATTAATCGACTACTTTATACGAGGACGGCATAAAATTGTAGTGTGATTTATCTGAGTCAAAGTTACTATAAGACGCCAAAAGACATCAGATTGAATTGTTCTCACTTCTCCATTTATGAGTTTCCAAGTGCTAATGAGAAGAGTTTAATTTGTCGTGAAAACAGTATTTTAAAAGAATCATATGAAAAAGCGATTAAAGAACCATATTCCTTTGTATATATCGATAAGCCACGAAAATTCACCGCTAAAAATTTCAATGAAAAAATATAATCTATTAATATAAATGAGTTATTCAAACGGACTTTTACCTTCATCATCATCAGCCATTGGTAAACGTGGACTATCTGGGTTACCAGGTGTTGGATTCAATTTAACAGATGATGGTAATCATGATATTGAAGGGAAGCGATTAACCAATATTGGTGAGTCTACTGAC
>CM042748.1:37112922-37146177 GCA_022496165.2 Catalaphyllia jardinei | reverse complement strand
CCAGGGTCATGGATTGGAAGGTCTCCTTGCTGAATTAAGAAACTCCTGGGAAAAGCTGATTCACAGTCTGGTTCCTTCCACCCATAGAACAGCAGGCTACATGGAGAACAAAGCTCGCGTCCTCTGCGACTTACATCCCCTGCCTGGGCTTTATACGCACTCTTGACAAAGACAGTGATCCACTAGACGATCATTAGGCGACTACGTTGCACTGTTTTGGTGTTCTTTTCCGTTCACCAATAATATTGAAGATTGAAATTCCAATTTGGTATCTGAAATTATATCTGGTATTGTGGAGAAGTACTAAATTTATATTTTGATTTGAACTACATGCGCTGCTTTACACAACAGTTTATGTTGTTGAGAACCATGATAAGTTGAGGCTGCATAAGACAGAATCACCCGAAACATTGTATAACATAGTGCCTGTTGGTCTTTTACATGTAGAAGGACTAGATCTTTTTTTATATCATAGCAGTACATGTACTTATGGTTATTAATCGGCCTATTTGATATGTAGGCATAGTTTCTGTTCTAAGTTACATGCACTTCTATGATTTATTGCAATGATAATGAGAATATACTCTAATTGATGGAAAAGCGATGGGGAACCCTTGCATATGCTGGAGTTCAGCCTGTCACAATCCGAAGGAGGCCAAACAGAGGGCTACAGCCACTGTAGGACGAAATTAATGTCTAATTGTTCTTTATTTTCATAACTTGTATTTTTTGCTTTCTGTTTTTTATTCAGCTCATTTGACAGAATGGCAAGGTGGTTTATAGGTATTGGGAAGAATGGTTCCTTTTTAAACCCAACTCATGAATTGTTTTTTTTTTCTGCATATTGCATTAGCTGGAAAAATTAATAAATGATGTCACTCTCTGTCATCTTGATTAGAACATAATCTGCCAGCTATTGCAAACAGTTCAAAATTCTGTGGAAAGACTCCTTAAATAATATAGAATTTTATTGCAAACAAAATGCCTGATAAGAAAACCCTCTCCACCCCCTAAACCACCTTACTTTGGAATTGAAACGTATCTTGTGTGGACAGACTATTCTCATGCTCTATTTAAACTAATACTTTTTGTTCAGTGAAACAAGGCACAGCCCAATAATCATGTTATTGCCGTAAAATTGGACTTTGAAAATTAATCAATTAAGAAAAAACAGACTGTGAATAGTTGCTCAGCCAAATGAGCCATTCACAAGCGGACTTCATTGTCAAAATGTTTAATTCGTTGAATTGCCCTTTCAACATGAATTCTTGCCTGTGCAATTTTTTCTGATCCTTTTCCTTCGATTTTGTTAAGTTGAGATCTTCCTTGCCCTTTGAAATCTGGAATGGTCACTTTTACACCCATACCAGCAAACAGTTCCTGTACAGCAAATCCTCTTTCTGTCATAAGTTCATCACCCTTGTTCAATTTTGTAGTTAAGCTAGGGGAGTTGGCAGTGATATGTTTGTCAGATGTCCTTCCACCCCAAGCTTGTGAGACATACACAATAGCCCGATGGGGGTCTATTCCAACAAGGAATTAAAAGGTTGTGTGACCTTTAATTTTAATTGGAGTAGATTTCTTTGTTGGCTTGTAGGCATGAAGGCTTTTGAGCAAAAATATCTGCACTTTCAAGCATGGTAATTTGGAAAACTGATTTGCCTTTCCATCCATTTCACTCTGGCATTTCATTCACCTTAATCGTACAAGAACCATGAATAGTTCTTCTTCTGGAGTCAGCTTGGCTATTCTAGCTGCTTTCTTTGGGTTTCTTTCATTACCTCTCCAGTGTCTCATTCTTCCAATGGCTCCAACACCTTCCAGGTAGGTAAACAAAGCTGTGAAAGTTTCATAGTTAGGGAACCCAGTCCAAAATTGGAATTTCCTGTCATCAAGCCTTACTTGGTCTAGGAGAAGGCATTTTGAACGGAGAATTTCATTTTCCTCTTCAAGTTCTTTTATTCTGCAGTGCAGTTCTTGCAGTTCATTAACTATGGTTGGTTCCATATTCACTGACTGCAAGTCTACCTTGCCCTTGCAATAATCATGCCCCTTTAAAGGATGGTCTGCTGGTATACACTGACTCCACACTTAATGGTTTTCTTGAGTACAAACCTCTGGTTCGGGACGCTCTTTTGCAGTTTCCGCATGCTAAAGAAAGAAAACGAAAACCGTTCAGAAAACCGTCCAGAATGTATAAGCCCGATTATTTCACACTAGAAATGTAAAATGGAACATTCCCTCGTCAAAACACAAAGTACTCCTTACCGGTTTTCGACTTTTCCTTCGGACATGTGGGGTTGCATTTGGCACTCTGGTCGTCGCTAAGCTGGTTTTTGTTGACCTTGTAAGCTTTGGTTTTACATGGCTGTGTTTAAAAATGGAAGGATTTTACGATACACTGTCTGCGTCATCAAATTTCTGACCTCCAAGGAGATGCACCGAGCAGAGCCTTGTGTTCTCAGTAGGCATGAAGTTCTTTCTACGAATTCTCTTCAACCAAACCCTTGTTCGATTAATATCCTTTGGAATACGATAAAACTGCAAATCTCCTCTTATTTTTCTACTATTGGAACAACCAGGGGCGCAACAGAAATCCTGTTTCCCCATGTTCATAAGTAGCGCTGTAACACGAAACCAAATGAGAACTTCTGTTTACCCCCCAAGGCGCGAAGCATTGTGGGATGCGTGAAAAAAAGAGAATGCTGCTTTTTCGAAAAGCTAATAACTTTATTCATAAGTTGGGTGAATCCAAACAGATAAACCAGAAGGTCTGTATATAGCCGAAATACTAAGCCGGTACGAAAGAATTAGAACTTGCCTGCTCATTGAAAACACATCATATTCATACCGAATCATACAGTAACAGAAGAAGCGAATAATAATCAGACTGATACATACAAATGCGTTCTCTTTAACGCATTATAACGCTACATTCAAACGCAGTCTATCGCAGCAAAACGCGTGCGCGCGTTTAACCGTGGTAGTACGTACATGGCCTTTTCTACCTGCAGTTTACAACCCGTAACTACCCTCTTTGTATTGAAGATCGTTCAGCATCAATATCTCACACTCGCTTGCGACTAAAAATACCACCTTTTTTATAAAAATTGTTGGCCATCACCAGCCTGTGCTTTTTGCGATGCACCTGTTGAAGATCCTCAACACTATTTTCTGTACTGTCCAAGTTTTCTGTTCTACGTGCCTCCACTGCACAATTACTCGGAAATAGATGGCATTGTGCTTCCGATAAGAAAAAACACTTGATTAGTTCTTAAATGGTATTTCTCACGCTAATTTTGACACTAATGTCATAATTTGTTTAGTACGTCCAATGGTTCATTTCCTTGTCCAACCGTTAACTTCTATGCCTTTGTGTATGTTTTGCTCGATCGTCACGTGTGATATGATTTGTAGACAGCGCAAGCCCTCTAGATAAGTTCTTTTAGCTCTTACAGCAAATGTTGTAATAAATATTGATCAAATAAAAAAAATGAAAATATGGAATTTGTTCAGAATAATAAATTTGTTGTTTCCCATTTGCGCTGAGCAAAACCGACACCGATAAGTCTGTGTTGCACATCTTTTCTTTTTTGCTTTTCCTTTTAATTCAAGTTCACTGAGTTTTTAATTTACGTGTGTTGATTAGTATAATATAGGTCAGATGCGATTACCTTGGTTTACTGCGGGCCAGCAGAGGGGTAGCTTGAAGTTGTATCCTCCGAAAAACACTAATTTTGTAAATGTTCTAAGAATGCCGGGAAAGAAAATCGAAAAAAATTAAAACTTCCAAGCCTTATATCATCCAAGCGGAATGAGCTTTTCCATTTCTATATTTATTTCGCTAAAAGCGCATTAAAAAAAAATTAAAAATAAAAAAATAAAAAAAAATTAAAAAAAATATTTATGTCGCATTTCACTATATCTCAACGAGTTCTTGTGTATTTTCCGTGCCATAACAGAGAAATGGAAATTTGCCACTGTAACGTCATTTGCCCGCCAATAACCGTTAAAATCAACATAACAAAAGACATACCATTGTTTGGCATTAAACGTTGTACATACGGATAGAAGACCTAAAGGTTTTCTTAGGGTGCAGCTTCAAGCCCTCTGCTACTTCAAGCCTATGCTACTTCAAGCCTATGCTACTTTGGTCAATAAGCAGATTTTATTTTGGCTATTTACTGTTATATTACTCTTCACTATAATGTAATCTGAGTAATGTAATTTGCGTAAAACTTTTAGAGGTTTAATTTTTGTAAATAGTCTAAACCAATAAAAAATCTGAATCTAAATCTGTAATGTGATGGCCCGGTATGGTTTTTGTTAAAGAAAAAGAAAAGAAAAACCCTAATACGCTCAGATAGCATATATAACTCACCCTTACAACTTGGCTTTCTATTGCTCCACCGACCATCTGCGCACGTTATCGTTCGCACACCCTCCATACGGTACTCATTAGGACACGTAAATGTAACTGATTTGCCATGACGAAAGTCGTCACCAAACCTGTTTCCTTGATAAGGACGGCCAGGGTCTGGGCAAGGAGCTATTAAACGAAAAGAAGATATACATCACAACTAAAAAGTAAGGGTGAGGTATGATGTCATGTTAAAAGCCAATAGTTTAGGCGTAATTGTAATGATCAAATCATCTTAGTAAAAAATGGATGGGTTCCTTGCCCGCTCGGGACTAGCCGCCGTGCCCCGCAAGAAAAATTTCCCCAATAGCCATACACTAAATTCTTTATTGACTAAGCTTGTTTGGTTAAGATGGTTAGATATTGGCCTCGTTCTTTTTTTGCCAGTTTATGACACATATACACGCAAGAACCGAAATTGGCCAATATCCAGCCATCTTCACCGAACGAGCTTGGTCAATAACTCATATATAAAATATATAGCGAGTACGCACGCTCTAATTGGTCAATACAATTGCAAAACCTATGCTTTGACGTACTAGTAAACCACCGTTAACCACAGTCCCCGATATGGCAGCTCTTCTCGCGGGAACTGAAGAACTTAGAGGACTATTACCAATAACAATTGGCTGAGATACAGTACCGTTTTCATTTAACAGATACCTGAGAATTTGTAAGGAAGAACAGGACCAGAAGTTGGTCGGCAAATGAAGCTTTATCTTTTTTTCCACAGCAAAAATATTTCATTTAGCAAAAACCGGAAGTCATATTCTTCAACATAAATAAATAAATTCTGAATAAATTTGAGAAGCCGCGTTTCTGCAACTAACCTTTATTCCATTCGCAAAACTTTGGAATGTTATGATTGAATCACTTCTCCAAGCGTATGAATTTTGAACTACATGCAAACTTTTCATACAGTCTTCGTCGCTTTGCTCTGTGGAATTTATGTCCAACACTACGCCATTGCTTTCATGCTTTCAGTCGCCGTGATTGGTTCGCCATTTCAGCTAATGAATTTGATGAGAATAAGTAACTTGAACATTATAACGAAGCAACTTGGTCAATTAAAATTTTCGTCTCATTGAGATACTGTTTTATAGGTTTTTCATAAAATCAACGGGCCACTGTTTCCATGGGTTTACCGTCCGTCATTATGGTGTCCCACGAAAGAAAGCGTGAGCCGGTCACTTACTGTATTTATCTAGTTAAACCGTGAAAGATCAATATTATATTGTTTGTTGTTACCATGGTTCTGTGCATTATTGCTGATTATTGTTGGCTGTGCCAGCAAGAGTGGAAAAAGTTCACAAATAAAGGATTCCGTAGTGAAATTTAGTCGTATTCCGAAAATCGTTAACAGAGAAAGGCGAGGTGATAGAAGAGTTGACTACCAGAGGAAGACGAGCATGGATTTCAGCCATAAGTCGCGATGACCTTACGGACGATAACCTTGAAAATGAAAGGGTTTGTTCTAGGCATTTTGTGTCTGGCCAAGCTGCCAAACAGTGGGACTAATGTACGTATACATGTGGAAAGGGTGATTGGTTTGTGGAGACAAAAGTACAGTGTGTTGCAGAGTACATTACCTATTGACTATCTGCTGAGGGGGGAAAGAGGTGCTGCCCTATGGTGAACAGATCGATCAGAGTGTGCTGTGCCCTCATAAATCTTTGTCCACCTGTGGTACCTTTTGATTGAGTGTTGTTTTAACAATAATTATTGTTTACATGTATTGTTTTTCGTGTAAACGCTTCTTACACACTATTCTCTGACGTGAAGTATATAGTGAAATAATTCATATAATGGAAGTGCGATTGCAGATCAAAAATATGAATGATCATCGCAGTAAATTCATTTTCCAATTTAAGCAACTGGAAAGAAGCCTAAAAAAATCAAGGCTTCAACGGGATTCGAACCCGTGATCTCCGCGATACCGGTGCGATGCTCTACCAAATGAGCTATAAAGCCACACATTGGGAGCGAGGTCAATTTATTGAGTTCATTCTCCCGTGAGGAGTGAAATGACGTGAAGTATATATGAAATATATATATAGGGCTTCTTTCCAGTTGCTTAAATTGGAAAATTAGTTTACTGCGATGATCATTCTTAACTTTGATCTACAACCGCAGTTCAAATATATGAATTATTTCATATATACTTCACGTCATTTCACTTCTCACGCCTTGGTCTTTTTAGATCTGGTCGAAAAAGCAAGCAATAAGTGAAAAGATTTCGGAACAAAAGTTGTGCAGAACCCACCATCAAATCCGTTGTTGAATTTAACTTGAGATTACTGAATTTTTGCTAGCAAAGAGTTAAAGTTAAAAGTTTTCTAAAAATTAGCTTTCGGCTACCAGGCTACGCTTTTGACAAATAGTACCGAACGTGTGAGTGTTAAAAACGGATTAAACATGTTTAATCAAAACATGTCACTTATTCTGGTAACTTTTAACCGACGATAAATAATTTTTTTCCATTACTTTTAATCCCGGTTACTCATCCATTTGTACTATCATACACTTGCACACTGCTGTACTTTTGCTTGCCGGCAATGAAGAATAACAGGGGCTGATCCTTCAACCCCATAATGAACCAAAAGTAATCTAAGCTCAGTTTTGACTTACCCCAACATTTCGGTGTTGGCGAACTCCAATCTTTCGTTTCTTTGCAAAAAATCTCACTTGCCCCTGATAACGTGTAGTTATCTTTACAGGTAAATTTCACTAAGCCGCCATAGTTGTAACCATTTTTCACATCAGCTTGTTGGCCGTTAAGAGGAGTACCTGGGTCACCACAAGTTATGACTGTAAAGAGATTAGTATCATGGAGAGAGACTTGTACACTGAGTGTCTTTCAAAACAGGCTTGCCTCTTGACTCTCGATATTCATTTGCTCCCATTAGTACGATTTCGTGCATATATTACGCTGAGTTGTGAATCACCCAAACTCGTAACGCAGTCATGACGTTGGCACTGAGTACTAATAAGGGGCACCTTACATTTCTTTAAGTCACGAACAACAAATAAAAGTTGACAATAAAAGTTGACAGTTACATTGTTGGTGGCTTGTCTGAGGGAGTGTTTCGTTTCGTTCCGACCAACGGACCCTTAAGACACCTTTCTGTTTGCCAAACTCGCGATGCTTAACCGTTTTCTCAGCAGAAAGGTTTCTAAAGAGCTCCTTGGTCGGAACAAAACAAAAGCGCTTTTTCAGACTAGCCAAGAACAATGTATCGCAACAATAAACGCTAACCTGTAAAATGTCCTAAATGCAGGTATTGATAAAAGGAAATAAATTTGTTAATATCTAAAGATATTTCCTACTCCACAACCCAGTACTGCCACAAGTTCGGATCTCTGAGCCACTGATCTCGTAACCTTTCTCCCTACACTTAAACCTGACGACGCCATCGACTTTCGTGTGGGTTTCGTGAATTTTCTCAGCCTTAACAGGGGTTGGTAGCACTCCACAGTCAATTTCTTGGGGGAAAAAGCAAGGGACAGAATTGAACGAACAAACTTTTTATTACCGAAAAAGTAAATTCAAGATATAACAAAAGACAAAATAAGATTGATTTTCTTACACCTTTCCAAAAAACTACAAAGGCAGCAGCAGCCACAAAATAGAGAGGAAATGTTGTTTTTATGCAACAACTGGCAAAGTGAAATAAATTCAACACACACGCAAAAAATGAGGTTAGATAGCCACACTGACGACTCTGCCACTTTGACTGTCGACGCTGTAAAGTAAGATCAAAGTCAATGTATTTACGTTCACAGGTTGGGAGACTCCAACTCCATCTCTGGTTCGCTTGGCATATCATGTATTTATCTCCAACCAGTTTGTAGCCACGATTACAGTCAAAATCAACTATGCTTTTGAAGGTAAATATGTAAGAATTCCGCTTGCCGTTTACAGGGACCCCAGGGTTTCCACAACTTTTTGCTGAGAAAGAAAATGTAACATTGTTTATATCTCTGAGCACAACGTTATTCCGTGGCACGAGGTGTGTAGAAGAATGTTTTGTTCAGACAACGAATCCTTATCACATTCAGCAGGACAGAGTTACCTAAACACTTGAATATTGCTCTGTTCCACTTCTTTGGACAAGTTAGCTTGACTCTCCCTAGCAAGGTGTAGCTCTTATTGCACGCAAATCGAGCGAAGCCGTCAACGGCAGAGTTAATACTGACACTCGGCATCAAATCAATTTAAATCTACAAAGCATAAGTTAATTCTGTTGCCTTTGGAATGTTATCAAATACTGAGCAAACCTCGAAAGGAAAAGCCCCTGAGAACTGATTATTAGCATTAACATAAACAGAAATGAACACATAACTGGAAAACCAAAGGCGTAAGATGTTGTTAACAAGAGCCACATTTCATCTATGAGTTGTTGCAGAACTTCAAAACACCGTATACCTGATTGTAAATGCAAGACGCGCGGAAAACAGAGGTCGAATGTATCTCAAGTCTACCTTGCCATATGGTAATTTACTTTTCAACTCCATATCGTAAGAAATTGAATATTCCATATTTTATGAACTTTAGGTGAATAAGCAATTATCAGTGCAAATATAAAGAAAAAGTGTTTTCCTATGTTACGATCTCTACGATCTGACGTCTCTGAGTTGGTTCGAAAAGTGTAACTAACTTTTTTTTGAAAAAGTTTAGGTATTGGATGACAGTGAAAACAAACTGTAATAAAGGCTAAGAAATAAGCGACAAGCAGACTTACCAGATCACTTTTTTTTTCTTTAACACTAGTTACTCGGATTTCATTACAACGAAATCGTTCTCTTGCAAACCTTTACATAATGGTAGACTGTCATTCCATTTTCCCTCTATGCATCTAAGTTTTGATGGTCCGACCAAGGTGTAGCCAGGTCGGCACTTTATTTCAACCTCACCACCATATCTCAAAGTAGCGTGTGTGATGATACCATTCTTTATTGAGGCAATGACAGGGCAGGAAGCTATAATTAATAATGACAGGAGAACAATTTCAACATTAAAACATACAGCATATTTAACAATTAGACTACGAGCCCGGGTCTACTACGAGCAGATAGCGCCTCGTTGACTATCGCTCGTAGAAAACGAGGGCGAGTTGTCTAATTGTTCTAGTATAAATTTACCGTAGTCTCTTTGCATAAAAAGAAAAAAAATGTCAAGTAACGCGTAGAAAAAGAACTGTTTTTTAATGTTACATCAGGTTCAAACGTGATGCGCGATGTGCACTGATGCGTAACTGTTTTCTATTTAACAAATAGATTCCATGTTGCCGTGCGTCTGCTTAGTAATAGATCACAGATGACGTCAAAATGCAGTAAGAACAAAAAAGTGAGTAGTATAATAGTTGGGGGTCCGAGCACATTTTTTCATGCTAAGATTCTCAACTTTTTATCCAAGCATTTTTTTTTCATGCTAAGATTCTCAACTTTTTATCCAACAATGAATTAAATATAGGAATCAAATATGGGAATCAAAACCTAGGGTCCAATCCAAGGATCCAAACCAAGGATCAAAACCTTGGATCAAAAAATGGGAATCAAATGCGTAAAACAAATATAGGATCAAAACCAAGAATCTAAACCTAGGTCTGGTACCACAACCTTGGATAAAAACCTTGGATCATGATTGGGAACCAATAATGGGACTAATACTGGGACCAATATTAGAATGAGGGTTGGGACCAATACTGGGACTAATACTGGGACCAATATGAGAATGAGGGTTGGAACCAAGACCAAAACCCGGGACATAGGTCTGGAACCGAAACCTTGGATCATTATTGGGACCAATACTGGTACTAATACTGGGACCAATATGAGAATAAGGAATATGACTAATGTTTGATATTTATATGTCCGTATGCATAGCTTGTCACTCCATCTTCATGTATGTATCTTTTATCATCAAAACAGCTCAGCGACACTTTATTTATCTCATAACTGCTTATTTGATGGCTCTGACTTCTGATTGTTTTCATCTTATGATACATCTGTTTATTGTTGATGAGTGTTTCTTTGTAGTTTTCATGTTGAATGTCCTTTTTAATTACAATCTTTTTTATTCCTTTGGGAGTCTTTCCTCCTTTTTGGTCGTCTTTCATATAGCTGTACATTTTTGATCGTAGACCAACGAATTCACAAATAGGGACTCCTGCGGCTTCATCTTTGAATTTTCCTATTACTTTTTTATTTGTCTTATCGAAATACGGTGAGCTTTCAGGGTAATCACTGTTCTCCAATTTACCTTTGTCATTCCAAAAGTCTTGGTATACATCTTCAGCTTTGATTTCATAGGTCAAGCTGTCTGTGTCTGTGAATAGTAACTTGGCTTTGTCTCCATATTTCTTTTTAATATAGTTATAATGAAATCCATACATAAGCGTTTTACTAAGATCTAAGATGCACATCACATATGCCGGCCTGTTTAGAGTAAGTGTTTCTTTGATCTTATGCAGAGCTACAAGATTATCGTTAAAGATCTTACTGCTGACATAAGTTGGCTTACTAGCATATTTCAATAGTTACTTCTCATCAGTCACCAATCTTACATCTACTCGCTTTCTGAAGTTTTCCATTGTCTTCCCAAATACACTATTATTCATAAGTTTGAAGAAGTCTTTCTCAAAGGTATTCTTGGCATTCTTACGCTTTTCAGTATTGAAATCAATATATTGCTTTAGCCAAGGGGATTGGTTGAACTTAAGTACTCGATGTATTTTGGTCACCTTCAAGCCTAAATCAGTATATAATTGGAGGTTTCTGTAATGCAGTACATACTTTTCTTTGCTGCCTAAGGTTGGAATCAATTTGGAGACTAAACCGGTTGATATATTATACTTCTCAGATATCTTTTTGCAGTACTCAGATAACATATCATTGGTTACTTTCACCTTTTCTGGTCCCAATGGGTAATCATTATGTAGGTCATGTAGTTCTTTAGGGTATTCCAAGTCGACTTCTAGTATCAAACCCTTCTCACTATCTTCTTTATACTTGGCAAGGTCGATCTTATCAATCTGTTGTTGTGTCATCCATCTGAATCCGCGTGCTGGAAGGTATTGGCTCATAGCCCAACCGTATAGGTTATTAGCATCGAAATACATGATATACTTTGAGGGCGCCTTCTCATCATATTCCTTCATG
Source organism: Catalaphyllia jardinei (assembly GCA_022496165.2). Classification (NCBI taxonomy): domain Eukaryota; kingdom Metazoa; phylum Cnidaria; class Anthozoa; order Scleractinia; family Caryophylliidae; genus Catalaphyllia; species Catalaphyllia jardinei. Next base: position 37,134,596 of record CM042748.1, on the reverse strand, counting down.
TATTTATTGTTTGCTTTACCATAACGATTGGGTATATAGCTAATTCCACCACGCAGACCCTTTTCAATGAACTGGAACATATCAATATCAGTCATGAGCTCTAGCTTGATGTTCGTCATCTTCAACATAGCATCCCATGACAAACCAGGAGATTTGAAATAATGGCATGGATCCCGTTTGTAGTATTCTAGACATGTTTTCCTAAAGTTTTCGAATATACATCAGCTAACAGAAGGATATCCGATGTGAGATATAAGTCATGGTAGTCACCCATGTTATTGAGAGAGAATGTATTCCACACATGTTGGGCATGTTGATAGTCTTCGTCTGATATATGTTCATCATTTAATATACTATAAAATTCTGCTTTCGGTGGTAGCTTTTCATTGAATTTATTGAAACTGTCCATATAGTCATATGGGTATACTCCTTTTCTAGCCATCAGATCAAGCTCTTGACCTTCAAATACTTGAGAGGTATATTTTAATGATTCTCTTGGTATATTACTCTCTAGATTTTCCAAACTGGAACTCATGAATTGGAAACTATCAAGGAACACTAAGTTGTTGCCAAGCATGAAAGCCATATACTTTTCCATATTATTAGGTATGGCATTGATATTCATCTGCGTCTCTTTTCCTTTCTTATTTGTATATGTATTTTTCTTAACAATGGCTCCAATCTCTTGCATTATGAAATGACTATCATACCCTCTTAAATTATATGACAGGTATTTTTACTTCTTCTGGGTTTACTCTGAGTTTTAGATTGCATTCTTGATGGGCTGATCCTCTATATTTACCGGTGATATGGCAGTGGTCTCGAACTCGAATATCTTTATCAGTATATTTTTTATCGCAAATATGACATTCTTCAGCTTTTTGAAATTTCTCTTCATCATCTTTCGTCATTCTCAATGGCTTATTGAATTATTTTTTCATAACCTTCTTGCAATATTTGACTTCCTCCAACATAGCTTCCATAAATTTATACACAGCCTTTTTACCCCTATACGTTTTAGCAGTTTTACTTTATTTATCATCATAGCAACATACAATCTTATACCCATATCCACAATCTGTGTGCTTCTGGTAGTATATGATTTGTTATTATTGGGTTGACAACCAGATATCTTTTCTGTTATGGCCTCAAAGTCTGCATAGATCACAAATGGTATGGGCTGTTGTTTATGAAAATTATTGAATTTTAATATATTGTTAACCTTATCAGGCATTTTTACTGCTTGTGTACCATTTACTTGAATGCAATTATCTTTGAGAGCTTAAACACTGAAGACAATGCATACAGAAGTGCTTCCTTTCCTTGTGTTTTGTTTGGTTGAACATAAACTTATTAAAATATTTGATGAACACGTAATGTTTATTATCATTTTCAGTTATCATTAATAAATTCATCTGTCTGTCATATTTTTCTTTTGACACAAAGATGGGATATGGTTGTTTGTTTTCATATCCGGATACATTGATGTTAATCTCATTCTGCTTCTCAATCTTATTGTATTGCTTGGTATTGATGTGGCACCATCTGAATCATTCATTGTCTTTATTTTTGATGTTGATTAATCCCTTTTCACTGTTTCTGAGTTCTTGTGGAAGTTCAATATATGAGGAGCCTTTTATTGGTTCATACTTTACCACATTGATATAATGATTGTCGACGGATTCAATTGTCCAACCGGAACCTTCAGATACCCATTGAGCTATCTTGTTCAGGATTTGCTGTTTTGATGATTGTAACGCTTCAGGGATTTCTATGTTATTAATAATAGTCTGAGCTTTGCTATTGAAGTATGCGGTTTTATACACTATTTTATCATTTTCTAATTTTTCAAATGTCACCTTAAGCGTTTCAGCGAATTTTAGACCTTTCATGGATGTAAGTATACTCACAATATGATATTCAATGGCCTTTCTTGTTGTTTGTAGTTGCGCTAAGGGGTCTTTGTTGTTTTTCACACCAATGTCAAAAGACTTTGTATAGCCTTTCAGAGCTTTGGCAACTTGCTCTATCTTGGCCCTTGGTAATGGGACTGGTTTTTTAGTCCTTGGTAATGGGACTGATTTGTAATCATCCCTAAATTCCAATGGTGGAAGAATTATGTTGTCTTCACAATCCTTCACCATCTGCTTTACATTCTTCCTTGGTGATGGGACTGGTTTGTAATCATCCCTGAATTCTAATGGTGGATGAATTATATTGTTATTTTTAGGCTGTTGTTTCACATTTTTCGACAACAATTTTTTTATTTCCAAATTTTGCTTCGGAAACAAGTTGATAAGCTGAGATTTGGTTAGTTTCGAGAGATTGCGCTTGTTCATATTATTGGTTGAGATAATTTTTTCCATACTAGTACTACGTGTCAAATCTTTAAGCCTTAACACGTCCGAAACTGTCTTAAAGGAATATTAATATAAACTATAGATATGAGTGAGTTTGAAATTAATAAATGCGTTTATTCTGTTCATCCGATTTTTGACTTGTATGCTTCAGATAGCAATGGAAATGTAATAAATATCATTAAGAAGGTACCAAACAAAGGTACAAAAAATAATTCTGGTTATATGCAATGTGGTTTAAGAAAATATGGAGGCAAACAAAAAATGTATTTTGTCCATCGATTTGTTTGGGAATGTTTCAACGGTGTTTTAGCAAATGGGGAAGTGATTGATCACATTAATATTAGCAAGGAGGATAATCGATTATGCAATTTACAGCTTGTTACACAACAAGAAAATTGCAAGAAATCAGCAAAAAACAGAGATTATACATTCGTTGCAAAAAATCGTGAAAACCGAAAATGTGTGAAAGCGACCAATAAAAATACAAATGAAGTCACATATTACAAAAGCATGTATGCAGTCACACAACATATTGGAATAAATGCGGGTATTGTCAAAATGGTATGTGAGGGTCTCAATAACTGCAAATCAGGTGTGTCTAAGAAGGATGGGCATTCCTATACATTTGAATACATTAAAGAAGATGACTTACCAAACGATCATAAGAAATCAGCAAATATAAGACCAAAAAGAGTGTCAGATGATGACAAGAAAAAACACCGAGAAAATTGGTTGAACAAGGAATTCAAATGTCCTAACTGTGATAAAGTTTACAATAATGGTTATAAATATAACCACAAGAAAACGTGCAACAAATAGCCATAAAACAATGATGTTTTTGGCCACCGAAGATGGGAATAACAGAGTTTGCTGTGTTTACGCAAAACAGTATGTCAAGCATATTGTTTTGTCTTGTCAATATATGTTTACATAATATGATGTAACAGAGAATTAACTCTGAAGTGTAAATTTTAGTGCTAATTTACCCCTGAATAACCCACTGGGCGTTAGCTCTAGTAAAGGGAATCAGGAAACCACACGAGGTGAAGAAAAAATCTTTTGACCTCGGTGGGAATCGAACCCAAGACCTCCGGAAGATCTACCGTCACTCTGCCGACTGAGCTACCAGGTCGGACGGAGAAAGTCAGGGTCGATTAGATGGTGAATCACGGCGAAGAGAAAGTAAGGGTACATATGAATGTTGTGCCGCGTAGCACTATGAACACAAATGATGTAACAAGTGCATTTCATCATGGTTCGACCATTTTTAGCTTTGACGTTTTACACAATATGATTTTACCATTATATATATAAATTAGATATTTTTGAAATAATATTTGATGAATCTTTCATTTTTCATTGTATCATCCATATTGAATACTTTTAATAAATCATAATATGAATTTCCGTTATTCATTTTATTCAAAAAGTATAAACAAAAGTAGCCACATGTTGTTGTACTCATATTTTGAATCTGATTATTTTGGTGAAGCAGAGTTACATTCTTTCTTTTCGCATGATTTACCATTTCTTGAAAAGGAGGCATACCGAAACTATCAAAATAATTGATGATGTTGTCTTTTACATAAGTTGCTACCCAATGGCTTCCACGGTTCAAGATTGTAAATAAATAATGCTTGGTTATGATAATGCGGAACTCTTTTATCCCTTGATAGAACATCATTGATTGGAATGTTAAGATATCTACCCCATTTCATTAGATTATTATTGCTTAACGGGATATCTTTATGGAATTTCGGTTTCACAGTATTGCCCCTAGAAGTGGAATTTGATTGAATGGGCTGTTTGGTCCTAACAGTAGCCCCTTTCCTTTTTTTTTTGTTTGTCTTTTTTGTTTCCTCTGCCAACCTGTTCCCATGTTCCTAAAAGAAAGGTGGCGGCCTATAGGGGTATATACCCATTCTCGGAGCTCCTCTTCCACTTGAGGGAGGTTGGGGAGGTGATCTAATCTTGGGGGCACTCCTTCCAGTCAAAGCTTTCAACACCGTGGGAATCCCAATACTGGCGAGTAAAGTGCCAAGGAAACCACCTGATTGTTTTTTGTCGGTTTTATACGGACACCTGAACCTGATTGAAGAGCATCCAATATATCGTTTTTTCGTTTTGTAGTTAGAAGATGCTTGTTTGCAATGAGTTTGTCTTATTCTGTGGTATGAGGAAACCTCCTGTCTGTACCCCTTTTCCAGCTATCTTTTTGACAATTTGTTGTGCTCCTGCACTGGAGGCCCCTGCTAAAGCTGATAATAATATATGTTATATAATTTTCTGATTACAAAACAAATACGAAATGAGGAATATTTTATACTATGACCAATACATTTCCCACCTTGTCGATTACGACTGTCTCTTCGTATAGGACGATAGCATGTACGCTAAAAGCATCAGCGTTTAACGTATTAGCATTGAGTTTATACCTGAATATTAACTGCTTTGGGTCTATTGTTACTTTCTCCCTTTGAAACGTCAAATCAAAATATATGAGAGAATAAAGAGAGTTGTAATTCGATAGGTTGAGCTGTGTGCCGGTGTTGTAATTATTCTTTCTCATACCATAAGACATCAAATCGTTGAATATCCTTACTTTTGATTCTGAATCGTATTCGGTTTCTGGATAGAATATTCCATTCCCGTATTCCAATCTGCATGTCGTCAAATAACGATGGTTAGCAGCAGCGTTGTGGGCAGAATCCAATTTGTAAGTGTCATATATGTACGGATTCTTTTCTGCATTGTTTGTTTTAGCTCGTTGTAGATATACAAAGATGGCAATAACATTATCAATGCTGGAGGAGATCTGGAAGAACCCGCTGCTATGTGTTGGTGCGGAAACCTGATACAATTCTCTTTTATACGTCCAAGTCTTCTCTTTCATAAAGGAATCGACAAAATCATCAAATAGGCTGTCCTTTGGTAACAATCTAGGGACCCATAGTAGGAATCTATTAACAACCACTCGACCATCATCTGCTGCATTGTCCTTAAATATTAATTCATCATCATTCTGTAACTCTATATTGAACTCGAGTTGCATTGGGACTAACATTCGTTCATGCAGCTCTTCAAAGAAACTGTAACGATTAAGAGGTATGATTATATTGACATTTTTAAGAACATTTGCGTCTGTCATCAAAAGTTTTCTTGCCTGATAACCTTTATTAGTGTCGGCAGAGGTGGCATCTCTATCCAGATACCAAAGAGAGTTTTTGGCAACGCTACGACTAAAATCGTCACTATATTCGAGGAGGTTCTTGACAAAAGTAACTTTATGGAGATTATTAGTATCATACACAATCTTACCAGCACTCTTTATCATAATATGGTTAATCAATGAATGGGCTCCATTGATAACTGCTACACGATCTGCAACAACATAGAGTGCTCCATCAGCCAATTTTTGCAACTGAAATGGTACCTCGAAATAAGCATTGTACCAATCGTAGTATGAAGACCTGTCATTAATCGTAAACTTGTACCCATTTTTTTGTTGGTGTTGACCGTTAGGTGGGATCCGAATAACATCATCTAGTTGATATCGAACCAACTCATATCTCTGCAAATATTCACTTTCTTCTTGCTGTTGCTGTTTAATGAAGGGGGGGATTTACATGTATCCCATGATGCTTTGGTGTAGGTTTTTGACACGTTGGCAAAGAAATGGCGGCTGACTACTGTGACGAGCGGCGGATTTATCCGATTTTTGAATAGCCTTTTTCACTACTTCTGCGTCAGTCTGGTGAGCGGAATTTTCTTACATTGTTACAATAAGCTTTATAATTTATATTGTTTGATTAGATTGAATGCTGGTGGCCATGAAGCGTGAAAATTGAAGCAAAACAATAGAGCACGTTTTCAATGGTGGGCCTTTGTTGTTTTGTGAACGGTTGAGTGCTTCGATTCATTTCTATTTTTCTATACTCACTTTGCATATGCACGAATCGTTAAACGTCCTTCAAATCGAAGAAAGGTCAAATATTTCGAATTGATGCATTGACCTCTATTGACCTCTCCAGTTTTGGCGGTCGAGAGCTTAGAAAAACGTTAATGTTTGGGTGTTTGTGTGACGCTGAAGTGACACTATCGACTTCAGTAATGGCGGCAAATCAGTTCCTTACCGTCATAAAAACATTGATCGCTTTGCGAAGCTTAAAGTAAGTCACTTTTTCATAATTTAACCTAGTCAACAAAAGTAAGAATGGCCCGTTTTGGAATTTTTTTTTTGTTGTTTCGTGAAGATATTTTGTGGTACATTTTTTAGTTGTTATTTCTCAAGTAAGCTTACTTCTCCTGTTTTCAGTGGTCTTTGCTCTGTGATGGACGAGAACGAAGTTTCGTTAAAGCGAAGTCATCAACCTTCCCATGACACGCCAGGGAAACCACGGAGCAAGCGACGATCTAGTTCAATCTTTGTTGCTGGTCATGCACACTTGCCAGCAAAGCATAAGAAAACCATTCGCCAATCATTCCATAAGCCAGAAGATATTTTGCCAAATCCACTGTAAAATTATCCTATTAAAGGGTGTGGCACAACTGAGGGGAATGTTGCCCATATTTGTGAAGTTTTTACTGTCACACTGAATTAAAGATTTTCTTGGACAATACTATCTACAATGTCATTAAAGTGCACCTAGCCCTTTCTTTGTTAAAACCATTCCTATAAATAAATTTACCCCAATTAGTTAAACAGAATTGCACTCTTCTCTTGTTGAAGCTGTAAAAGGTGTTAAGCATTTAAAATGCTGCACTTCAGTTTTGAAAGGAACATTCAGTTGCCAACAAAAACAAAATCTGCTTTCAATGAGCACACTCTTCAATTACATTCTTTATGGTTTTCCAAACCAGAATCTGTTGAAATTGAAAACTAGAAAGTTATATTTACTTGTCAAAGTTTGAGAAAACATAGGATATTGTTTTTTGGATTAATGAAAACAAACATATAATAGTTATTAAGTGCAAGGCTTAAAATTTTCATAAGGACACAAGAAGAAACATTTTTGAAAAATCAGATAGCAGGCCATTATCAAGAAAAAGAGGTTATAAAAAAACGTTCTGCAATGTAACTTTCCTTCTGAAGAACTAGTACATGGTATAGTAGTGTCAGGATATAAATCACTTCTCTTTGTATAGTTAGGAAACTTGTCCAACAGTGGTGTTGGTTAACATTATTTGCTGTAAGGCTCATGCTGGAGGGCCTAGATTAATCACCAAGCCTTGTTTACACAATATTCATCTCAAAGTTTCATCCATACTGTTGGCATGTGTGTATTATCATCTTGGCTGTTTTGGGAATTCATTCATAACAGAAGTTGTAATGGGTTGTGTACAAGGACAGAGGGTTACCTTAGCAAGCAGGTTAACTCCTGTTTTTTACCTTGATTGTGTTTACAAAGCAGCTATGGTTACACTGACAGGCGGGTTACCTTTTTTTGTTGTAGACAGACCAGGTAGAGTTAACCCACCTATTTCTGGCCCTTCGAGTGTAACCATGTTAGTGTTGGAAACATGGATATCAAAACACTAGTCACTCTTGATCTCGTTGTAATATATTTTTAATGCTCACAGTAAATCACTCCCTGTATCTCAAATATGCCTCAGTCACTGTCACACTTTTCCTATTCGTATACAAGCAAAGCAAGGCTCTTTTTATACGCCCTACGGTTTCAAGGGAAAATTTCTAGGGAAATACGTTTTACGTCATTGCTAAGATCATCTTTAATATTCAAAAGTAACGCCAACTAATTGTCACGCACTGTCACGGTCATATGTCTCTAACATGGGGTTACCATACCTATCAACCCAGACTATCTTTTGCCTGCTGGCTAGGGTTAATGCACTTGCAAGGGTAACCCTCCCTCCTTGTAAACAGGCCCTAAATCTCCAGTTTCAAATTGCAGCTTCAGTGTGAAATTGGCTAATGGGATGTTCCATCAGGGCACATAAGTGTAAGAAAAGACTGTAGTAGAAATAATCAGTAAGAATATTACACATAGTTTAAAACAAAACCCTTATGTAGGGTGCCTGGTTCAAACAGACCATCCATGTGGATCTGCCATGCTCCAATGAAAGTAAGCAAGATGAACTTTATTCAGGAAGCTAAACAGAAAGAAAGTTACAATCTTAAATAAATTTATTTATGCGAATTGAAACAAATCATTTCTTTTTGTTTTACATTATGTAATGTTGATGAACTAAAAATGCCTTCCAGAACTGATACACCTCATTCCAAATTTGCTGCCAATTTAGTATTCTTTTGTTTACTGCAAATTAGTCCTTGTTGCCTCATTTAAGGGAAAATATCCTTTTGAATTTCACGTTTAAGAATGAGGCAACAAGGGCAAATTTCCCAGTGAACAAAAGAATACTAAAATGGCAGCAATTTTGGAATAAGGTGTATTGTTGTACACTTGCAATGTTGCATTCATAAAGTGTGTTTTGGTGGGTTATTTACACAAAAGTCTGAAATGTTGAACTGTGTACCGTTCCCCTCGTCTTCCAGCAACTAAATTTTCTCATTGTATTTGTAGTTCTTTTTGTTCTGGGGCCACCTACCCAACATTGAAACAGTTATTGATGGAAAGAACCTAAAAACATTGATGGGTGGAACATATTGGTAAAAAACGTTTTTAACAGTGACCAGTTTAACTTCATTATTCTGAAGTGCAGATGTCACTTTCGGCACTTTTGGACCTGGAATATATCCAATGGGATTCCACAGCTCTTCTGACCTTGACTGACCCAATTTCACCTGAACCACAATTGCATTTTCATCACGTCTGTTTGTTGGTTCGAAGACTAAACGAACAGTCACTGTTTCCTTCTTCATCAGTACCTCTTTGCATTGTCTCAAGTGACTCTGGAATGATGAATGATAGCTGCTTCCTTTCAGATTAATATTTTCACTAAACAGCTCAACATTGTCAGCATCAGTGCTGTCACTATTTTCCGAACTAAGTTCCAGTTCTTCGTTGTCAGATAAGTCTTCCTCACCATTTGACTCGCTGCTCAAGTCCAAATTTTGTAGACATTGGGAGACTGTTTCGGTTTCATCACGCGAGGAAACAATGACATCATCCAAATGAGGAAACCTGGTGCAGTTACAATTCACTTTGCTAAACACGAGTCTTGGCATAATCACCAAGCCATCTGCTGGTTTTTCCTCTGGACGCACTGCATAAGCTGCTGCTGTCATGCCACTTGCATGATCAAAGTCCCACACCACGGCAATCTTGGCCTCTTCGCCATCCTCCGTCTCTTCAGGGGCAACCTGATGTGCGAAGAAAATCATAGCTCAAGAGGAATACAGGTATAAAAACAATCTTTCGAAATTATCAGCATGTAGAGTTCGAAACAGAGGCCACAGTTATACACGTCAAACTGGCTGAATACCAAACGACAAGAACGAACGACGCGATCCATTCAAAGGCCGTAAGCACTTTTCTTTACACAGTTTGACCACGGATATCAATAATTGAACAAGCCTACTTACATTAAATACAGCACTTGACTTGACTTCTATACAGCATGGTGACTTCACTCCAGCAAACTTTCCAAGCACACCATCGCAATCGGGAAAGACAACTATTCGTCGTTCCGATAAGTCCGTCATGAAGCAAACGTGTCCGTATAAGCATTTCAGCTTTAAAATCGGAAAACTAGCTAACGATAGTTCAAATCTGTCGCTTAGGTCAAGACAGTGTACCCAGATAAAACGGTTCTGACGGAAAATTTCGATGTCACACGGTGCTTTCACTACAGCGTCCATCTTTAAACTGAAGGATCACGTGATCTAACGATTTTGATAATATACTTCAAATGCAATGCATCATGGGATACATGCAAATCCCCCCCTTTGTTTAATGGATAGGGGAAGCGCCTCTTGTCTTGCGTCGCCAATTCTCATATTCCTGAGCTTTTCCATTATTAGGTCTTCCTGCTTCTCGGATGTCTTTTTACCTTTCACTTACTGATTTTAACGCTTTCTCACCTGATTTCTTAGCAAACTTTTTTACAACGGACGACACAACACTCTTCATCGGTTTGAAAATATTATCAACGATAATCCCAGACCCTACGTGTTTATCTACAAAAATACCAAGCTTTGGATGATAAACCCCAGTGAATTCAAATGGTTTCATTATATTATTATGTTATATTCCGGAAATTGGTCCTTCAAATAGCCAGACCTCGAAAGTGAGGCTGCGGAGCCATTTTACTTCCGATTGCTGCCAAATTTGGCCAGTGGGATGATATCATCATTGGCCAATTACAGGCCAATTTTCAGCCCTTTTCCTCATATCCCCCCCTCGGGAGAGTTTTGTAAAGTCAGTGATATTAGTATGCGTAAAATCAGCATGGCGGTCACCGTCGAGGAAACGTTTATTTGCTCAAAAATCGAGGCAGATCATTCGGAGATGGAAGCCAGGGCATTTGGAAGTATAAAGAAAGTAACATGGGACAAGTTGCTGGCTTGTAAGGCCGAAATTATCCACAGGTAAGCTTTTTCATCTGTTACGTCCGGAAGCCGATAAGGGACAATCCCAAAATATTTACGAAATCCGAAAAAATGTTTTTAAAATCCGAAAAAATATTCTAAATTGTAATGTTTTTTTGAAATCATCGTTGAAGAGTTTATCAGATCTGAAAAACTATTACAAATCTTAATAAAATTGTTGAATCCACAAATATTATTTTGTAAATCCGAAACAAGTTTACAAATCCAGGAATTGTCGCTAAATCCAGAAAAATATTTTGCCAATCCGAAATAATATTTTGCAAATCCGAAAAAATATTTTGCAAATCCGGAAAAATATTTTGTCACGTGTTACTTGCGCCAGCAGTCTGCAGCCGTCAGCGGTTTGCCAAAATGGCGGAGTTTTGTGTTTCGTGTTCGACTCATGTGGATCTAGAGACAAATTTTGCTTCAAATGTGGTTCCAAAGCTGCAGAGATTTCACACCCGAGTGCAAGAGTGAGTACACCCGAAGATGAAAGTGCTTCGTCCTCTTCATGTACGAAGTCATTATCGCAATACTCGGCCTCCAAAGCGGAAGAACGCAGAGGATATAAGCTTACAGACTGAAACTTTACAAGCCAAACAACTAAGCCTATTTTAAAAGGAACATCAACGATCCAGGACCCAGGATCCAGTTCAGTTTTCAAAGTCCTTACGTTCATTTAGAACTCATGGTACTCGCCCAGAGAGTGGACAATGGTATCGTACCTAAATCCCCTCAGTTCAAAGTAATGTTCTATTACCAGCCTCTCGTCTGCGGAACTGCAGAAACGTTCCTGTTGGTGTCTCTCTATTGTTCCACACTGCGACAGAATACTTCATTGCTCTCAAACTCTGCCACATTTATAGCAGAACTAACATCGTACTTCGTGTAATAAACGATTACAAACTCTTTATACTTAAATCATCCTAAAACGAATATAAAATACTGAATATATTGTAACTAATCTCAATAAACGCAAACAAGGCATCAGGGACGAGCATCTCGTTTATTGATACAGCAAGCGTTTTGCATCATCACCATAAAGAAATTACAGCAGTGAATAAACAATAAAGCAAAGTTGAAAGAGATGCCTTCGAGCTGCTTCGAGTGGCTCTTGCGTAACTTATAAAATCTTGATAGCCTACAAGCCCCTAGGGGTTCATAATACCTGCAAGCACGCCTGAAGTTAAGTACTTCTACAGTTAACACGAATCATACATAATGAACATACTCCAGTGTCATTAGCGAAACGTTACAAAATATGGAAAAAATATATTAACCCACTCCGCCATTTTGGATAAGGCAAATGGCGGAAACAAACTCTGACGCTGGATGACTGCTGGCGCAAGTAGCGCGTGGCAAAAGATTTTTTCGGATTTGCAAAATATTTTTCTGGATTTAGCAACAATTCTTGGATTTGTAAACTTGTTTCGGATTTACGAAATAATATTTGTGGATTCAATTATTTATTAAGATTTGTAATAGTTTTTCAGATTTGATAAACTCTTCAATAGTGATTTGCAAACAACATTACGATTTGGAATATTTTTTCGGATTTTAAAAACATTTTTTCGGATTTCGTAAATATTTTGGGATTGTCCCTTGTCGGCTTCCGTAGTTACGTGCCATGTGCGAGAATCGCATAAATTATCGGCTATTCTTATCTCGCATTGTGTCAGGTTCTGTTTTTCATTTCGCTCGCTTTTTTGGCCCGCTGAGGTTATATTTTCGTCTAAATAACCTAGAAAAAGTTCGAAAAAGGTTTTCCCATTCAAGTTTCAGTTCTCCGACAGTTATTGTGGATTTTTTTTACCGAAATGTCCGATGATGTTATGCTTGTGTGTTTTCGTTGCTATTGGCGACGGCCGCTTCCTTTGTTGCGTACAAAGGTGAGCAAAGGTCACAAGAAAAAATCTAATTACTTCTGGTTTTGTTCGATTTCGCTGAAACTTTAACATGATGAAGCTGAATAGTTAAAGAATAGATTTGTCTTCTGCCGATATGTGGTAGCGATTAACATGTGAGTGATAAAACGCTTCAAACTCGGGGTTTTGGAGAGAGATTTTCGCAAAGCATGAGTTCGGCGTGATTTTGTAATTCGAGATTTTTGTGAACCCTGAAGGTAAAACTATCCAGAAATGCCCACTTCATCGACGATTCAAATGAATATAAGTTCATATATGTTCCTCGAACAATTTCTAGTGGAAAAATAGCATTTTCCATAAGCGCTTGGGTTTTAATTTTTTTCCCGCGAAAATTTGTGCCAGGAAAGAGTTTATTAATCTTCTTTTTCCATCAGTGATGTATATCCTGATACTACTTATACTATTCTTATTAGTAGGATTGAATGTGACTCTTTGCGGTTCGATGGTAAAGGAGTAACTAGGTTGAAGCGCACTGGTTGCGAAGGAATAAATAAAGTCTGTATCTTGACCGTCTAAAAGTGATTCATTGATTAGGTCACAATGAATATTAAGAATGTCAGTGTCTTGACTGAGATTGGGCACCCTCACTCCTATATTATTTCTGCTTTTCAATACTTTCTTATCAAACCCAATTAGTTCATTAAAATTACTTGCTGTTAAATCAAGTTGGTAATTCTGAGCTAGCGTAACTGTGACTCTGAATAATTTGGTTTTATCAACTGAGTTGATAATGTGAATTAGCCACCGTAAAGAGATTCAGAAACTCTGAATGTTGTATTATCGAATTCAAGAGTGTCAGGATACTCATTATTATTAGCACCATCTTTGAAAATCTTCGTTATGTCCTTGATATATGTATTGAAGTCTTTATAATTCCAGACTCCTGCTGGGAAAGTGGTGTTTTGAAATGTCGAACCATTATCATCGCTGAACTTGATTAATTGATTATTATATGAGGAATTTACATTGAACCAAGTAAATGACATGTTAACGATTCGGTTTAAGCCAACCGCATATTGGTAATTTCTATCCAATATTATGGGCTTGTTGAATTTGGTTATAAAATTCTGAGGAGTGTTGTTTCCTTGATCTTTGACGCTATATGATGATAATACTATCTCTCGATCCATATATAAAATGACTTTACACAATTATACTTTGAAATACTGATTATACAATTTATTATACTGCGGTCTATTTATTGCTGACATTCTCAATAATGTGTCCAATATATAACTAACTCCTGTATTTCTCATCTGAATTGATGTGTTGCCTGCAATAACCTCACCAATGATCAATTCTAATTTCTTGAGAAGCTGCTTTACATCGTTAAAAAACATAACATTTCCACCACTCTGTCTTCTTCCTCGGCCTTTGATCCCAGAACATTTTATTGTTTTCAGTTTATTCTTATGATGAGTAATGTATTCATTCAATACAGCTTTATGATTGTTTAACTGTTTGTTTAACATCTGCCTCTCAGCTTCCGATAAATCCCCCTTATTGTATTTTTTGTAATACCTGCCTCTTAACCTCCAAGTTGTCTCCTCTTAAATTCCGCATCCTTTATTATTTATTAAGATATTGTTTGACTTTTTGGGGTGTCATTTCCGGTTGATTAAGAACCTTATCAACACTCTCATAGTTCGTTAGATTTAAAGAATCCAACGTTTCTCTATTTATATCTTCATCAGCCATTGCATAATCAACTTCTTCATCATCATCGTATTCAGGTGGCAGCTCTTCAGGATCTTGGGGAAAATATTGGGGATCGACATATATCTCTTTCTTCCCTTCCAAAAGATCCGCCAACGATTCTTCATATGTTGGAGGTTTTGGTACTAGTTGTTTTTCTTGCTGTGGTGGTACATAATCTCCATAATCAATAAGACCTTCTATATCCATGTCTTCATATGGATCAACTTCAGGCATATAGTCAATACCAATTTTCTCCCCTTTCTTCAGTGGTTTTTTTCTCCTTTGATGCATACTTAAATCCAAATTACTGTCAAAAACATCAGCTAATTTACTAGTTACTGGTTTGAATACCTTCACAAATGACTCTTGGCTTGTCTGCTGACCGATTTTATGTTTTGTGATTACATCATGGACATGATTAATTTTATTCCCTAATTTAGTTTTACTCCTCGCAATTTCTTTCCATTTAAGTAAACTCATTTATTGTTATATTATTACGTTACATAAAAAAAACGAAAAAAATGAAAATCATATATAAAAAAATAACGTTTAACACCATGTTGAACACCATGTTGAACACCGTGTTGAACACCGTGTTGAACACCGTGTTGTACGGAATTAATATACTAATATAATATAATACAATGAGAATACCAAATTATGACGGTGAAGACGATGTGGTCTCAAACTTTTGACAACTATATGATTTCATGCCTCATCAATGTTTTCGGATGCTGATTTGTGGTCCAAGCGGTTCAGGGAAAACAAACACATTGATGCATATGATCTACAATATGCTGTATTTTGATAAAGTTTATCTCTACGCTACAAATTTAGATCAGTCCAAGTACCAGAATCTTATGGATGTCTTCCAGCCGATAAGCGATGAAGTCGGTTATGATGTCATTGAAGCAAGTAACGATGAAATTATTCCTGTTCAGGACCTTGACTCTGACTCACAGAAAATTGTCATCTTCGATGATTTTGTATGTGATAAAAACCAAAAACCATTAACCGACTATTGTATACGAGGTCGGCATAAAAATTGCAGTGTGATTTATCTGAGTCAAAGTTACTATAAGACACCAAAAGACATAAGATTGAACTGTTCACATTTCTTTATTTACGAATTCCCAAGTGCTAATGAGAAGAGTTTAATTTGCCGTGAAAACAGTATTCAAAAAGAATCATATGAGAAAGCGACTGAAGAACCATATTCCTTCGTATACATCGACAAGCCATGAAAGTTCACAACCAAAAATTTCAATGAAAAAATATAACCTAATTGTATATGAGTTATTCAAACGGACTTTTACCTTCATCATCAACAACTATGAGTCCACAACGTGGGTTGCCCGATGTTAGATTCAAATTAACAGATGAT
This sequence comes from Catalaphyllia jardinei, assembly GCA_022496165.2. Lineage (NCBI taxonomy): Eukaryota > Metazoa > Cnidaria > Anthozoa > Scleractinia > Caryophylliidae > Catalaphyllia > Catalaphyllia jardinei. Next base: position 37,118,717 of record CM042748.1, on the reverse strand, counting down.
GGTAATTATGATATTGATGGAAAACGATTGACTGACATAGCTGACTCAATTGACGATAATGATGCAGTCAGTTTAAAAGTATTAAAAGAACATACACAAGTTAGTCAAAATAATTATCATTTACAACGGAGTTTTCGATTTTATAAAGACTTTTGTGATAAGAGTCAATTAACTGTAGGGTCACCACCAAATACATCACCAGACCATTTTTTCAAAATCATAAAGCGCATAATGATGCTTATATAATTGAGAAAGAAGGTGATGATACTGGTTTTAGTGGAGAAGCATGGTCCAGTATAAAAATGAAAGGTAATCAATTAGAGAGTGGTACTTATACCTCTGTTTTTGAAATATTCGTTATTGGTGATGCTGGTGGTTTTTGTGTTGATGATACAATAATTTTTAATATCCATGGTGATAGTCATTATACTATGAACACATTTGATAGTGATAAAATCGATAGTAAATATACTAAATCAATTATTCAATTCACAACTGATGGAAGAGCTGGAGTAGATGATGGGATAAAATGCCAAATTAGATATTATGGTTCTCATTACAATAAAAATATATAAAATTTCTATTTTATTCAAGAGTGATAAAGGGTAAATACTCAACAACTTTCAATCATACTATTTTTAATGTTAATGATGTCCAGGATAATCATAAGATTCTCTATTTTGATAGTTTGAATATCAATAGTAATCTTATTAATAGTTTAGGTGATCTTGTAGATGACTCTGATGCTACTAATAAGAAGTATGTTGACACCGAAAACGCTAAGCAGGATATTGCTATTGCTGATAAAGCCACTAAATCATACGTTGATGGTGAAATAGCAAAAGTCCACACTGATACTACATCATTACTTCCGAGAGATGGAAGTAGAAAAATGACTGGTGATTTAGATATGGACAGAAATCATATTCTATCCGTGGAAAATTTAGATGATTATAAGTATGATGATCCCATAGAATATCATGTCAAAGACATAAGAAGCGTTGTTAATAAAGGATATCTGAATATAAATGTTATCAAATTAAAAGATAAAGATGATAAAGAATATTTTGATATCAGACAAAATATAATAAAAAACTGTGAACTTTACTATGATGGAATTTTTGATGATCCTAATGATATAGTCAGTAAAGCTTATGTAGACGCTGAAATCAGTAAATTATCAAAGCCTGCTAACGATGTCTTGAAATTAGATGGAAGTAAAGCCATGACTGGCAATCTAAATATGGGTAATAATGATATTGATAATCTAAAGACCATTGTTGAAGATGACGGCCCTACTCCTAACTATGACCAAATAAAGCATAAAGCAGTTAATTTTGAATTGTTAAAAAGTACCAGAGATTATGTAATCCGTGAAATAGCAATTACTGAAGCAGATCCACTTCCAAAAGATGGTAGTGAGGCTATGGAAGGTGATTTAAATATAGCTAATCACAGTATCATTAATCTCAAAGACCCTAAAGATGACCAACCCACATATGCTACAATGTAAAATTTGTCACTGATGCAATTGATAAAAAAGATAAAAGCGTCCGAAAAACATTCCATAGAGTCAATCAATAAAGAAAATGTCTTCAAAAGAGTGATGGATAATGACGAGTTTAAAGAAGATGATAGTGATATTCACAAAATCGGAGTCCAGAAAAAAAAATTTCATTCGGTAAACAAAAAGATTTATGAATTCAAAATTGATTATGATTCCAGCATTGGTTATTATAGCACCAGATTATCAATTGATTTGGTATATTTGCCCACCAGCTCTTACACAATGGTTTACGAAATGTATGTGGAAGATGGTATCACCATTGATGAGATAAATGCGCAAAGTGGAACTCTCTCTGTGGGAAAGATCAATTCCAAAATAAATGGAACAATTACACGGAGCATCTAAAAACATTTACAATCCCGGTTTTGATGATTTAGATATTGACATCAGATTAAAAGGTAAAACCGATCCTCAGACCACCATTTATGTTGTTGTTTATGGTGTCGCTGGTACTCAAAATGATGTTGAACCATCAGTTTGGGACAGGTTTTATCATATTGAAAATCAAAAGTTCATTTTGAAGCTGACATTGATATGGGTAAGAAGCAAATCAAAAACCTTAGAGATGGAAATGAAGATAGTGATGCCATCAATTTCAAACAGTTAAATGATACTAAAACATCTTTTCAAACTTCTGTTGGTAATTTACAAAGTTCCATACAAACAATTCATTCAGATTTACATACACAATTTAACAAAAATAGTGATTTAACCAAAGCCATATACAGAAATTTAAAAAGAAATGATTCAAAATTATCAATAATAAATAATCTTTATTTCCCTGATTCCATTGAAGGTAGAAATGAAAATAATTATTCATATCATACAACCAATGATAACAATGGAGATGTGACTTTTTATTTGGCCTTTGTACATAGAGAGACAAGTGATAGCATGATAATAAGTTTACATGGGGTAGGAGGTTATATTCACTATATTAATATTTTTATCTCTGAGGATAGAGTAGCAGTCTCAAGAAATAGCTTAATCAATGAGCCAAGTTTAAAAACAATTGATATTCCAAATAATGCCAAAGGAAAACAATTATACTTTTGGTTATTCATTAAAGATGAAACCATTAAGATTATTTCTAGTGGTCTCTCTAAAGCAACCACTGTAACTCATCATGATATTAAAATTACTAAGAATGCCGATTTAAGTATAATATATGTGTCAGATTCTCCTTTCACTATAAAAAGAGGTTCAATAACCGAAAATATCTAGAATTTGAAAAGCGATGCTTATCTTGATGTAATAGAATTTGAAAGGAGTGAAGGAACAATCATATGAAAATATCAGTCATAATATATTATGCATTCAAAAGAATCATAGTATAATATACATATATATGAAAGAGTCGCAAAAAGCATATTCAACTGGAATCACATTTCAGGTGAACTAACAGAAGAACAGGTTGAAGAATTAAAATCTTACTACCACACATATCATAAAAAGTGTTTTGCCTACAAGTTAGCATTGAAACGTTGGGTTGGATGAGGCATAAAGCCCTTGATCTTAAGATCCAAAATTGTACTTATGCTTCCCAAAGCTATCAACATCTGTTAAATGAGATAAAAGATATGATGAGAAGTGGAAATTTCAATTCATCTCATATTTACAACACAATGAAGAACATTGATGATTATGTGACAGACACAGTCCTATTGTTGATAAGTATTTGGAAAAATACGATGAAAAAATCACTTGTTTATTATCAAGTGGATTCTATCGCCTATCAACGATTGAACCTTTTTCCAAAATTGTTTATACTTTGTGATTGTCCCCTTCAACTTCATTACTTTGATATCTTTGTAAGGAAGCCTGAGCATCATAAATAATTGCATAATAATGAATTTAATACTGATCATCCGTTCACGCCCATCATTAACCTCATAAAGAACACTATCAATCTCAATGAATACTTTATGAATCTGATCCCTTTGTTTTTGAGTTAAATGGGTATTATTTTCAAAAGATATGCTATTCATCACATTATCAAGATGGTATTTTCGATGATATACTGATTTTTGTTGTATCAAATATATCTTGCCATAGAAGTTGAAGTTCTTTATGACAAAATCATAACCATGAACTAAACCACAATTCATACAGGTATTCATACCATTTACAGTTTCCATATCCTGTTCACTAAAACATAACTCAACCACTTTACCAAATGTTGTTAATTGTTCATCACAAAAAGGACAAATCAGCTCATCATTCTTTTTCAAATCATTATGAATATAACTATTGCCATTCATCTATATATTTAAAAGACATTTTATCTTCAAATATTTTCAACAACTTTTGGTAGATAAATTTTCGACATATCACATTCAAAAGATTTATGATCAAAATCACAAAAATGCATGAATGGATGCATATGATAATTGCAAAACTTGCCACCACACTTACATTTAAAAGAAATCAGACTGCATTTTTATAGCAGATCTCACATTTGTGGTTGTTTTTGAAGATCTTTTAAATTAGTTTCATTATAATTATATGTTATATATAAAATAAGTCATATTCTAAATATTGGTCCCAATAATGATCCAAGGTTTCGGTTCCAGACCTATGTCCCGGGTTTTGGTCTTGGTTCCAACCCTCATTCTCATATTGGTCCCAGTATTAGTCCCATTATTGGTTCCCAATCATGATCCAAGGTTTTTATCCAAGGTTGTGGTACCAGACCTAGGTTTAGATTCTTGGTTTTGATCCTATATTTGTTTTACGCAATTTGATTCCCATTTATTGATCCAAGGTTTTGATCCTTGGTTTGGATCCTTGGATTGGACCCTAGGTTTTGATTCCCATATTTGATTCCTATATTTAATTCATTGTTGGATAAAAAGTTGAGAATCTTAGCATGAAAAAATATGCTTGGATAAAAAGTTGAGAATCTTAGCATGAAAAAATGTGCCCGGAAAAATGTGCTCGGACCCCCAACTATTATACTACTAAAGTGGCACACGAGGCATATGTCACTGATGTTCTTACCACATTTTGACGTCTTCAGTGATCTATTACTGAATCAGACGCACGGCAACATGGAATCTATTTGTTTTATATAATAACGAAAACCTTTTTTGTTTCAAAATATTTCAACATAACGCGAAAGCTGGCCTTTTGCCCCGCCTTTGCCCCACCTTTACACGAAAAAAAGCCATTTGACGTGATCTTTGAATTGAACTGCGAAATCTACAAATCTTGAAGAAAATGCAGGAAAAATCAAGTCAGTTTTTGTCATCGGAGCACCCCTTTGAGCCGAAAAGCTTGGATGTTGCCTTGAAAATTACAGGAGTTGAAAAAATACCCTCGGAAAACTTGTGGTTGCGGTCAACCTAGAGGCCATTTGATTCGAGTTTTGAATAAAAAGGAGCGTAAATGACGGTGGAAACTTTTGTCTTCTGTGGTTGGTGATTCTCAAATCAGGTTGATATAGTGTCTGAGACATATTTTAGCTGCGATACTGTTGACCGTGAGCTGTGGTTAGCTATACTTAACTCGCTGCTGTGCCCTGAAACGGACAGGAACATTCGCATGGGAAAGCAAGGTTATGTATTTTATTTTACCGATTTTAAAAAGCCATGTTTTGATGTTTCATTCCTGACAATAATCAGTGTGTCGACAGTTGTTTTGACACTGGGAAAAGTTGAATTTTTTAAATAAATTAATCTCAGAAACATTGGGTTCGTTAAATTTGAGATAAGCAATGGTTCTCGGCTTACCAAGACCAAGTTTGTGCGTGGTTTAGTCTCGCTCGACTGCCGACTGAGGCTGCTAGAAAATTATTTCTGTATCATTTTCTAAAAGAAACGGCTTTATCTTTCGTTTACTGGCTTCTCGAACCTGTTTAATGCCTCGGCAAGACTTTTTTGCACCTTATCTTTTGCCCAGTCACGTAAAATATTATCCTAATTCTCAAAACTTTCCGCCATTTTAAAACGGCAGAGGGAAAAACTTTGTAATGATGACGTCAATCGTGCATCTGTCTTCTAATTGATCATAGGCGAGAACCAATCAAAATGCGAGAATAACTTGGGTTATTATATACAGCAGGTACAGTCAATCAAATTCACGGATTCACAATAGACTACCCTAAATACAGGTAGTCATGAATTCCGTTGCTAGTCAGTTCATTTCTTAAAGAGGCTATTGTGTGTTTTTTTGTTTTGGTTTTTTTTTTGCAAAAAGTAGAGATTTCCGGCATTTTCCAATGAAACGT